>CM019071.1:13921191-14293691 GCA_009667805.1 Leptobrachium leishanense
GCTTGGACCCATAGGGCAAACCAGTACTTATTTGGGTTGGGTTAGCTGCCCTCCACCACAACCCAAATATATTCATATATAAATACAGAGTATAGCAGTATATAGTGATACCTACTGGATAACCACAATCTAATTTTACACAAGCTTCAAGCTGCAGCACAATGTTAATTTTTCCCTCATTAACCCCTTAAGGTCCAAGGGTCTTTAAAGTCAATGCAATTATGACGTAAACGTTACATCGCTGGTCCTTAAGGCGTTAACAACTACATTTACTTACAGTGCATGGATTAGAGTTGCTTGTGTCTTTGCTAGCACAATATATAGACATAATTGTATCAATTTTTGATCAAAGCCTCCACACAATCCCGTCCCTTCCGCTAGAACGAGGTAAATTGCAGCTATCAATATCTTATCAAGCATTGAGAAATCACATTGATTTTTAAGATCAGTGCGATATCCATTTCTTGATGAAAATTAACCCGACGACTGCTTCTCTCAAAAGATAGAATGATGTCATATTTAAGCACTGTAACTACAGGTTATGTATTTTTTTATTAAAGGAAGAGACACTGACCTACAAATTTATCTTTGTGAATGGTATTATTTCCTAGCCAGATTATTTTCTAAAGATAGTAATCTACGGAGCTGACGTCATCTTAATAAAAACATGAGATAGAATGATCGAAACAAGCTAAAAATATAGATAGATAGACAGATAGATAGTTGTGCTTCAGGCGATATATACATAGACAGCCTACACATTGTGAAATTGATGTAAAAGAATGGTCATACACTGATCACAAGCAAAATATTCCATTGAAACTACTGGGAAACAACTCGAGCCCACTCTGGGGCCGGCCCTCTGCTCTGATTTAGTTCTATTTTAGAATTTGCCAGTTTCTGATAAAAGACACCAATGTGTCAGAACAAATCAATGTCGACATATTGGCAGCTCACTTCATCAGGCACTTAATTTGTTTGATGGACAGCAGCCACCGTGCTCACGCTCCCTTACTCCAAGGGGGGGGTGGAGATTGGGGGGGGGGTGAGTTGGCCAAGCTAAATAATTTAATACCAGTATCTTAAATGAGGCTCGGCGGCATTGGATTTCGCGATAGGCTTATTTATTTTATTCTCTATCACTTCATTTCTTCCTTGGTGGAGGTTGCGGAAAATCTGTGCTACTTGCTTGTTTTGGCACAAGTTAAGAAACCGTGCAGCAGGGTGCATGGCAAACAAGAGGAGATCTTTGTGATATCCTGTTTGTTAATGTATGTTATTAAATACAACACATGTAGTGTTCTGCTGTGTAAGAACAGATGATATGAGGGTGTTGAAAGAGGAATTGGGGCTTAATGAAAACTCGTGTTTTTTATAAAGCTTACATTATCTGTTAATGCATTTCAGTATATTTACAAATATATATATATAGTGTGTTTATTATTGCAGAAGCCACTTGCACATCACAGCAATTCGATGAATTGCATCCCAGAGCTCCTGTGCCACATTCCCCATATGCAGCAAGGAATTCTGGATAGGATATGCAAATGACATCTGATCTGTCTCATTTTTATGCATCCTGGGTCTGTTATTACACAGAACCCTAAAATCAATGCTATGCCACACTGTGGCTTTCTAGCAGAGATAAGGTTTATGAAACTGGTCAAAACCACTCCTAGGACAGCGCTGTTTCGGGTTTGTTGGACCCTCATCAGCAGGAGCTAGGCATGACCAGTTGCAGTGGATGCATACTGTATATATACTGTATACAAGCACATGATCTCCACACTCCAATTATTCCATAATAAACGCCTGGTGCTGGGACTTGGTCAAATAAGTATATAAAAATACGATGTCTAGCAGCACAGAAATAATAGTAAAAATAAAAAAAATTATTGCATAAACATCAACGTTTCAGTCCCATAGGACTTTTATCAAGTCTTGATAGAAGACCTTCAAGACTGAAACGTTGATGTTTATGCAATAAAATTTGTCATTTCTATACTAGTTCTGTGATGCGTGACATCTTATATCTATATATATTTATATACACACACACAATACTGGGTCCAGCACTCTCCAATCAATCCAAAGGGTATGCGGTGCGGCAATCTCGATGAACAATAAATGCAAACAAAAGGAGATGCACTCAGGGTCTTGCAAATATAAAATAACAACAAATTATTAAATCCAATGATTAAAACACATGGGTCCAACGTTTTGGCTCAAACCTTGATAAAGGCTCAGTCTGAGCAGAAACGTCATACCCATGTATTTTAATTTTTGGATTTAATACATTTTTATCATTTTATATTTGCAAGGTGCATCTCATTTTGTTTATATATATATATATATATATGTTATTATATATATATATATATATATAAAATTGTTGGTGAGTATGCTCATTTGTATTATGCTATATATATGTTTTTTACTGCCGTATGCATGTATATGCTGCTTAATGTCCGCGGATAGCGGACTGAAACGTCTATAATAAAACTTTATTTCTTTGAGAAGTCCCAGAGTGCCACCGGTACGTTTCTGTACATGGGTGTCATATATATATATATATATATCAGGAAACAAGCGGCATTATCGTGTCTCACCATATATATCAATTTTTTTGTGATGAAAGCTTGTGGATAACAAACTGAAACGTTGATCAAGTAAAATTGATATATACGGTGAGACCCAAGAGTGCCGCTTATTTCCTGATACAGTATATCAATACCCTAGCGCAGCACCGGCCAAGGACTTTAGAGAGATCCTGGAGTGCCAGATTTTAATGCAATATATATATATATATATATATAATGCATTAAAATCTATATACACACACATTTTAATTTTCAAAAAAAGCCAATGGACATGCATATATATATATATTGTAAAAGAATTATCACAAAAATGCTTTTCCTTAGGAGCCAGAAAGAACCAGTTTAAAGCACCACATGAAACAGCTGCAATTGTCACTTTGAAAAAACGGAAAGCACTGTAAGCTATTACATGCAATCCTTGTGTCCGCAGAAATATATTGTCCTTTCCATTATACCTCTTCATAGAAGAAAGCACCACAATTCCACTTTGTCAAGCCGAGGCAAGACACGTTTTGCTTTTAGTATTGTTATATTTGGAAGAAAGTATTCTATAAAAGGCATAACTATTAAATTCCAACATGGGAGAAAGGCACTCAGCGCATCTTGAATATCATCCGTCCGATACGTAAAGGGTTACTCAGCACCCTGGCACGGCACATATTTTTGAAAAGGAAACATTTAGAGACCAAACATCCTGTAGCTTTATTGAATTGCAATAGTGTATAATGTAGTAGACCATTAGCTTTCTAAAGTGTTATCAGGTCATTGTGTGTTTTCTGGAACCTGTAGAATAGATGTTAAAAGGGATTTCTAGGCAGAACATCCTAGTCTTTCAACAACAACAAAAAACACCAGGTTAGTTTTGGTACCAGATACTCAAAGAAGCTTAGGGAACCTGCCTTTCCAACCAAGATGTCCCGATAATGGAGAACATTGACGACAAATGTATATTATTGCTTCCAGAGAAATCATTTAGCTTTGAAAAAAAGTAAACACTAGAATTACAATTATTTTATATAAAATTAATGTATTTAATTTTAACATTTTGGTGCTCAGAAAGTTCCTAAAGGCACTTTCTAGTTTCACACAAAGATCTAGTTTATTTAAAAACCAGTCCAAATATTGAGGTCGAGTTACATCCCAGATTCATCAAGAGACATTGAGAACGAATGACCCTTTCCTCTTGCTTATACACTGCCTGGCCAAAAAATAATCACCACCCTGATTTATCTAAGCAAGTAGGTGCGAACCTTCCATTGGATAATTACTGCAGTGATTAATATGTTTCTGCTGCAAAAGATAAGCCCAGATGACTCCCTGAATATACCGAATGAGCAGGTTTCTCCATCGATGGATTTTTTCTCCCCTGATGGCACAGCGGGCATATTCCAAGATGGCAATGCCAGGATTCATTGGGGTCAAATTGTGCAAGAGTGGTTCAGGGAGCATGAGACATAATTTTCACACATCGATTGGCCACCGCACAGTTCAGACCTTAACCCCATTGAACAAAATATAGTATCACAGTGTACTGGGAAAAAATACAGGGCACCTATCTACCGATTTGGGGACATAACCCTGAGTAAGTCACTCGTATTAATATATTAGGTGGCCTACAAGGTAGGTCGCAGCTATGTATGTAGGTCTAATGTAGAGAAATGAAACTTAACGTTTAATCAGAACAATAAAAAATGAGTAGGCCACCAGCCTAAACATAAACATATGATGTGTAAATGGACAGACGTACTGGGGTGTAAAGTCACAATACCAAAATGAATAAATAAAGGTATATGATTGTAAGGCATATTAGGATCCCATAAATCCAGAGACACCAATCTCTTATATATAAATGAAACAAACCCTGTACTAACCTCGGCGGTTCGTGCCACCTACAATATCCATCTATACTTTAAGTCACAATAGGCACAATAGGCAAAAGAATTAAGCCTTAATAATAGGCAAACACCTTCAGACGAAAAATACATTTAAACAGTTAAAAAAGGCCAAAAATGGCGACACTCGCCGCGTTTCGCTGTTCAACAACGGTTTTATCAAGAATGGATAGGCTCCCTACCTCCAGTTATTATCAATTTTTGATTGTACTGATTAAATGTTAAGTTTTATTTTTCTATATCATCCTATATACCTAGCTGTGACGTACCTTGTAGCCACTTAACCCCATTGAGAATCTTTGGGATGTGCTGGAGAAGACTTTTCGCAGTGCTGCGACTCTCCCATCATCTTGATCACAAGATCTTGATGACAAATTAATGGAACTCTGGATGGAAATAAATCTTGTGAAATTGCATGAGCTTATTGAAATGATTGATACCACGGCGAATAAATGCTGGAATTATAGAAAACGGTGACCCAACTAAAATTTAGAACGTGTGACATTTTTTGTCAGGCAGTACACCCTAGAAGTCACAAAACGAAACGTTTAAATTGTTGTTTAACTTTTCCATCACTGAAGACAACTAATGGGAAAGCTTGAGACATAATCTTGGTGTCACGTCTTGGCCTTGCCCCCTGCTGGTGGTAGCAGGGATTCCTGTTTATTTTTGTTTTCAGCCTGCAGGCCATATGTTGGGCTGATTGGCCTGCGGTCACATGACCTGTTCTGCCCTATAAGTACAACCAGGACTCCCCTTGATCCTTGGACCAGGATAGTCTTTCATACCTAGTCCCTGTATTGCTGGTTTACTTATATTTGCTGTGTACGACCTCTGGCTCATGTATTTAGGATCCCTCTCTTGCCTGACCCTCTAGAATGATATTCCGTGTATGACCTTTTGGCTCTTGTATCTGGATCTCTCTTCTGTCTGTCCCCTGTACTGTACCGTGCTTTGGAATTTGTATGCTTGCATTTATTGTCTGTCTGGTTTATGTTTTGTTTGTCTTGCAAACCTAGCCTAGCTAGTATTTCGAGACCACCTTTCAAGGATCTCAGTCAGGGCTTAGGGATCTTTCTAGTTTCTGTTTATATCTTGCTTTGTTCCCTGGAACCTGTATACCTGCATTTATTGTCTGTCTGGTTTATGTTTTGTTTGTCTTGCAAACCTAGCCTAGCTAGTATTTCGAGACCACCTTTCAAGGATCTCAGTCAGGGCTTAGGGATCTTTCTAGTTTCTGTTTATATCTTGCTTTGTTCCCTGGAATCTGTATACCTGCATTTATTGTCTGTCTGGTTTATATTTTATTCATCTTGCAAACCTAGCCTAGTTAGAATTTCGAGACCATCTTTCAAGGATCTCAGTCAGGGCTTAGGGATCTTTCTAAGTTCTGTTTATATCTTGGTTTGTTCCCTGGAAGCTGTATACCTGTCCTTAAGGCTTCATCTCTGCAGATTGGGGGTTCCCCCTCACCCTATAGGGGGCTCCCCGTTACATTTGGGCAGTGCTGTAGACAGTTGATGTCACCTAGATATGCATTCATGGGAAGATATGTGGTGGACTCCATAAGAACCCCATTTCTCAAAGACACAAAGTGATGTTGCACTTTGGCGGGTGATCTGACCGTGTTGTAGAGAGTCAGACTGAGGAGAGGAGAAGTGAAAATGATGGATGAGCATAACTCTACATGCTCCGCCTGCATTTAGGAAATGACACATCGTTGTGTTGAAAAAATAATGCAGAGGTCTCACAATTCATGTATCCTCTGTAGGAAACCTACATGCTGCTACCTGGATGAAAAGGCTGAAATGGTGAGGGGAAGGAATGTGCTTTTCATGTATTACATGTTGCACTCATTCTAGAACTCAAAGAATCACAAGTCAATAGATGAGATTATTTGTAGCTGAGCTCTGAAAGGTTGTTTCTGGTCAATCAACAACCCAGAAACAATGATCCTTGCAGATCATCATTATTACTTTTATTGCTGTAGACTTACATTTTATGTACATTATATATGTCTCACATGAATTATGGGATTGGTTTCCAGGATGGAAGCCTTTTCATCTACTAGTATCTCTGTACAGTCTATGGGCTCTATTACATTCCCCGCGCTAAAACGGGGGCGGTAGGGAGAAATAACTGCGCCCGCAGTTTTCACCCTACCGCCCCCATTTTAATGGGGGATTACAATGCAGGCGCAAAAAATGCTGCCTGCATTGTTTGCGCCCGCTATGTCCCAGGTTGCGCACGGCAGCACTAAGCGCAGCTGCGCACATCCTCTCAATGGAGTCCATAGGACTCCATTGAGCTCCCCCCTGCCTCACGAGATCCTGCCGGTCGGCATATTGCTACGCAGGGGGAGACTGGGGGGACTTTTTCCCCCAGTCTTTTCCTGTTCCCGCCTGGCCGGAGGAGGCGGTTGGAGTCGCGGTCCTCGCCGCGGGCAGAGGGTGAGTATATGATTTGTTTTTTTATTTTTAAAGCTGGTGTTAACGGATTCTGCAGAAGTGGAATCTGTTAACACCAAGTCCTGGCTCTGGTTAACTTTTCAATAACCAGAGCCAGGCGTTAATCAGCGCTGGGACATTGTAATACCAGCGCTGATTAACACTTTGCGCTCCCCATGTTAAGTATAGGGAGTGCAAAGTGCAGTAACCTCGCGCTGAGAAGCGCAAGGTACCAAACACGAACGGGTTTTTTAACCCGTTTGCGTTTGGATTGTAATATGCGGTAAATAACGCAGCAAACATTAATGCTCACATAAGTGAGCGTTAACGTTTGTGTTAGGAATGTAATAGTGCGCTATCAGTGCCACAACATAACACTGGCTTATCTGGATTGCTTTGTGTTTATTATGTGCTGTACTGGAACCAGTGTGGTGAGTAACTGGAACAAAGAGCAGTGTTGTGAATGAAGAATTTACAATGAGAGTATTTAGGGGTTCATTTGGTTCTAATAGCTAAAAATAAAGACTTAAAGTGCAAACCTTATGTAATAAACAAAGTGATGACTGAGAAATGCTACATACAAATGAAATCCATTGTGTATGTGTATGTTTTTCTTCTCTCATTATGAAATACAAACGTGCCACCATCCGTCTTCGTACCAGTTATTGTTTGCCAAATAACCTGCCAAATTTGCTTCCTGTTGCAATAATGAGCAACTCTTAAAAATGATGTTAAAATGATTCCCTGCAGACTATTTAATATATATTTATAGATTCTTTGTAGGTTACAGTGCATTTTGCGGAGCAGCACTGGGAATAGTTCAGAGATTAAATTATACTTTACTTAGCTTTCAAAGCCCCACAAGTCGATTCTATAAGGTTGGTAAAGGCAGGGATTTTTAAAAGCATTATGTGTTGTAATTTCCATTTTAAAAAGTGCTGTTAAGTTCATCTAACGTTTGTCTCCGCCACTTAAAGACTGCTCAATGTCTTGGCCTGTGTTATCGATAGGAAATGGACATGTTTTGGTTCAATAAGGGGGAAACTCTTAAAGGGTTAACAAGGTTGGATTTACTGCTTCTTTTTAATATATTATAAAGATAAAATCTAAAATTGAAATATTTATAAAAGCTTGTTTGCAGAGGAAATCCCTGTACTTTGTTCTTTCTCCCTGTGACATCAGTTTTAAGTAGGAACCATTTGACATTCAACAGCCAATCCCTAGTGTCATTTTAGTTCCTGTCTTTCTGGTCAAGTGACTCTCAAATGGCAAAAATTCTTTGCATATATAAAAAGACTGTGGAATGATTTCTTCCCTCATGCCATGTCTGACTGGAAGTATGATATTGTGTTGGGGTGCTGTGAGAGGTTTGTTGTGTGGTCATTCTAGTAGAGAACGAAGAAACCACACATCTATCATCATCCTGAAAAGATAAAAAAACTAAATTATATAATATGGTTCATTAAATAACACCGGCTTCCCTATTTCAGACCTGACGGTAGCAAGAAAGTGATAAGGGAGAAAATCGGTGCAAGACGATACCACTTGACTACTCCCTTTTACCCGGTCCTTTCCAACCCAGCTGCTGTATTAGTGGCACGAGTCAGAATAATTTGGGGGGGGGGGCGGAGCTGACTCTCGCTGAGTGTGGACGTGTTTCTGCTGAGCTCTCTGACGAACTGGCCTTTTAGGCATTATTTTTCACATCCCACTTTCAAGGAAAGCTGCTGTTTTTGTACTCCGAGATCCTGCCGCCCTGGAGGGGTGTTTGAGACCTGAGGCACCGCTCTGCAGATCTTTACTGCAACGCTTGAACACCGTGCTGCTTTTTGCGGCCTAGCTGCAGGCGGCCATTTTGACAGGCTGCTCCAGAGTTGTGGGCCTGATCTGGTAGTGAACTCGAGTGCCATGGAGACTGCTAACCTTCCAGCACCTGTGCTACCTCCGGGGCTGCCTCCCTCCCCACTGCAGCTGTCTGATGATAACCTTGATTCCCCTCTTACTAAAGGGATGCTAGCGGACCTCATGGAGGAGATGCGGAGGCTCTGGCGCGACACTTGGCGGGAAGCTGGCTGGGCCTACGGCGTAGATTTGGCTGTGAAGGAGTCTGATTGCCTTGCGGAGCTGGAGGTGGTGCCGCGGCCCTGTGATACTGCGGGGCCTGTGACCGGGCCTGAGGCCGACGTCCAGTGCGACTTGCGACCTCACCTGGCTGCACACGTCATGGAGTTCCCCCTGCAAGCAGCTCACCTGGAGATTCCTGTGGCCGGAGGTTGGTTGCGACCCGCTTCTCTGCTGCCTGCTGTGCCGTCCTGTCTCAGCGGTCCCTCGGAGGGATGTTCTGCAGCCCTATTATGCGGAGAGGAGCTGTCTGGCTTTGTTGATTGGCGACTGATCCTGGTGCTGCGAGGGCTTTACTCCCTCGTCGTGAAGCTGACTGGTCTGTGTGCACTATTTGTTCTCCTGCGGGTCGCAAATCCCTTTACTGTCCTGGACACTGGCTGATGTCCCACTGTGTCGTGAATCTTTTCTAGTTGATGTCCTCTGGCTATACCTTGTTCACCCTACTTACCATGCCCATGTTTATTCTATGAGAAATGATTCCCTCCATAATGACACCCCCCCCTGCCATTTGATGAGACACTTTCTGTCGCCATTGTGGTGTTATGTTTTATTTTTACTCGCCCCTCTCCCTCTGGACACTCCTTTACTGACTTTATCTTTCATGACCGGGATGTGGTAATTTGTGGGCATCTGTTTTTTTTTATTTTTTTTTATTTTATTTTTCTCTTTCTTTTCTTTTTGTGTGTGCGGGACGATGGGTGGACCTGGATGAGCCATTGGAACGGGTACCATGGCTCTGACCGCTTCCTCTGGCCCCAGGTTGCCCAGCCTTGTGGCCTCTTCTATGGCCTCCAGTTCCCCGTGGGGTTACTGGAGCGAGCCGGGAATGCCGCTCTATATTAGGTGGTCCCCCACCCCCTTTTTTTTTTTTTTGAATTTTCTTTGTCAACCCAGGCACTTCACCCGCTATTTGACTGCAGGCTCCACCTCCTCCCTGAAAACGCTGACTTATGTTGGAGTGTCCTTCCCCCTTTCCCGTCTCCCCTTACTGTTGATTACTTTGTTGACCCAAGCTAACTATTATTTTTTATTTTATTTGCGTTGATTTTCCTGCTGACTAGCCTGCTGTGGCCCTGCGCGGCCGTTTTCTGTTTGTTGTACTGATGACATTGTTACAAAATAAAATTTTTGGAAAAAAAAAAAATGAATAATTTGGAGTCACAAACAGATACTGGCAGTGCCACCCTGTGCCACTGTTGTCATTAGCCCCTGGAGTCCATAGAGTTTGATGGAGCAAAGTGCCACCCTGCTGCAAGCTCAGCATGAGCTCACAAGAGCAAAGTTGTGCAAGGTCAGCAGAAGAACTCAGTGAACTATTTGATCTCAGTCTTCATATAGTGAGACAAAATGATAGATTGAACCACGATCTCCACTGTGGGATCAGACATTAGTTTGGGATTTTGGTCAGATTCATTTTTATGGGCCAAGCGATTTTGAAAAAGCTGAAGTACCGGCTCCAGAGAACAACAATGATCTATGTTGAAATAGCTTGTTCTTGGCACAAGTGAACAGCTCCTATGCAGAGTATATCTTCCGCTAATATACACAGTAAGGAGCCAAGCTTGCAACAAGGATGGAATGACAACTGCAGCCATTGCATTAATGGCTGGAATCGTTATCTTAACATCAAAATTGGCAAAGTGCTCCAGAATGCTGATATGTACTTTTAGAACCCCTTATGCTGAAAGAACTTTAAAATTTAAATTATATTTATTGTTATTATTATTGTGTTTCTTATTATTATTTCATGGAGCTACGTGAAACATTTTCATTATTACAAAGGAACAGATACTCCATATTAGTCTATTTGTTTGTTCACTGCTTATCATATTCTTGGAAAGATGGTTTTGTTGACACCAGATATTTAATGGAATCAGGGATTTAATTAATGCCACTGCAGTGTAAAATGTCCTGGGGATCAGGGTAAATTGTGCCTGTGGGACGCACAGAAAGATGAGGAATATGGTATTTATGATCCATAAAGAGCAGAAAGTAAACACGCAATGGGAGTTTGGTGGATCACTCTCCATTAGGGATGAGCTGTTCGGGTTTGGACGGTTCGGAGTTCGACCCGAACTTTGGCAGTTCGAAAGTTCGCGAATTTCGAACTTTTTGGGCGTGTTCGGTTCGGGTTCGAGAAAAAAAAGAAATTTTGAAAAAAAGTATAGAAAATGCATAAAAAAATACTAAAAAATCTAGAGCTAAAGAGACTCTTTACTGCAGAATATTATAAGCAACGGTTTATTAGATATTGAATTAAAAACTAATGTGTACGTGGAAAGATTATCAACTCTTAATGACCTCTGTTCACAAACGGGCATAACACCAGGTGTTTTTAGTCTGGTAATCAATTTGATACATTGTACAATATACTGAGGGTGGGGTGGTGTCTGCTTCTGATTGAGATTTGAGAATTAATTTCCCTAAAACATCCTAATATGCTGCATTTAGCTGGTGTTGGGAAAAAATCTAAAGCAATGTTATTTTTCACCTCGGGATTAAACATTCACAGGGGTATTCAGAGAGCGGTGAAAAGCAGGAGAATAACTGGAGAAGTGAAAATTCTAGGTCAAAACAGCCAAACCAGAAAAATTCTCCCATTTATCTCACTTTCCAAATCGGCTATTTGGTCTAGATTGTTCTCTTCTCTTGCCACTTCTCCTGGCTTTCACCTCTTTCTCAGGGTTGTTCAGAGAAAGGTGAAAACCAGGAGAATGGCAGGAAAAGAGAACAATCTGTACCAAATAGCCGATTTGGAAAGTGAGATAAGGCTAGGGTCAGACTAACGCATTTTTCGCAGCGACCGTCAAAAAGTGTGTCCGAATGCATTGCCGTATTTTTTCACGGATTGTGCGAAAACGGTCATACGATGCGCATTTTTGTGCGTGATTTTTTACGGATCCAAACCAGGAAACTTTGGGTGTCTGGATGTTATGTTGGCCGGACAAGAGCAGGGTCTGACGTCTCCAAATCACGCACACACGCCGCTAGTGGACGCAGCGCACTCTGTACGTCCGTACTAGCGGTTCTGCGTTCTCGAAAAAAAATGCGTTCATTTTCCACTTGCGTTGTGCAGCCGGCCTTTTCATGCGACCATACTTCGTATATTGGCCGTCATTGCCCATCATTTGCTGCTAGTGTGGCCGTGATTAAGTGCGCCTAAACGCACATTAAAAATTCGCTAGTCTGACCCTAGCCTAAATGGGAGAATTTTTCTGGTTTGGCTATTTTGACCTAGAATTTTCCATTCTCCAGTCATTCTCCTGCTCTTCACCGCTCTCTGAATAACCCTGACAGGGTTATTCAGAGAAAGGTGAAACTCAGGAGAATGACTGGAGAATGGAAAATTCTAGGTCAAAATAGCCAAACCAGAAAAATTCTTCCATTTATCTCACTTTCCAAATCGGCTTTTTGGTCTAGAAGTTTCCATTCTCCTGCTTTTCACCGCCAAAAAATCAGTAAACTTTTTCTGCGTGTCCGAAAATGTCTCCTCGTTTCATACAGACCGCCGCCCCAAGCAGTTGTTTATGGATAGATTAAAGGAAAAGCATTTACCATCATTTGAAATGTCATTTTTTGGTTTTTACATATTTCTATACATCCTAGAAATCCGCCACTTCACGGGCAGGTTATGGGGACCTCCTAGGCACGATATTTGAAGGAATTTTTCATTTTTATTTTTAACCCTTATTTCATGGAAAACTCACTGTCCCTTTAACCCTTTCAATGCGGAGGACGCGCTGAGCGCGTCCTCCGCATTACCGCTGCTGTGTGGAGGACGCACTGAGCGCGTCCTCCCATTGGGGTCAGCGTTCGGCCGGGTTCCGGCCGATCGCTGCTGGCCCCCCCGGTGCGGGCTGACATCCTCGATGTCAGCCGCGCATCCGGGACCACAGCCGCCAGAATTAGGTGTCATCGCGGCAGCGCGATGACACCTAATTCAGGCGCCCCCCCCGCATGTGAGGAGGAGGCGCCTGAAAGGGAGGGGGGGGGGAGGTCCTTCGGACCTCTCTCCCTCCCGATCGGCGGCTCTGCGGGGGTTAACCCAGGCATCATTTGGAAGGGCACAGCCTGCCCTTCCAAATGGTGCCTGGCATTAACCCCTGGGGAGCTGGATCGCGAATCTGCGCTGAAAAGCGCCGGTTCGCGATCCTTTCCCGGAGCTGGCCGACATCTTGCATGTCGGCCAAGCCTCCGGGAACTCCCCCTGAGGACTGGCGTCATCGTGCGTAGCACGATGACGCCAGTCCTAGAGTTAACCCCTAACTGCCACCAACGGTGGAGATAGGGAGTTCCAATGAACTCCCTATCTCCCGATCCGTGGCAGTTAGGGGTTAATGTTTGGTATGGTTGGATCGGCCAGAGCATGGCCGTTCCAACAATACCAAACTTGAATGTGAAAAAAGTTTTTTAAAAAAAATAAAAATAAAAAATAAAAATAAAAATATATTTTAAAAAACAAATTATAAAAAAAAAAAAAAAAGTGTAGCAATATTGTTCCCATTGCAATTATAATGTGAACAATGATGCTGCACTAACGATTTTTGTATGCGGTGCGTTTGTTAAAAATCGCGTAATTTTCCCCCAAAAAAAATGTAACGAGACCCCATCTCTAATTTTTTTAACAAGCGCACCCCATACAAAATATAACCGCAATTGCTCGCATGTTAAAATGTGAAAAAAAACACTTTACACGTTGTAAATTATTGAAAATACATATTTTATTGCATTTTTTGTTATAATATACAGACATGACATAACGTATACATATAATAATGACATATTATGAATCTACTGAGTCTGACGGAAAGAACGATATATAATATGTCTGGGTCATATACTAAAATAAGCCTTAAAAACACGTTTAAACATGATGAGCAAAACCAGTAAAAATGACCTCAGCACAGAGGCGGGAAAAGCCTCAGCAGCGAAAGGGTTAAAAACGTTTTTTTTTTAACTTTTTGTCCTTGTTTCCTGTCCCCCAGGGCACTACCCGGACCCCCATACACCTTTTATGGCAAATATGTAGCATATATGCCCTCTTGGAGGGCACTCTAAAAAACCGAATTTTCAGCCCCATTGACTTGCATGGGGGTTCGGGTTCGGTCCCGAACAAATGGGAAGTTCGGGTTCGGGCTCGAACCGAACTCGGGGAGTGTTCGGCTCATCCCTACTCTCCATGTACTCCACCACTTAATTTTTCGAGATGGTTAAAAGGTGATATGGTTAACAGACGTGATGTCATTTAACTGCCGAATAGGGATGTGCATGGCTGAAAAATTAGTTTAGTTTAGTTTTGTTTCGTTACGTTTTTAAATCATTTCGTTTTCAGAATTTCGGAACTAATTTCATTTTGTATTTCGTTTCGTTTCGAATCGATTTGAAATTTCAAATTTCATATATCAATTCAATAGTTGATATCAATTTGAATTTTGGATCACTAGATAAAACCCCAATTAATCTAATTTTGCTGTTAAAAGAAAAGCTAGGGTTAAATTTTAAGCTGTGTCACAGATTTAGTATTTGAGTCAAATTAAACAGTGAAACAAAATTAATTTGTTTCGTAAAGTCCTTTGCTGACTATTACTTGTATTGTAAGTTAAGATCAACTCGGTAGTTGATATCAATTCGATAGTTCATTTCAAGTTCAATAGTTGATATCAATTTGATAGTTCATTTCAAATTCGATAGTTGATATCAGTTATTCAAATTTTTCTTTTATGATGATGACACAGTGTAAAATGAAATAAATTCATTATATACCACCATTTCATTTCGAATTCGTATCGTATCGATTCGTTATTCGGAAGTACTTCCGAATACGAATTATCAAATTTCGTTCCAAATTCTGAATTTTTCTGAAACGAATGCACATCTCTACTGCCACATATCTTGGAAAAACTGTCAACTCCCTAAACCGAAAGTGCACAATTTGGAATATGGAGCAACCAGATGACCATGGTAGAATTCTAGATGATAATAAAGGGAAAGAGAGAGAGAGAAAAGACCGTTATAGAGAGAGAGAGATGATAGATCATATAAAGATAGAGATAAAATAGATACAGTGCATAGAAAACAGATAATTAGAGTGCTGTCCCACCAACATGGCATGGATATTTTCAGAAGCTTAATACAAAGGATTTGTTTGTCCATTATTGCTTTCTGCTACTGAACCATGTCCATCTGCCTGAATCATTCTCTCTCCGTTTCTCCCTGTTAAGTCTTGAAGCAACTAGCATCAACAATACCTTTTCAAAGAAGCTTTCCTGTTTCTCTACCTGCATCAATTTCTCAACAGATTTCATTAAGAACCCTTAAGAGAAACATTATATAAATATTATCTATTTATCCAAGCAGAAATACCAATTAAAGATACGTGAGACAAAATAATAGCATTGCATAACTGAATTGAATCATCTGCATCCCAGATTACCTCTGACACTGAAATCGATCCAAAAACTTGTCACAACTCAACTTCACATTTATTATTTTAGCTAGCCGGTCCAGGGATAAAAAAAAGAAATAAAACAAGAAGCAAATCTATTATTTCAGTGTCAGCACTACTCGACGACATTTAGTATCAGGATAATGGAGTGCAGGAGTCATGGCACTGTCTACGATTGGCGAGAGGGCAATTTCAGGAAGAAAACGTGTCTCTGTGAGTTGGCTGTACTCACAACCAAGAGCTTCTGACAGAGACGTTGTATCAAATGACATTAGTATGCAGCACAAAGATGCTCGTTTTAACCACCGAAGACACCTCAGGAAATACAATGCTGTTTCCTAGGACCACTTAGGCTTTGGGTGACTGTTCAAAGTATTACCTGAACCACCAGTATCATCGATTCGTATCAAGGACGCACCAAGGACATTGACGGAGAGGACAGAACTCTAGCAAAAAGTAGAATACTCACTGAATACTTAAAAAGAACACACAGAAGAAAACACCACAGTTGTCATTTGGTATTCTGCCCATGGACTGGCATTCCGAAAAGAATTGTGCTTTAGCTCCTAAGTGATTTACTGGAGAGTCATGGATCTTGCTTCAGAACGAAACCAAATTATATATAGAAAATGTCTCATTGGCGTTTTTCTCTAAATTATAATAGACTTCATTTCAGAGGTGAATCGTACCAGTGTCAGATTTTGCTATGATTGGAGATGAGTATGAAAGCCACACCATGAGTCTAACATTCTTACAGCTCTTTATTATTCATTGATTTATTTTGTATCAATGCTAGTGTCTCTGATCTGAATTTCAACCTGAGGTCTAGGTGCCATATGGTGCACTCCTTATTAGTGTAAGGAGCATTCTAGTGGTTTTTTAAACAATATTTTAATCAATTCAGCATGTTAAAACAAGATTTTAATAACATAAATAGATTAGGCATTTCTGACCATTAGCAAGATATTCCGGTTTACAGTAAAAAGAAGAGTCCCCATCCAGATTTAACTAAGCAAATAGGTGTGAGCCTTCCATTGGATAATTACTGCAGTAATTATTAATATGTCTCAGCTGAGAAAAAAATAGGTCATGTGACTCCCTTAACATACTGAATGAGCAGGATTTTCCATCAATGGGTTTTTTCTTCCCTGATGGCACAGTGAGCATATTCCAAGATGGCAATGTCAAGATTCTTCAAGCTCAAATTGTGCAAGAGTGGTTCAGGGAGCATGAGACATCATATTTATACATGGATCGGCCACCACGCAGTCCAGACCTTAACCCCATTGAGAATCTTTGGGATTATGTGCTGGAGAAGACTTGGAGACAAATTAATGCGACTCTGGACAGAAATAAAAGTTGTGACATTGCATGAGCTTGTCGAAAAGATGAATATGTGCCACAATCACAGCAACCAAATATTAGAATGTGGGCCTTTTTTTTTGGTCAGGCAGTAAATAGATATATTTTTTTCTGCTTTAATAGTTGAGGGAGTCACTAATAATAATAATAATAATATTAATAATAAATAAAGTGTAACTGGTTTAACCTTAACTAATGGATGTAATGTATTCAGTACATTTTGTTAATGTAGATTTCTATATGAAGATAAGTCAATAATGGTTAAAAATACTATATCTTGCTGTCTTGTGCTGCAGGTATATACTGTATTTTTATCTTTAAATAACCCAGGAAGAATTTTACACGATTATCTTCTTTTGCTTTGGAAGCATCAGGTTAGTGTAGAATTTACAGCACTGTCATTATACACAATTTCCCAATTGATCAAAATGTTAAAAATATATTTATAAGTTTAACCCCTTCACTACCAAGCACTTTTTCTTTAAGAAAAAATATTATCATAACATTTATTAGCAACATGGGATGCGATGTTAACTATTAATTGCAGGGTAACACAGCAGTTTTGCAAAGAGATTGTTCTTCCGAGATAGTTAAACTATTAAAATAATGTACATTTTCTCATTTTTAATGTTTTATGTATTTGTTCATCCTTTACAGAAATATTGCTGGGATGAAAGGTTCTAATATCTAAATGGTATTGCTTATCTTGTACGATTTGAAACGTGGTCCCATTAATAGGTTAGCTATCCTGATTAAGGGGATTTGATGTGATTTATAATGGTAGTATTAGCAATGCAACTTCCAAAAAATACCAATAGAATATAAAAATAGTACCTATATGTGGCATAACGCCTGTATAAGGGAATGGCAGTAACACCTTGTATCTATATTGTATAGATATTCTCAGCAGTTACAACAATTTAATTGTATCCCTGTACAGAAGTGAGATCCCAGAGCTCTCCCTGTATTCTGCCCTCTCCCTAGCCGTTGCACTGCAGCAGTAAAGTTTGTTGCACTTTTTGTTACGTGAGAATGGGATCTGCACCTTGTAGCTTGTTTACAGTAACTCAGGGTGACAGGCGTTATACCTACAGAGAATTTATTTCTCCACAGGGGAGCATGCAAATTTAGCTTTTAAAGGGTATACAAATTGGGTATGATACGATAATATTAGCTTTTTATTGTATTACAATGCAAAATCGAGTTTACATGCTTTGGTGGTGAAAGGGTTAAAGTTATTTTGCACATATGTCAAACTACTTATACTATAATATAAAATAATGTATTTTGAAAAGTACACAAAAACCCTCCACTTATAAACCAATCAGTAAATGGTCTATCAACTGAAGCGAGAATTGCTGCCAAGCGGTGCGACTCGCCTGTTATAGCGGCGCTGCACTTGTTGACCTCGATCGTTAAAGGAAGCATCAGCTGATTCAGGGATTTAGACAACATTTTCTTTTCCTTTATTACAAGCCAACGCCATAGAAAGACCCTTACGCTGATGACAGTGGTGGTTCTGCATTTTCTGCTATCCCCTTGCTCCATTTTTATATTTATATATAATTTTTTTAATTCACATCTACCCTGGGGAATTAAACCATTCACTAAGATGCTTTTGGTGGCCACCGTGTCATAGGAGAAGCTATTAAGCTTTGGGTTTTCCTGGCACAGTATTTCTGAGACTTTACTTTGCAGAAGAACCCTATGAATAAATTATTACACTGATAGAGTGTGTTACCAGGAAGAATGCAGTGGTATTCTTTTTTAAATAAATATTATATTGTTTATAAATATTTTCTTGGATATTGCGCATATTATTTCCCAATCCAATGACTCCTACATTAATTATCTCACAAACTGGAAGGAGTGAGTTGAGAAGAATGGCAATTAAAATTACAATTAAGGAAAAGGAACAGGAAGAGAGGACCCTGCTCAAGAGCTTACAGTCTAAAAGGAGTGGGTTGACACTCAGAGGTGAAGGTAAACAGCAGAGTATGAGAAGTATTGGGATGCATGGCAGCTTTGTGTGAGCTAGATCAGAAATGGTACATGGGGGGGGATTATGGACAAAGGGTAATAAAAAACCCCAGACACCTGTACGGGAGTAAGAGTTGGTGCATTAACCAATAGAGCTACACTGTAGTAGAATGTCTCAGACTTAATTGTCTCAGTTCCACAGTTTTTAGACTACACTGTTTTTTTTTATCCCCTTCTAATTGTTTATATTTATTCAATGATTAATTATTTGAGTAGCTTTTCTTATTTAAACAATATGAATTAATTGATAAGACTATACATACATATTTATAACGCTTCATAACGCTCAGGATTTAAGAACGATGAGTCATTGAGATTGCCTGGCAATTTATTCTAAGAACAATCCAGTTTGGTTCATACATATGAATTAGAGAAATACTGAAAATCCGACATCTAATTGTTGTGCAAAAAAAAAAAAGAAGATATTGTTCCAAGGTTGCTTCTCTGTTATATCGCATACTTCTAGCGCAAGAGCAACAGTACAGTTTGAAACCTTGACATTATTGTGTCTAAGTTGTCAATGGAAACAGAATTTAATTACCTTTTTTCTCCATGCAAAAGTCTGGTTAGGACTTGAAATGTCTGCGTGCTTCTAGATTCATGGGAAAATGGAAAAATGAAAGCATCTTCCCCTCGGAAAAGAGCAATTCTTGTTTGTTTTCCCTTTTCACTAGTTTATTTTGTTGTTCTCTGTATTAAGCAGTTTCTGTCAGAGATATAGGGCACCTATGCCGGGCTGAGCGGGTATAGGGAGCTGCCAATAGAAAAATGCAGAGCAAGCATTAACTGTTAGCTATTACAGGGGCTATATTGGTGTCTCGACTCATAACATTTGGTAGTTCAGGGCTCAAAATTTCAAGTCCCAAGCTACTAGCCAGGACTTAAAGGGATACTCTAAGCAACATGACCACCTAAGCTATTTTAGGTGGTCATGATGCCCGGAGTATCCTGCCCTCTGTCCCCCCTCCCTCCGCTCAGCCGATCAGCTGAAAATGCTGAAAACAGCTGAGAGAGGCGGAGAAGTTTACTCCGCCCTCCCAGCTGTCAGTCAGCAGAGCGGGAATCATATTTCCCGCTTCTGCCGACTTTTACCGAGTAGGAGACGTCATCGCGCTTTCAGCGCGATGACGTCTCCAACTCACCGCAGAAGCTGGCGGCTCCCTCTGAGGGTTAGTGTTGCGCGCATCCTCTTGCGCGCAACACTAATCCTCAGAGGGAGCCGGGAGGAAGCCTGCCGATTGGCTGGCTTATGTGAGAGGCGCGCAGGCGCGCTTCTCACATAAACCAGAAGCCAAGAAGGACGGGAGCGGAAGAGGAGGGAGGGGAGTATAAAAAATAAAAAAAACGCCGCTGGAAACAAGAGGATTTTAGGGTAAGTATTACAGTTACAAGAAAAAAAATAAAAACAAAAGATTTATTAAGGGAATAGGGATAGGTTAGGATAAAAAAACGGGGGGTGATTTTTTGAGTAGAGTGTTCCTTTAAGAGTTACTCGCCACCAGTCGCCCCACCTAACCCCTACCCAGCCCTTAGGCTAGGGTCAGACGAACGCATTTTTCACGTTGTCCGTGACAAAGTGCGTTCGAACGAATGGACGTATTTTTTCACGGAATACGCGATAGCGGTCATACGATGCGCATTTTCGTCCGTGATTTTGTACGGATCATCAATAAAACACTTTTGCGTCTGGATGTTATGTTGGCCGGACGTGTGCAGCGTCTGACGTCTCCCAATCATGCAAACACGCCGCTATGCGGCCGCAGCGCACTCTGTACGTCAGTAGTAGCGGTTTGACGTTCTCGAAAAAATGCGTTCGTTTGCCACTTGCATTGCGCGGACGAACTTTCGTGCGGCCGTTCGTCGTATGTTCCCCGGCATTGGACGTCATTTGCTGCTAGCACGGCCGTGATTTCGTGCGGCTAAACGCACGTTAAAACTGCTTTCGTCTGACCTTAGCCTAAACTCAACCCCTAAACACACTCTTAAATTATCAAATACATTTATAAGCAGACATCAGAGCCTAGTGTGAGCAGAGCGAGGAGGCAGCGAAGCTCATCTCCAACCCCTGCCAGTAACAGAGTAGAGTGGATCCAGGGAAGAAATGCTGCCCCTCAAAATTGCACCAACCAGAACAAATTCGGGGTGTGTTTGAGGTGCCTCCATATATTCAGGGTGCCTTTTTAGTAGCTCCTCCATATATTCAGGGTGTGTGGGTGTCTTTTTAGGGGCTTCACCATATATTCAGGGTGTGCAGGCGTGCACCTCCTGAGTAACACTGACTTTTTATTACTTTCAACGCCTTTTATATATCCACAAATATTTTGGGAAACTAAAAAAAATAGAGCTAGTGTGACTAAAATAAGGACTGTCCTTACTGACTAGGGACACATGGAAGCTGTTTAAGGGAGCAGATGAGAGTGCTAGGAGTTGTGGGAAAGCCCTCACATGAGATGGGGGGTATTGGTTGTATTAAATGAATGTGACATGTGTTAGTTTCATTTTTTTAAAAACGTTTAATCAATATATTTTGCAACATTTCAATAAAGTTTCTGTATAGTGTCAGGTATATTAGATTATATCTGACAATAGGAACACAAAAATTATGTATGGGGTTGGGTATCCACAATACCCAAAAGAAAGTTCTTTAAGAAAATTTATGAAAATATACTCAGCTGCTGCTGGAGAGGCAATTCACTCTTGTACATCCAACCAAGAGGGTAATGAATCTAAAGCAAGTATGGAAAAAAGATACCTCCAGCGCTGCAAGGAATGGTGCACTGGTGCTAGCACATTTATTTTAAATAAAAGGAAAACACAAAACAAACGTTTCGGGGACACAGCCCCTTCCTCAGTGTATAGTGCCTATACACTGAGGAAGGGGCTGTGTCCCCGAAACGTTTGTTTTGTGTTTTCCTTTTGTTTATTTAAAATAAATGTGCTAGCACCAGTGCACCATTCCTTGCAGCGCTGGAGGTATGTTTTTTCCATACTTGCTCAATAAAGTTTCTGATATAGGTATAGCAGCCTGAATATTACAGGAACCTATAAAGCAATCAGGCAAAGGCATCATTAATCTAAACACACCTGTAAGAGCTATAGGAAGTCTATAAACATTTATTTCAGACCTTCAGTCTCTCCAGGTTTAACTCTTCACAATCCCTGGGGGGGGGGGTCACAGAGTGACTGCAGCTCTTGGCTGCTGACCTGTATCTGTGACCCCAGGGTGAAGGATAAGGAGGACAGAGGGTGTATGGGAGTCACTGGTGAGGACCACATGCTGCCTGACATCCTCCAGGCTCCTGAGTGCATGCTCTGTGTGAGGGTCAGTAACCTGCTGCCTGATACCATCACCTTCTGCTGCTCGGTTCCCCTTTCCCCCATCATTGTGTGTGCACTGCAGAGACTCTGTGCCGTCCTCCCCTCCTCATTAGTGTGGGTGTGTGCAGGCAGGGCTCTGTGCCGTCCTCCCCTCCTCATCCTCATCCGTGTGTGCAGGGTTCTCTGGGCCGTGCCCACCCTTCAAAAAACACATGAGTGCAGGGGCTCCGGTGACCCGTGGCAGGCAGAGTTAACCCTGCTGTTGCTGGATAAAATACAGGTCTAACCTTAGCTCTGTCTGCCTGTCAAACTTGTAGAGCCTGGTGCTGTGCTGCTCTTGCCTGCCCTGAGAGTCTCACTGGCAGGGGACTGGGCAGGCATGGGTGGCAGACATCCAGCACGCCCCCACTGGTGTCAGAGGGGGCTGGCGGCTGCCATCTTGGATCCCTCCGGCCAGCCCAGAAAACAAAAAAAAAACACTGCAGCAGAGCAGGCAGCATGAAATAATTTATCATGCTGCCTGCAGCTGCATTCCCACTCGCCATTACGTAGTCCCCACTCGCAAAATGCGAGCAGGCGAGTGGGAATTTTGAGGGCTGTGGTAGTTGATATGTTTTTCCGGCTGCGGCATCACTAGCCACAACTGGTAGTATCTTCTGGAGTCGATAGGACTCCATGGAGATGAGAGAGAGCCCTACATGAGATTGCATGTGTGTGATCTTGCAGGGTCAGAGGAAGGACACTGGGAACTCTGTGTTCCCAGTGTCCTTATGCTTGTATTATTATTATTAATTATATCCAACAACAGCGCAGTACAAAGGTATAATGGGTAAAGACGATACAATTGTACAATACACTAAAAAGGCAATTCAATATTTCACCAACAGTTACAGGAGGAATTGAGGAACCTATTCCCATGGGAAATTACACTCTAGATAAGGGTTTCCCAAACCTGTCCTCCGGACCCTCAACCAGGCCAGATTTTGCAGATCACCATGAGGAAATGCAGACTGAATCCTGCAATCACTGAGCAGCAAATTATATCACCTGTGCTGCGCTTCAGATATCTGGCAAACATGGCCTGTCAGCGGGTCCTGAGGACAGGTTTGGGAAACACTGCTCTAGATGGTTGGAGAGGTGAGAAACAGGAGGTAAGGACTGCAGTGATGGAAATGTAGCGAGAGATGAGGACGGTTATTGGGTTGGATGTTTATTATGGAGTTAGGTGGTTGGTTTCCCTAAACAGGAGTGTCTTTAGGGAGCCTTTAAAAGAAGCCAGATTCGGGGAGAGTCTGATAGTGTGAGGAAGTGCATTCCATAGGGTCGCACCACACAAAAAAAGTCCTACAGTCTGGCATGTGAAGAGGTAATGATGGAGGATGCCAGGAGCAGGTCATTGTTGGATCTAGGGGGCAGACTTAGGGTATATTTGATTAGTGAGGACAGGTAGTGGCGAGCAGAGTTAGTGAAGGCTTTGAAGGTCAGGGTGAGTCATTTGAATTTGAGTCTGCTGTTCATGAAGAGTCTATGTAGGGATTCACACAGAGGGGTAGCAGAGACAGACAACAGGTGAGATGGGTAAGCCAGGCAAGAGAAGCTGGCAGACCGCACAGTCCTCTGCACCATGGAACTAGAAGGAAATAAACATTATCTTAACTCCTAAATTGTTGTGCGTCAATTGATTTTGCAAGTGCAGAACCTCTTAACACCATATTTTCTTTGCCGACTTTGTTTTTAAACACTAACTCTAGAGCAGAATAATCAGTGACCTTGGAATCACTCGTTATTCTCTGGCTGCCTGTAGTTCAACACTTCCTATGAAGTATACAAAGTTTCAGAATAGTTACTTTACAATAGCACAAGCAACATCTTAGCTACAAGGGAATTTTGTGGCCCAGTTGGAACAGGGCAGGATTATTGAGTGGGCCATTTTTCTCAATGACCTTACTCGTAAATCATAATGGCTCAGAATAGGGCCCACGATTCACAGTGACTTTTTTTATTCTAACTCTCCCTTATGAATATGTTTTCTTCTTCACTTTCGCGTCTTCTTTCAATCCTGTTGGCATTTGTTTATTATTCACCAGCCCGCCAGTGCACCAGTCACTTAGCGTTGCATTGGCCTCGATTGTTCAGCTCCTATCACTCATTTACATTGACTGAGATATGAGGGTATCCTGATGCTGGCTACAGAAATACAATCAATTTACCATTTGGTTCAGAGTAACGTGTATGTAGGAGGTAATTTGATGATGGAATTTGAAATTTCAGTACAGTATATATATCTCGTAAGTCAGTCTATTGACTCAGATAAAATAATTGCTGGGAGATGTTTTCGGTTTGATACAGTAGAATTCTGATGGAAATTCTTTTTGGAGAAACAGAACACTGATGAATATCATAGTTCATATAAGACAACAGTGGGGGTTATTCAAAGAGCACTGGTGTTTGCCGAAGATGCAAACAACCTCAACGTTTTACAAAGGGGCAATCCAGACAGTTTCAGGAGAAGCTTCATGGCTGTTTGATCTTCCCTTTAGTGAAATGCTGAGTTTTGTCGCCATTGCAACAATGGCGATGAATGTCATTGTTTGCGATTTCGGTGAATACTGGTACTCTTTGAGACCTTAATGTCTTTATCCAAAAAAAAGGTATTAAGGACTCAAGAAGAATTAGCTGTCTTCTTTCCTTTTTATCTTAAATCAATTTATTCAATTTATCTCAAATGAACGTTATTCCTCCTTTTTTGGTCAAATACAATAACAGAGGTTAGAAAGTTCAAACCCAATGGACTTTTTTTAAATCTGCATCATTATGTAACTAAGTGTGCGGCTAATTTGTTGGAATGAAATGGTTTCTACCAAGGAAGGCTTCATGTTAAACCAGTGAATTCCTTTCAAGGATTCACCCAATGTTAGGTGTGTTGCAATGAGCAGTACAAAACATTGTGTAACTCATCAAAGCATACTACATCCTAATCACTCACAATACCGTGTTTTTGTCTGTACTTAATGCCAAGATTGAGGTTTGTTCCAGGAATGTGTGTACATGTCCTGTGAGTGGTGTATGAGCTTGTAGGTCTCTCAGTCCGATCAGTATCTTTTTATAATGATGTGTGATCTATAAATTATAAAACTGACATACTGTTTCGGAATTCAGTTTCTCAGATGACTTTTCATTGTTTACTTTATGACATACACTGTGACAATAATATGCTTTGCAACATTTAAGATAACTTGATTTCCTTGAGGGTAAGGTAGGCTGAAGACTTTGGGCTCTATTACATTCTCCGCGCAAATTCATACGTGCAGCGCAATTTTTTTTTGCGCGCAGCGTCAAGCGTTATCGCGCGAAAATTAACGCAGATATTACGATCCGAACGCATTTTTTCATCCGTCAAAAAATAACGTTCGTAAATCCGACGCGCAAAACGAAGAGAAGTACGTGTGCAGTAACTTTGGGCACGTAAATCTGTGTGCGGACTGTTTTTTTTCATGGGATTCAGCCAATCAGAATTAAGAACTTTAATTGACATCAATTTACCTTAATTGGCCTTAATTGACTCACTTAAGTTTTTGCGTCTGTCAAAGTAAATCTGAGTATATATGCTGCAGCAATAATAAAAAAAACACGCACAAATTCACAATTTTATTGTTTGGGTATGTGTAGAATGTGTAACTATACTTTGCTGTATTTTTTTTTCGTTCTGATGTTTTTTGTTTCGGCCAGAACGTTCCGATTTGCAGTTACCACCAGCTTTTCAAAGACGTTAAAATTATGCGCGCAAATGTCGTTCGTAAAACGTTGCGCATCGATTGTAATACCATACGCATACCAGCGCACAAACGCATTTGCGCTCACAATGTTAAGTATGGGATGCGCGCACGAACGTGCGTTCGTGCAGGGTCACTCGCGTTAGACGTTAACGCGCATCGGATGCGCGAACGTCGTAATACGACGTTCAGTGCAAAGGGTTTTGCCCCTCGCGTTAATGCGCTTTTGCGTATGTAATAGGGCCCTTTGTTTTTATTTTATTGATTTATTATAGGTCTACGTCTATCTATCAACTTGTATTAGCACAATACAATATTTAGAGCAGGGGTCAGCAACTTGACCCTCCAAATATTTTGGAATTATATCTCCCATGATGATCAGCCACTTGTTGGTTTGGCAGAGACTCCTGGGAAATGTAGTTGCAAACCACCTGAAGGGCCAAGGTTGCTGACCCCCTGCCTTAGATCATGACACCATATGGTACTGGAAGTGTCTTCACTGCAGCAGACATTTAGATAGAGAAACACAAATGTTTGTAGTCCTCAATCGCATATCTTACCCAGAAGCCCTTGCTGCAATTGGAAAGGAGCACTGTGTGCAAAACGAGGCTCTGATTTACCCAGACATATCCTTCACAATGAACTACGTATATACTAGTATAATGTGCACCGAGGGATACAAATCTCAGGGCCCTATTACATTCTTCGCGCATACGTTTGCGCCTGCGCAAAAACGCATTAACGTGGGGGGCAAAACCCTTTGCGCTGAACGTCGTATTTCAATGTCAGAGCAACAAACGCGCGTATACGTCTACCGCGGCTGAACCTGCGCGATCGCTGCACGAGCTTACTGTACTTCGCGCGTACTATACTTAACATTGTGAGTGCAAATGCGTTTGTGCGCTGGTACGCGGATGGTATTACAATCTATGCGCAGTTTGTAACGCACAGCCTTTGCGCGCATAATTTTAGCAACTCCTAAAAGCTGGTGTTAACGGCAAATTCTATCAACTTGGCCGAAACCAAATACACCAGCCCAAAAAAAAAATATACAGCAAAGTATAGTTACACATTCTACACATACCAAACCAATACATTTGAGAAGTTGTGCGTGTTTTTTTTATTGAAGCAGCACATATGCGCAGATTGACTTTGACAGGCGCAAAAACTTAACGGGAGACAATTGTGGTTCCTAATTCTGATTGGCTGAATCGCGTGAAAAAACAGTCCGCACACTGATTTCTGCGTGCAACGTTGCTGCGCGTGTGTTTTTGCACCTCCGTTTTACGCGTGTTATTGCTCGACGGATGAAAAAATGCGCAAAGATTGTAATACCAGCGTTGATTTACGCGCGTTAACGTTTAACGCTATGCGCAAAAATTCACGCGTTCCGCGTGCGTTTTTGCGTGAAGAATGTAATAGGGCCCTCACTGTTTTGTTCTTACCATAATTCATATAGCTGCTGATTCTCTTAGAGTCACTCATATAAATGTAATGTGTACTACATCAAAAATAATCATTGTTGAAGAAACAAAAAAAAAAAGGATATGTTTGGGGATATGGCCCTATATTTTCTGAGTTATTTGTTTGGAAGCCAATCATTTGGCTTTTGCGTTCCACTGCCGAAGGGTCTATAACACATACATTTTTAGAAGCATTGCCAAGGCCTCCAGCACTCAGTAGGTCGAAGAACATCAGAGAACCCATACTAATTTAACCATATCCCATTCCACTGCTTTCAGAAGCTTGAACATCACAAAGGACGCCTGATACATAGTTAAAGCAAAGGTTTGTTAGAGCAGGCATGCAAATGCATACATTAATGCTTCACTTTTTAGCTCTTAAATTTCCCTAGTGATTGCTTGCCTTTCATGGCTTTCTAAGCATTCTAAAAATGTGTGCATAATATATTCATACAAATATACACCCATACTCTGTATATAATGATTACATTTAGACGCTCGTCTGCATTGCAGTGCTACATCACTGCATATACATTATACCTTAACTTAAATTACCGCTATAAATATATATTTCGAAGGATACATCGTTTCAAAGACATAATTTGATTTGCAAATCTGAGAGTAAAGATATACTCCTGGCAAAAAAAAATATATAATATGTTCATATGATTATAGGTGCCGGAACATAAATATACATGTGACGCACAGCAGGAGAATTTGAAATTGCACATTATATTTTTTAGCAAACACGCCGGGATGATATTCTCCTTTGCATTTATTATCCTTCAGAGCAAGGTTTAAGGCATAACACAAAGACCAGAAGAAACATAAATGCCCTGTAGTCGGCTTCTAACCTTTCGAGTAAAAGAGGCGAGTAAAAGAGGGGCGGATGAGTGGAAGGTGTGGGACATGTTAACTGAGAGTAAACAGTCCAATGGACTCCAGGAGGTGATACTCGCGGTGGTGGGAAGTGCTACCACAAGTATCCCAGCGGTTATCACTGCATTCTGGGACAAGGTGCTGAGATATCGCCTCCATTGGAATATCACGCTAAAATCATGACTCTACGGGAAACCTGCAGACTCAGGTTTTCCCTGTTTGCGTCCCCATTTTAGCACACAGCGCGGAATAGGGCCCTACATCTTTTATCAGATCGATCAATCAAACAGGCACTGACAAGAACATTAACAGTCATTGTTATTGTTTGCGAACCCTGTAAACCCTAAATGGAATGAAAATATAGGATTCTTCCATTTCATTTATCTTTATGGCATAGATAATGATATCTTTCTGATATTTATGTAAACAATAAGTTTCGTTAAGAATTTCAGAAAAACAAACAAGATGTTTATGATGTCACATTGATGAATTGTATCCCTTCCGTTTTGAATAAATTATTCATTATTTTCTTATTCTATCACCATTATTATTATTATCACCATATCTCTTATTATTTTACCTTTATATGAGCACAGGAAAAAAATGTGTTATTATATATACATTTTTGAATATGAAGATATAACAACATGATATAACAAGCAATTACCTTGCAAAAGCTGCTAACAGCCTCTGTCATGTATTCATTACCTAAAAGCAACAGGCAGTTCTGCCTCCCCTCGAACATGATTTCTATTCTTCAAATTATTTATAGAACACATCAACATTTCCATTTCAACACATCAAAATCCTGTTCAATTCAAGCGATTGCAGCAGCAGAGCAGAAGTGTTACGGAGTTTAGGTGGTCCATTTACTAAGCAGTGATAGTAGATTTTTGACATTTATGATCAAGATTATAATCAAGAGTATGATCAAGATTCTATTAATTGGTGAAGTATTGCAACAAAGTTATAGGCCAAAGTCACCAAGATGAAAAAATACCAGAAGTGGGAAAAGTTCTCACTTTTCCTTAGGAAATATAGTACAGGTTGAGCCTCTGTTGTCTGGAATGTTTGGGACCTCTGCATTCTGGATTTTGGGTTCGTCAAGATTTCAAAATTCAAGAGAATCTCATGTTTCGGATGAAGGTGATTGTGATGGGAGAGTCGCAATCCCCTTCCTGCTGCAGCTCTGAATGTGTACATTATGCTGGGTGTTCTCTGAAGCCAAACCTTGCAGACATGCTGCCCAGAGGCAGCATGACTCTGGGCAGCATGTAACACGCTGGAGCTAACCAGAGGCTCTCAGCATGTTTTCCGTTCTGCTACTGCTGCATTCAGGAGCCGAGTTCATGAGTGGCATTGACCATATAGGGTCAACTACAGTTTTCAGAGTCTTCCAGATTTTAGAACTCCAAATAAGGTACGCCTAACCTGCATTAGGGACTATTTCAGCTGACCCCTCCAGGTTAGAGTTAGCCTTAAATAAATAGGAAGTGTGGTGAAAGCCCCATCAGCTTGCAGGGCTTCCGACTAAATACTATGGTCCTCTCATGCAATGATCAGTTAGAGGATTTGATAAAGGTTTCTTTAAATGTTCATCCTGCTAGTAGAACATGTCTTCCCAGAGAAGTAGAGGAGTTTAACAGGTGGAGAAAAGGGGAGGAATGGAGAAATAATTGAATTGGCCTTTACAGGAGTGGTGAATGAAGACGAGATGGAGAGAAGTTGGACATTTAAAAGATCAAAGGTTCTCTAAAAGGCACAGCGACGGACGTAAACACATACATAGAGAGATCTAGAGCAGTGGTTCCCAATCCTGGTCCTTGAGGACCACTTAAGAAGTCAGATTTTAAGGATTACCTTGGGGAATTGCAGACGTAATCCTGCAATCACTGAGCAGCAAATCATATCACCTGTGCTGTGCTTCAGATATCCTGCAAACCTGACCTGGTTGGGGAACACTGACCTAAAGGTATTTAGCTATATTTGAAAGTACAGAACAAATATAAATAAATAAACATGATTAATTGGTGTAACTGCAGCTTTGCCTCATGGTTCATTCATGCAGGTGCATTTTAATGTGAGCTCTTAAGGTTCGGCAGCACTTTCCTTATTTGAGGTAAATAATGGTTTCAAATTGATTTGTGCAATATATATATATATATATATATAATATATATGTCTGCCAAATATAAAATGCTAGTGGAAAGTGTGATGAGCACAATGATGAAGTCATCGTTAGCCAAGCTGTTCAAAAGTCAATTTCAAAACCTATATATATATATGCATATAATTTACAGTGTATGACATGTGTGACAGCTGTAGACACAAGTGATGTATTTCTAAATGACTTGGTTAAGAAACTGCACTTTCTCCCAATGAATAGCATATTTTGTTGTCTTTTTTATTTATCCTGTGTTTTTTATATGTGAAAATAAGCGGAGAGCCGTGTCGCAAAGAGAGCACAATATGCTTATTAAGAATTCATGATTGTATCTTGCTATATCTCCAAGGATTATACTGTCCTATTTTACACATGGAAACAACTGGGATGGGGGGAGGCAGAGACGAGTCCTTCTGGAGATTGTTTTATAATAAGTGAAATCATAGATTGAAATCTATTTGTTCGGTGCAGGATATTTTTCTCTTCGTTTCATGACTGTCGGAGTAAAAGCTGTGATGACAATTTATTCCATTAAGAAAGTGTGAAACATACCTTAATTGGGGATAAGTCTCTGTTGATGGTCGTAAACAAGGATGTGGGATAAACCACATCTCATCATCTTCAGAACCATATGAATGATTCGTATGACTACAACACGACGGCCATAAATACATGACTGTCATTATTCAACCATGCTCGACTGGGCAGAATATACTTGGAAGAAAGAATAGATTTCTCTTACATTTGTTGTTGAAATGTATCTAACCGTGCATTTGTATGTCAAGAATTGCAACTTAATAGTACAGCACTCATATCTATTTGTCCATACTGTCCTTTGATGTAACCTGGGCAGGTATATGGACATGTGTAGTCGAGTACAGCTAGAAGGTTAAACCTTCACCTGCTGGGATACTGGAGGAAGCTGATGCTGGTCAACATAAGGAGATATTTTGAGCTCTATGATGTCCTTTACAGACATAGGGCCCTATTATATTCTTCGTGCAAACGTCAGCGCATGCGCAAAAATGCATTAACCCAAGGGGCAAAACCCTTTGTACTGAACATCGTATTACAATGTCAGCACAGCAAACGTGCGTATACGTCTACCGCGGGTGAACCTGCGGGAATGCTGCGCGAGCTTACTGTACGTCACGCGTTATACTTAACATTGTAAGCTCAAATGCGTTTGTGCGCTGGTACGCGGATGGTATTACAATCTATGCGCAGTTTGTAACGCACAGCCTTTGCGCGCATAATTTTAGCAACTCCTAAAAGCTGGTGTTAATGGCAAATTCTATCAACCTGGCCGAAACCAAATACACCAGCCCAAAAAAAATAATACAGCACAGTATAGTTACACATTCTACACATACCAAACTAATAAAATGGAGAAGTTGTTCGTGCTTTTTTTATTCATGCAGCATATATGCGCAGATTGACTTTGACAGGCGCAAAAACTTAACGTGAGACAATTGTGGTTCTTAATTCTGATTGGCTGAATCACGTGAAAAAAATGGTCGCACACTGATTTCTGCGCGCAACGTTGCTGCGCGCATTTGTGCGCGTCCACTTTCTGCGCGTTATTTTTCGATGGATGAAAAAATGCGCGAGGATTGTAATACCAGCAGCGATTTACGAGCGTTAACGTTTAACTCTTCGTGCAAAAATTCACGCGTTCTGCGTGCGTTTTTGCGTGAAGAATGCCACGCATAGGGCCAATAGTGCCAATGACCAGTTGTGGATCCTTGGAATCCTTTGACTTCCCCAATCAGTCAGCAACACGTGTCCATTACGATGCACTTGGCATTTTCTAGTTATTATGATGGTAAAGCTAATTAGAAGCATATTAATTCATGGTTTTGCCAACAACTTTTCCTCCAGGTTCAAGGATTGTTTAAAGTCTGAATAACCAAGTTGCTAACTGGAAAATAATCATACTGATACCATAAAAGTCCAAAAAGTAAAATAAGCATTTATGAGTTCAGTCCTGACAAATTCATTTAGGTACGTGGCTTTGTAAATTCCAAATTCTTCCTATGTAACATGAGTTTTAACTTGTCTTCGCTGATACCTCTTTTTGCAATATTTTAGGGAGTTGGAATGCCTGGATACAGTTCTGAATTTGTACACCTCCACTAAATTCTAACCAGACCCGACTCTGTCTATGTTGGTTTTGTTTTTCCCGTGAAAGTGCTGTCCAACTATAGTCATTGTTTGTTTTCAGTTTTCATTACCTACCTGACTACTGCTGCAGCATATATCATATATATGTTTCTAAATGTTCTTCATTGACCACCTTCACCTTTGTCTTGACTGCTGTGCTGTGTCGAAGTTTTGGGTGTGTCTTTGGTGCATCCTTCTCAGCTCCATTGTGCCTTTGCCCTTCTCACTTCTAGTTATTCTTTTGCCCCATTTTTTATGCCTCCATTGTGCCTCTGTCCATTAATCTCCCCTCTCATTATTCCCCTGCCTCATTCTTCTCAACTTCCATTGTGCTCCTGTCCCATTCTTCTTACGCCCCATCATTCCTCTGTCTTATTCTTCTCACCTCTTCCTGTTCTACTAGCCTATTCCTAATAATCTCATTGGGCTGCGGGTATTTGCTGCTGACATAGTTAACCTTCTACTGTGCCTATTTTGGAACATGGGCCTGGAACTGCAGCTCCAATAGCCACTGTGTTTATCCTTCCCTGCTTGACTGTAGTTAGTGCTTTTAACATGGTGGCTCTTCATATTCCAGGAGAACATTATATTATGCTTGTACCATGTTCCAGTATTAGCATAGATAGACAGTTGAAATAGTAACACAATTGCTAGGTCTGACTACCCACTAGTAGTGTAACCCATGATCAGACTTGTCTACAATCAGGATGAATGAGTGTGGTCTTTCGAGGTATTCCATACATTGGTGTTAACACAGCATCAGTTTCACACACTAGGGGCTCTATCACCTTCTTCAAGCTTAAAGGAGGTGATAGTGCTCCACACAGATCACCTCTGATTCGGTATTAGCGGTTTATACAGTAAGTTTACTTTACTTTGTGATCTTTACACTTAACATGGGGAGCACAAAACGAAAGCAGAGATTAACTAGCGTTAGGATCACAAGGCCCTAGCGCTAGTTGGTAAAACCTGTCGCTTACTAAAAAAGTTTGCTACAACGCTGAGCTGTTGCTAACTGATACCACTACTACGGAATCAGTTAGCAGCAGCTGAAAAGACCCCCAAAAATCAAATACTCACCCCTCTTCCCATGGCGAGAACGGTGGCCTGATCCGCTGCTTCTGGCCACCGGGAGTAGATGAGGACTGGAGGAAAAAGTTCCCAGTCTCCCTCCACGATCACATTGCGGACCAGCAGTATCTCGCGAGAGGTGAAATCCTGCTGATCATGTGACCCAGCAGGAGAAGTCTCCATGGAGCCCTATGATGGACTCCATGGAGCGGATGCTTGGAACGGCATATTAGCGCTGCCCCCAGCATCTATGAGTCTAGCAGCCACTACAGGGCAGTCTGCTGGACTCAGATCCTTCCCTGCGATCTGGTGGTGAAACCAGGATGCAAAGGGAAAATTAGCAATCGCTTATTTTTCCACTAAGCGTCCCGGTTTTAGCGAGGGGCAGCCGATAGTGCCCTAGAAGTCCTGGATTTATTGGTATATTTTGTTCAGTGTAACATTCGCCAGAGAAATTGAACTAACCATGGACCACATAGTTGGGAATGAGCCATTTACACCTTCTGGCCAAAATGCTATTTATGTATCTCTTCTCCTGACACATTAAGAAAACAAAGGATATATCAGAGGCATCTTAAATTTTAATGGTGCTCATTTGCATTAAAATACAATGTACAGCCACAAAGCTTTATAATTTGTCAACGCAAATTACATTTGAAAACCAATATTGTAGTAAAGGGCTCCCACTTGTCATTAGCAAGAAAGTGTTTGACAGTTGCATTTTTGGGATGTGTAATTATACACAATGCAAAGTTCACATTAAGTCTTTGAATTTTTAATGCAAAACGCTCACGATTGTTCTATACATCCATTTCAGACAGACACACTCTAAGGCAGGCTCTGTCGATATCTGACAGTCTCTGACAGGTGTCTGTGGAAAATGGGATATGTGATCATTAAGCCAAAAAGTTTATACTTAAGGCAACTTGAACACTTAGATGATAGTTCAACATTTTCCCTTTTTAAGTGACTTTTTAAAACCTCTTGGTTTTCGTAAGCTACAAAGGGTGAGCGTCAATGAATTCTTCATTTTTCAAAAAGATTTTAGCATTGGGGTCCTTTTCAAAAGAGTGTACAAATGTATTATTCACTTAATCAGGGAGCCAAATGAATTCACCAGAGAATTGAAAAATGTAGGTCAACATTGCTGGACCAGCAGTTTTCACTGACCTATTTACAATCCATTGGTAAATTTTCACAGCTTGGAATTTTTAAAAAGTGTTAGTACTAGCTTCAAATTTAAATTTCCCTGGCCATTTTATGAATGATAATAGGTAATAAAAGACTGGTGCATAATCTTTCTTGAATAATTTAATTGTACTGAATAAAGGCAGAGGATAGCAGAATACTGAAGGAAGAAAAGTGTGTGTGTGTGTGTGTGTGTGTGTAGGGGAAGGTAACAGTACATAAAGCATAATATAAATATATATACTCAATGTAATGCTAGCAAAAGACGATACAAATACATTGTCATCATAAATTGTGCGGGATTGGCACAAATAATGGCTAAAGAAACCCAGGACCATATGACAGATACAAACAACCTGGAGACATATGAGCTGTTGCACTCTTAACCCCTTCACGACAGACGGACATCGCCTGTCGGGCGGGGGGGGTTAACAGCTCTCCAAAAGGTGCCATCGCGGGCCTCTAATTTGACCCGTCGACACACGGCGTGTGTCATTGGCTGAAGGGGGATAGCCTGAGTTCAGGCTGTCCTACTGCAGCCAATGGTGCGTGGCGAGCGCCGGCTGCAGAGATGGGCCAAGGTAGCCCATTGAAGTCAACGGGGCGTTACCTGTATGCCCCATGTCTTTAAGGACCACACACTGCGCAGACGTCATAGAACATCCTGCAGGGTCGAGGGTTTAACATCGCCATATATTACATATAATACATTGACTGGCCAAAAGAAGTCACATACCCTAATATTTCATTTCATTATTTTGCTGTGATTCTGGCACACATTCTCCATGGCATCATTTCACTAAGCTCGTGCAATGTCACAACATTTATTTGCATCCAGAGTTGCATTAATTTGTCACCAAAATCTTGCATTGATGATAGAGTCGGGCGCGGCAGAAAAGTCTTCTCCAGCACATTATCCCAACGATTCTCAATGGGGTTAAGGTCTGGACTGTGTTGTGGCCAATCCATGTGTGAAAATGATGTCCCGTGCTCCCTGAACCACTCTTGCACAATTTGAGCCCAATGAATCCTGGCATTGCCATCTTGGAATATGCCCGCTGTGCCATCAGGGGAGAAAAATATTTTTTTGGCAGCTGAAACATATTAATCACTGCAGTAATTATCCAGTTGAAGGCTCAAACCTATTTGCTTAGTTAAATCTGGGTGGTGGCCTTATTTTTGGGCCCCGCTTTGTATCTAAACATGGTCATGGACTGTTTCATTAGGCTGCGGGCAAGGAAAATAAAAAAGTACACAAACTATTAAAAAGTAGCAAAACGTAGCTGTAAGCATTATGTGTTTATCTGCCTGGGAGAACGTCAGTTAACCAGTAGAGCCAGGGCCGGCCCAAGACATTGTGCTGCCTGGAGCGAAGGATGAAATGCTGCCCCCCAAAAAAAACATGCATTGCGTATGAGCCTATCACAGTGCGCAACAGCAATAAAATTCAAACACTCATACACATCGTACATTAGAATTTTATTGCTGTGGAGCTCTGTGATACAGTAAAGTGAGGTGTATATAACTGAGCCCAGCGTCACATACCCAGTAGTGCCCAGTGTCACATACAAAGCAGTGCCCAGCATCACATACCCAGCAGTGCCCAGCGTCACATACCCAGTATTGCCCAGCGTCACATGTCCAGCAGGCCCAACGTCACATACCCTGCAGTGCCCAGCGTCACATAACCAGCAGTGCCCAGCTTCACATGCCCAGCAGTGCCCAGTGTCACATACCCAGCCAGGACCCGGCGAGAGGAGAGAAATTGCTGCCGCAGTCTGGAGGAACCCCTCACACGCGCACTACAGTAATCCCACGCTTCCATTCTAGACCCGGCTGGCCAGCTATGCCAGGAAATGGAAGTGCAGGATTACGGCGCGCGTGTGGGTGGATCCTCGTCAGGCTGCTGGGCTCCATTTACTGTTCGGCGGCCCGCAAAACTAGATGCTGCCGCCCAGTGCTTTTTTTCTGGAAAAATAGGTGGGGTACTCTCACGCCCAGGGAAAAACTGATTATTATGATGATTTTTTGTGTCCTAATAAATACTCCTTTATTCACACTGGATATATTGCCCCCAGTTCACACATGGATATATTGCCTCAGACCAGCTCACATGGATATATTGCCCCAGTTCACACATGGGTATATTGCCCCAGGCTCACTCATGGATATATTTGCCCCAAGCTCACACATGGATATGTTTGCCCAAAGGCTCACTCATGGATATACACTATATTGCCAAAAGTATTCTCTCACCCATCCATATGCGAGTCAAGACAGGTGAGCGAATACTATTGGCAATATAGTGTATTTGCCCCCAGGCTCACTCATGAATATATTTGCCCCCAGGTTCACACATGGATATATTTGCCCCCAGGCTCACTCATGGATATATTTGCCCCCAGGCTCACACATGGATATATTTGCCCCAGGCTCACTCATGGATATATTTTCCCCCAGGCTCACTCATGGATATATTTGCCCCAGGCTCCCTCATGGATATATTTGCCCCCAGGCTCACTCATGGATATATTTTCCCCCAGGCTCACTCATGGATATTTTTGCCCCAGGCTCACCTCTGCCAGGCCCAGGCTCCGAGGGGCGGATTGTGCGGCAGCCGCGTTCGTTCCTTCAATGAGCGGCAGCCTGCAAGAGTATCTGCCGCTCACCTGGGATCCACCCTCCAGCCTGCCGCGATCTCGCGAGATTGCGGAGTTCACGTGATCTCGATCGCGGAAGGCTGGAGGATGGATCTCAGGTGAGCGGCAGATACTCATGCAGCCTGCCGCTCATTGAAGGAATGAACGCGGCAGCCGCAGGATCTGCCTGCCGCCAAAAAAAAATATTGCAGCAGCGACGCTGGTGGCTGAAATTTGCCACCCCAGAATTTATGCCGCCTGGCGCCACTGCTCCGCTCTGCACCATTGTCGGGCCGGCCCTGAGTAGAGCTAACACTGCTGATGGGCTTCCTTTCTATCCATTTAATCCATCTGTATATTTATCTATCAACTTTCATACGTATCTATCATATCTATCATTATATATATATATACATATATATATAGCAGAAAACAGAGTGGGATGCACATTGGGAATTTGAGATAAAAATAAAAATATTTATTGTTCAAAACATCCTAAAATGAGTACCTGTCAGCCTGACCTTGGTCAAATTCCCAATGTGCATCCCACTCTTTTTTCTGCTGTCCATATCTACGGGATACTGCACTTGGGTTCTATTGACCACGAGTTGGCGCATCTGGGCTTAGTATTGAAACTTATATATATATATCCTCCAAGTTTCAGATGCACACGGAGACTATGTAAAATTTCCAAAAAAATTATTTAATGTTGTATAATATGCATAGATTGACTTTCAGTTTCCAAAGGAACTTTCCTCCTTTGGGAACTGAAACGTCGATCTATGTGTATTATGCAACATTAAATAATTTTTTGGGGAAATTTTACATAGTCTTTTGTGCATCTGAAACTTTGAGGATGTTTGGATGCAGTCAGAATGTTTGCACCGAGCAGAATAATCTTGTATGTGGAGTGCAGTGCCACTTGGACTTATATACAGGCCTTTTTTTCAGGGGGTACTCGGGGGTACTCAGTACCGGCACCTCACCACTCGGTACCAGCACCTCACCACCAGCCAGAACTAACAGGAGAGCATGATGCTCCTCCCTCCTCCTACAGTGGCAGACAGAGAATCGGAAGCGCTCGGCAGCTCATGTTGCTCCTGAACACACTGAGCCTTACTGTGAGTTTCATTGCTGTGGAGCTCATACACACTGTGCATTACTGTGAGTGTCATTGCTGTGGCGCTCATACACACTGCGCATTACTGTGAGTTTTATTGCTGTGGAGTTCATACATACTAAGAAAACTGAGTTTCATTGCTGTGGTACTCACAAATGCTAGGGAATTATCCACTCCGTGCCATCGTTTAAAAAATCCCCCCCAAAAAACAGCCCTGCAATACAGATTTTTCTTGCAATAGAGGCACTTAGTGGATAACCCTCATAGGGTTACAACAATAGTTGTAGTTCATTTAAAGGAACACAGCATTAAAAAATATGGTTCCCTTTTATAGTGTCTTCCTTTAAGTGAACTACAACTATTGTTTATGAGGACAGGAAAATAGTCATAATAATCAGTTTTTCCCGGGCGTGAGAGTACCCCCACCTATTTTTCCAGAAAAAAAGCACTGCTTTTATATATATATATATGTACACATTTAATCAATGGCACTGCACTATTGTAAAATGATGTGCATCAAAGACTTGCACTATTGAGATTATAGTATAGTGGGATGCAAAGGTAAAGGGAGACGATACTGTTAACTAAAAAAAACATGATTTATTCAAGCATTCCTAAATACATTTAATGGCTAGATTTCCTAATAGAAAAAAGGCCAAATATGCTCATGATGTACTGACAGAGTCGATGGTCCTGAGGGAAATCACATGATGGTTAGAAAGAAAAGATGGGAGAAATAAGTGATTAGGATGGGACTAGTAAGTCCATAAGGAAATAGAAACAAAAATATATAAATACAACGAGTGTAAAAATAACACAAAGAAATAAAACAATTTGTAAATGAACAATAAATTCCCTGGATTGTGAATTTCTATTTGGGGAGCTAGGAAATGCGAGTCTACAATACTCAACAATATTCATGGAAGAGACTAAATAGACAAAGTGCTGGAGACTAGCTACCAGTCAGTATTCTTAAAGTCTTCTATAGGGAAAAAATTGGAGAATGAAGAGTGAAGGTTTAGGATAAAGTTATCTGCATTGATTAAGAGGGAAAGATTTCTGAATTTGTAAAAAGTCTAGGTTTTTACGCAAATAATGGCATTCGAAACGCGATTCGCCTGATTGCGCATTTTGCCTGAGGTGATGAGCACCTTCCACAAAACATAGGAGCTCGGGATTACATTTAACTCTTAAAATACCAGGATAACTGTAGGATATAAAGTGAAAAAAATACATTTAACAGTTTTTGATTCACACAAGATAATATTTTTAAAAGCACCATATATCCGTATTTTTGGGGGATGCTACATTTTCAGGAATTATTTTCACCTTCACTGTGATACTAGAGATATTTTTCTTTTCCTGCAACAGTAGAAGGAGAAACATTTTCTCCAGAAACATCTTGTAGCACATAACAATTTCCAGGGTTTGGGTGATGGTGTAGATGCACACCACAGACGTGCCTTCAGCGTTCGATAGTGCATAAAGGAAACAACTTGGTCTAATTTGTGGTTCCCTTCCAAATATCACATGCAATTAATAAAACGCACATTTTATAACTGTCCTCCTAAGGTTTTGGATCTCCTCCGAATAAAGCTAATCAATGCAAGTAATGTTTACAAATTACATTCAGTGCCAAGATGAATCTAATAAGAAGGAGCCTGCTATTATTTATGGACTTAATTTGAAGTAAGCCTATAGAGCACCCAGGATTTTAAGTACTCGGAGAAGAATAATGCCTTCATGCCGCAGCCCCTACACTCAAGGTTGCTCCGCTGTTTCCTGCTACATAATTGCAAGGATACAGCGGCCATGCTCTTTCAGTAAATATAATGTTTCATATAAAAAGAGAAAATGCTTGCTACTTATCTGGTGTAAGTAATTGGAGTTTTGTTCTACAAAATACCATTGTGTAGATAAATTTGCTAAATATTGTTTCAAGGTTTTACAGAAGGTTTTTTATATATGTATTATATATTTAATGCAATATCGACTTAGAAAAAGTGATATAATTCATGTTGATACATGATAATTTGTGCAGGAACATCTTTTAGTCGATGAGTCGATGTTTTAGCCACCACGATTTAATTGCCCACTACATTTCATGACCAGCACGTTGTAAGGCCTGATAGACTGTAGAAGTCGTTAATCTGGTCCTTAAACAATAAAGAGTATTGCACTCATTCCACCTCTCCGTAATACTATATCCTAATGTGGGTGCTCAAAAAAAATCATTTCCTTGGTGCCATCACAAACAAAAGATTGGAACCCCAAAAACCATCTAGCCCAATAGACAAGGTGTACCATGATCCAATATTTCGTACGTAATCTGGTCCTTAAAGACCTTGTGCCATCAGTTGAAGTCTTAAAATAAACCTCAGATACAATAATATGTCCATTTGCAGGATCAGTTGGAATAGTTGAACTACAGACTTTTGAACTACTTATTGACCTGGCCCTAACCACAAATCTTAGGGTCCATTACTCAAATATTGCATGAGCCCACCAAAAGAAATCAGCACCCAGTTACCTTCAACCTATCATGGTGGTGTCACGTCTTCGGCATCCGCAGCATCTGGGGGGCTTTGGCACCTTGCGGCATCGCTGGCTGGCTGGCTGGATGCCAGGAGTTCAGAATGGTGGATCGGCATCTCAGGGGGCAGGGCTTGGCGCGGTGATGCGGAGCCGCCGGCCTTAAATACAGGGCGCGAGATACAGCTCGTCGCCCTGACGTGGAGTTATTCCTGCATCGCCAGCTGACCACGTTGTTGTCTCAGTCTGCTTTTGCTAAGTTGCCAATTACTGTTTGTACGAGGACCCTGATTGTGTATCGAACCCGGACTGCCTGTTTGACTATTCTTATGCTCTTGCCCTTCATTTTTGTCTGTCATAATTCTGCTTTTGATAAGTATATTGTGCTAATCATACTGCGTGGTCTTTGGTTGTGGGTCTGCCCTGCAGCTTGCAGAAGCTATCAGTATTTCATGTCAACTGTCTGGTAGTAGGCTAATGTACGATTTATACCGCATGGTCCTTGATTGTGGGTCTGCCCTGCAGGTTGCTGAATCTATCAAAACCTCATGTAAGCTGTTTGGAACCAAGCATACTGTATATATACTGCATTCTGTAAAATCTCACAATGCAGGCCTACCCTGCAACTTCCTCAATTCATTGTGCGTGCCTTAGACGTTCATGAGGTTCACGTTCATGACGTTCAAAATCACTTGCTGCGGAGTAGTATCTAGATTTAAACCTCACCTCCCTGGCTGGGAGTGTTAGGTGTGGCAGTAGTAACTGCGATCAAGTCAAGTCTCAGGTTAATCTGTCCATAAGGATCTGAATAGACATGTGCATTTGTTTTAGTACTAAAACGATTTAGTCCGAATTTTGGGATAATTTAGTTTTAGTATGACTCAAGAGATACGAAACTGCTCAGTACAAAAAACGAAAGAAACTAAAATAAAATACACTACATTTTAGTTTCAGTCCTTCTTGTGATATTACATTGAGTGAAGGAGACCAGTATTGAACGCAACATCGCAAAGCTACAGAAAAGGTTTGTATGTGTAATCCTTCCCGACCCCTACCCAAAAATCTGACAGTGATAGAGCTCCAGAATACTCACTCGCAGCACAACAGCCAGCACAGGAGAGGAAACCTTTACTTACCCCTTGCATGTCTATGAGGCAGACAAGATGATAAAAGCAGCTGGAGAAGGAAAACATTCAAATAAATCACACTGAAAGCTAATGACAGAGGAGGGCTGGATAGAAAAAAACCCTTTATAACAAGCAGCGCTGGGAGAAGAGAGGGACTTTATAAAACGTGTGTTATCTCCCCTCCCGCTCTGCATAATAGGGGCTTAGGTCTGATACATTTTATATTATCCAGGAGCACTATCCCCCTTTCCGCATCTATAGTACACGTTTTATATAAAGTCCCTCTCCTCTCCCAGTGCTGCTTGTTATAAAGGTTTTTTTTTACGTCTGATACATTTAGTATCCAGCTCTTACAGTTACTCTGTCATTATGAGCCTTCAGTGTGATTTATTTGAATGTTTTCCCTAGATTTAAAGTGCTTTATTTTATTATAAAAATCAATTTGCAGTGCACCAGTCATCTATTCTCTGAGCTTTCAGACCGATTTACGTTAATATTTTCCCTCTCCCCTGCTTTTATATTCCTGTGTCTCCCCCACAGAGATACAAAGTTTAAGTAAAGTTCCCTCTTCTGTGCTGGATAAGCATTGTATTCCGAAGTTCTGCACCCTCCACATGCCAATGCAGTAAGATGTTCAATACAGAGAGGGGCATTAATTAATGCAGGTGGATGTTGTATACATTATACGGAGAGGGGTATTAATTAATGCAGGAGGATGTTATCTACATTATACAGAGAGGGGTATTAATTAACGCAGGAGGATGTTCTATACATTATACAGAGAGGAGCCTTTTTTTTAGCCCTTTAAATTCAGTGGCTGTGAGCGCTGAGATCGGCTGCTTGGTATATTATCTCTCAGTACAATGTATCAGGCTCAGCTGTTACAGTAACTGACTGTAACAGCGCTCAGAGTTTCAGTAAAACAAGGAAATAATATTGTTCTAACCTCTTGTATATAAAAATATTATTTACTAGTTTTACTGAAACTCTGAGCACTGTGATGAGCAGCAGTCAGTTACTGTAACAGCTTTGCCTGGCACATTGTGCTGAGAGTGAGTGATACTGTAACAAGCAGCGATCTCAGCCTTCTGAGGAGCCACTACAATAGTAATTGTATCCACTGGTTTTCGGATGAATGAAATTAGTTTTCATAATAAAGAACTGAAAATGAATTTCTTTAGCAACTAAATAAATTGCATTTTAGGACTAATCCATTAGTTCAAAACGAAATTTTGTGCTGTGCACATTTCTAGATCTGAACAACGCTGATCCTAGGTGAGCGCCATAGTGCACATTACAGGTGTGGAATGGAACAGCAAAAGCCATCAAATGCAGTGTCAAAGGAAGGATGTCAGAGCCCCAAATGGCTGATATGTAACCCAAACCAAAATGATCAACAGTTGGTGAATGGGGACCAAAGCTATATGTTGTGGGTAAAGGAAACATGGTCATTGTCCTAAGGGTATTGGCCATGTGTAGAGGGAGGCTTGCAGACTCTGATCAACTGTTGCTGATCAGGCTTCAGGGCTAAAGGCTGGAAATGAACCAAGCTTGCTTTGAGAACCATTGGATTGACGGGAAGCCTGAGCATCCAGACTTCCACCTGCATGTGACTGCTGCGGCTTCAGTGGAAGCGGCAGCTTGTTACATACAGACTAGCGCCTAGAGAGCCCAGCACTGGATTGAAATTATTATGCTTGTTATATTGTTTAAATGAGCGGAAAATGTCAGTAGGGGTTAATGTTTAACCCCTCTTTTCTCCCATCCTTCTCTAACCATAAAGTGTCCCTTCCAGATGATTTAATTCTAGAAAAGAATCATGGGACCAGTGGATTTATATGCATAAAAATAATCTAGTATTAAACAAATCAGAATCCCTTTCATGCTTTTTCTATAAAGCCTCTATCTGTAACTGGATACAGCTGGAAATAAAGTTTTTTTCTCATTTTTTTCCTTATTTTTTCCTAGCCTCTAAACTTCAAATTACCTCAGCAGTGACCTCTCTTATGAGGTAAATTCAGCAGTATATGACCATATGTTTGGTTTACAGAAAATGTGACCATGTAATCTCAGCACAGACAATTTTCCGTGTTAAAACTAGGCCGATTTGACAGTTTCTGAATAAATGAATGTTTTAAAAGCTCTGCTACACATAACCCCTGTGCTGTAACAATGCTATTCCATGTATTTTGCATTTCATTAGAGAAATACATATGTTTAAGGAAGTTCGGCGAGAACATTTAAATGCTGATAATTGTCTGAGTTTATTAGTGAAGGTAAAGGTCTCCTTGAAATGCAAAATATGTTAAAACTTGAGATCCTGTGACATTTTTTAAGCGGAAAAGAGAGAAGGATTCATAACTCGTGGTATTTAAATGTCCGAAAGGATATTATCAAGGTTCTGAAGCGGGTTATTAACACTATTATTGGTGGAGAGCTGTGGATCCAAAGTCAAATTTCAAATGCTTAGGTGTTGTAGACTTTTCTTTTAATTTGCCCTTACAATTTAAATGCTAGACGTTTTAAAAAAATTACCTGTTTTTACATGAAAAAAGCACCTCAAGCTGACATATTTTCTATTTGATCTTAAAATAAAGACCATAGGGATTATTCAAAGAGCGGTGCTCTTTCGTTCTCCGCACTTCGGAGAATCAAATTCCCCAACCCTGCAGTGAATTCGACATTCACTGCAGGGTCCCCAAAGTGCAAGGAAAGTCTGCCGAATAACCACTGAATTGAAAATAAAAACCGGATCCGATCCGATAAACCGAAATAACCTCGCCAGAAAAGATTGGATTCGATCCGATAAGCTGAAAAAAACCCCGCCAGAAAACATCGGTTCCGATAAACTGAAAAAAACCCTGCCAGAAAACATCGGATCCGATCCGATAAGCCGAAATAACCCTGCCAGAAAAGATTGGATTCGATCCGAAATGCTAAAAAAAACCCCGCCAGAAAACATTGGATCCGATAAGCTGAAAAAAACCCCGCCAGAAAACATCGGATCCGATCCGATAAGCCACTGTAAACCTTCTGAAAAAGCTGACGAAGAGGCGAGATCCTGCTAGTCATCTGACCCGGCAGGAGAAGCCTCCATGGAGTCCTATAGACTCCATGGAGTCGATGCTGGCGACGACGCGTTAGCGCTACCCGCAGCATCCACGAGCCTAGCGGCCGCTATGGGGTGGGTGCTGGACACAGTGCCTGCCCCATAATCTGCTGGTGAAACCAGGACGCAAAGGGGAAATTAGCGATCACAAATTTTTCCCCTTAGCATCCAGGTTTTAGCGAGTTCCACATGCTAGTGCTCCTGGAAGGCCAAGATTGCTGATCCATGAATATGGGAATTTAGCAATTTAAGAGTCTACAAAAAATGAGAAATAATCAAAATATCTCATGATATATTGATGTATGTATTGCTGTACATATCTTGTATCATAGTCTCGTCCTTTTTGTAATCCCTGCTTCTAGACATTCTTCTATATTCCATAGTAAATTGAGTGTACCTGTGCAACTATACTTCAGAACGTTGCAATAATGCTGTGGGGTAAGGGTCATATTGGGTAAGGGACATATTCTTTCATGGTCAATTAGGGCAGCAAACTGGAGGGAAGGGCAGCATTTTTTTCCTAATGTGCTTTCTTTTTGGAGGTCAAATATATATTTGGGGGTGTGCAGGTGTATAACAAAGCAGCAAAGTTATAAAACGCCCAGCAATGAGTCTCTAGAGCTATAAAAAAAACTGCTAGGTGTAAAGAAGACACTTTGCTTTATTTCTAATTTACATTCCGTGTATGTATTAGAGGTGTGCATTCGTTTCGTAGCGAATCGCAATTCGTTTGTAAATTCGTTAATTCGTACTTCTGAAATAACAAATTGATTTCATCCTAATTGATACAAAAACAAAACGAAACGGTATTAACGAAATTGATTCGTTATACTGTTTCACAAGAGAACCATTGATTAAATGATTCCTGATCAGGATTTGATTCATTGGGGTTTTATTTAGTGATCTGAAATACGAATCGATATCAACTATTGCATCGATCCCAACTTACAATACATAGCAGTACTAAAACAAACAACATTATGAAATGAATCAGTTTCGTTTGACTGTCTCTATAAACTGGCTTGAGGTGCTGAATCTGTTGTCAGCACCACAGGCTATGGACAGCTCAACATTTAACCCTAGCTTGCCTCTTAACAGCAGGATTTGAATTATTGGGGTTTTATTTAGTGATCTGAAATTTGACTCAATATCGACTATCGAATTGATCTTAACTTATAATGGGGTTTTTAGTGATCCGATATACCAAACAAAACGAATGGAAATAATGAAACAAAATAACAAGAATGAAATTATTTTGAAACAAAACAAAACTAAATGAATTTTTCAGCCGTGCACACCTCTAGTATGTACATCATCCAAATAGGTCTTCACAATATCACTACATTTACATATTTATGTACATGTACATATTTAGTAGATTTTGGGTGGGAGGGGCATCGTATTTTGAAGTTCCTTTGGCAGCCTAAATACACCCCTGTGTGGGGTTGATATAACATCGGCTGAAGGAGAGAACATGGGTGAGAATTTGCAAGTGTTTGAAGATACTTGGCCCTCTCTTGGTCTCAATTTCTAGAATGTGTTTAGTTCTATCGACGGTTTGTTTATACATTTGCATTGTGAAGAGAACACCATACAGTGCCAAACAAATAATTTAAATATGACAAAAAGTGCTGTTATTGTAGTTTATTGCTTACATTATTAGCATTATTCTCTCTGACTTCCCTAGCTTGGCTAATAGGTCTTCATTCCATTGAATAGGAAGCGTAAGGCTCTATATTAAATATGGCCAAGATTACAATAACCATTCCATGCCATCAAGGGGAAATATTGTTTTGTTTGTGATAAATTTACATAAAGAAATAGGCTTTTGGCAGTTTGGTCAATTCTATTGATCTAAACTGACACCTTTTTAGGAACAATGCGAGATTTATGCAACGATTCAGTCTGAAGCCTTGCATGTATTCAAAGTATGTTTCTCTTTGAGCATGTGTCAACAGACGGGTTTTTTTTCGCTATGAGCTGTTCCAAGAAGTGATTTTCATATTGACATTCACGTCTCATTCAAATGCATTTAAAGGCTTCCTTGTCTTAGCCTGCTTTATTTTTTTATACAAATATATAGGATCAATCAGGCTCCTACACGTTGACATCTCCCAGGAACAAATCTATTTAACATGCGTCTGTGTGTGTATCTCCGGAGCTTGCTCAGTAATCACTGAATTGCAAGGAATCGACAATCGGTTTGCAAAGTTTGGGTCTAAACAAGTTGGATGCAAAAGCTTTCCAACTGAACTGTTTGCACAAATGGGCTATACGTTAATTCAGTTCGATATGCAAACGGTGTCTAATGTCTGTGAAAGCGTATGTACATGGTACAGAGACATAATGTAATCATCCACACCTGCAAAGTGTACCTGCATGGTTTTACATATATAAATATCTATATATATATAGAATAATATATAAATATGTAAAATTTAACATAACATAACAAAAATTACATTAATTAAAGGAGTTAAAGACCTTTAGGAAAGGTGTATGTGTGCAAATAATATTTAAAAGTTCTATTTCTCCTTTACCATTTTTTTAATGTTTAGTAAGCTTTCTGTTGATATTATATATATATATATATTATATATATATGGCTTAGGATTGGACGAACCACAGGTTAGGGTGTTGGGAGTCAGCAGCACGTTATCGTAGTTATGCTCGTCCCCATTTGCTGTCATTGTTTTGTTTTCTTTTTAGGTAGTTCCTTTCTTCATATGGGGAATATAGCACATGAGCTCTATAAAGCAGTTCTCTGAATTGCTGTGATGTGTAAATGTCTTCCACACTTATAAACTTGATTATTTGCTATATGGAGGCTTTTAATTTCACTTTTTGCCCTCCACCATAACTTAAATGAGTATTGATTTTCCCTACAGGTTAAGCATCAAATAGCAACGAGTCACAGCCTATCTCCTGCTGATGATGGCATAATAATCCCAAAACAGCTGTCCAGGAGTGGCTGTGGCTCGTTGCATAACCTGGACTTTGCAATAAAAATGCCATCTAGTGTGGCATGGCATGGCACTTTGTTTGCTAAAGAAAGCCACCTAGTATGGCATTGCACTGGCAAAGAGGATTTTGTGTTAAAACAGACCAATGATGCAAAAAAATTGCTGGGATGTGTAAATGTCTTCCACAATTATAAATTTAGTTATTTGCTATGTGGAGGCTTTTAATCTCACTTTTTTGCCCTCCACCATAACTTTAATGAGTATTGATTTGCACTATAGGTTAAGAATCAAATAGCAATGAGTCATGGCCTATCTCCTTCTGATGAGGGCATAATAAACTCAAAACAGCTTTCCAGTTGTGGCTGTGGCTCGTTCCATAGCCTGGTGGACTTTGCAATTAAAAAAAACCATCTAGTGTGGCATGGCATGGCACTGGCAAGGATGGATCTGTTTTAAAACAGACCCAGGATGCAAAAACGTGGGAAATTGCAGACTTAATTTGCATGTCCTTCACAGAGTTCTTCTCTGCATATGGGGAATGTTGCACATGGGCTCTGTAAAGCAGTTCTATTAATTGCTGGGATGTGTAAATGTCCTCCACAATTATAAACGTATTCCTCTGCCATTGATTAATGTGAGATATTTGACTTCTATGTCAATGGCAGGTTATTGCACTCTTTATGTTATTTGCTAACATTTTTCTAATGTTGAGCTCAGTACCAACATGTTCCAAACTCTTTAGCCATACAAATGAGCATTTTGAGTTTACATTTCACCTAAAAGTACTGGTAAAACACCATATTGAAATCCTTGAAACACTAGACCGACCACATCCAGATCAAGTCCTCACCAGCTTGAGTTGTGTTGGTGGCTACAATAATAGTATGAACAAGCCTGCTCGATCTCCATTTACTCATGTATCAGTAATATATTCAGGCTGATCATTGATCTTGACACGTTGCAGTACAGTACAACTTGGAGTCACAGTCTTACTTGTCATTCGTTCATCTTCTATGGAATCACTGGATGTTTATCCCTTAGGTTTAGGTAAGCTTTTCTCTATTTGTCTGATTGTCTCTTCAGGCCAATTCTGAACAAGCCCTAGAACTATAGGTTCAAATTTGTAACTTTTAATGTTACATACAGTGGGCTCGTTAAACCATACATGTGTTATCACTGGCGTGCGCGGATCGTTACATTAGGGTGTGCGCCAATGGAACATTTTTTTAATTGGAAACTTATGCTTGGAGGATTTTTCACAAATCGTGCATTTTTCATTAGAAATAACAAGCCTGTAATGAGAGATACAGTCAGTTTTTATGCTATTCATCACGAACTAGATAAGGGACATCTAAAATGTTAATGATGGAGGTGAAAGAGGACCACTTCACCCAACATTATTGTGCGCCCCTGTGCACACCTATGTGTGTTATATTCATTATGCATTGTTCCCGACAAAGGGATGAGTAGATAAAATGACAGTGACGTGTTCATTTAGTATCTCCTACAGTGGGCAGCATTTGAAAAATAAGATATTGCCAATTATCTTTTTTTTAATCATTTTCTTAAACACAGAACATTTTTAATGATAAATATAAATGACCCATGCCTGTAGGTATCTATACGGGTTATTCACTTACAACCATTTTTTGGTAAACTTTTCTGGGAACTATGGTGGGTCACGTATGGTGAAGTCTTTAAATAACTTCCACCTTAGTTCTTTGTAGTTTTCATCATTCTTTCCACCATAGCTTCTGGCAAAGATGTCTATCGTAGTTCTCGGTGTAGTTGGTGGTGGGGTTTCCACCACTGTTTCTGCTGAAGGCACTTAGCGCAGAATTCAGTGTATTTTCCATAGTAGTTTCTGTCGAGGTTGTCCAACATTGTTGTCACTGTAGTTTGTATGGGAAATTCCCAGTGTAAATTCGCAACATATATTCACCATTGTTGAAAACAACGTTGGAACAAAGCTAGATGGAAAATAACCGTGGGTTACTAATTTTACGAAAGTATAATTTGGGTACCATTGTTTAACAATGTTCAACATGGTTCATCATTGTTTGTATCAACATCACCCATCATTGTTGAATTTTGCTTCTCTGGATATCCAATGCTCACCATAGTTGCAACAGTGGGGATTTTTACCATCTACTGCGCACTTCTTAGAAACATAGAAACATAGAAAAATGTCGGCAGATAAGAACCTTTCGGCCCATCTAGTTTGCCCAATTACATGGATACTTGACCTGGATTTATCTTTTGTTTAGGATAGCCTTATGCCTATCCCATGCTTGCTTAAATTCAATTACTGTTTTGGCCTCTACCACTTCTACTGGAAGACTGTTCCATGTATCCACCACCCGCTCAGTAAAATAATGCTTCCTGATGTTACTTTTAAACCTTTGCCCCTCTAATCTAAGACTATGTCCTCTTGTTTTGCTATTTTGTTTCCTTTTAAATATACTCCCTTCCTCTACCTTGTGGATTCCCTTTACGTATTTAAATGTTTCTATCATATCTCCTCTGTCTCGTCTTTTTTCCAAGCTGTACATGTTAAGGTCATTAAGCCTTTCTTGGTAACTTTTCTCCTTCAAGCCGTACACCATTTTAGTAGCCCTTCTCTGAACTCTCTCTAAGATGTCTATATCCTTCTGGAGATACGGTCTCCAGTACTGCACACAGTACTCCAAGTGAGGTCTCACCAGTGCTCTGTACAGTGGCATGAGCACTTCCCTTTTCCTACTGCTAATACCTCTCCCTACACAACCAAGCATTCTGCCAGCATTTCCTGCTGCTCTATTACATTGACTACTTACCCTTAGATCCTCTGAAATAATAACCCCTAAATCCCTTTCCTCAGATGTTGAGGTTAGGACTGTATCAAATATTCTATATTCAGCCCTTGGGTTTTTACGTCCCAGGTGCATTATCTTGCACTTATCCACATTAAAACTCAATTGCCACAACTCCGACCATTTTTTTAGTTTACCTAAATCATTTGTCATTTGGCTGATCCCTCCAGGAATGTCAACCCTGTTGCACTTCTTATCGATAACTGTGGTTAGTGAATAACCCCTTATGTCCCAGGTCCTCTTCTACAAGCAAGAGTAAGAAATTCAGAAATGCTGTTGCGCTCAAACTGCCTAAAGAAAAAAGTTTTTACTATTGGTTCCATACTTTTTGTTTGGATGATCTTACTCTATTATGAGATTCCACCGCACCAACTTCCGGATTTCTGAAAGCAAGTTCAAATATACAAGGGGCAAATAAAAAGGTTATTTTGACTCAGAGCTTTCATTAGCTTGGATCCGGGTCTTATGGTCAGTTTCCTTGGTTACCTTTTAGTTCCAGATTCTCATAATACATGAAATTGCATAAACAGGTGTTTTAATTTGCAGGTTTCCCATGACAAAATCAAACCTAGACTTTACACTTTATATGTACAAGTCTAGTTTTAATTCCCAGAAGAAACCTTTAGAGCTCTATTAAATTCTTCGCGCAAACGTTAACTCGTGCGCAAAAACGCATTAACGCAAGGGGAAAAAGCCGTTGCGCTGAACGTTGTATTACGACATACGTGCACAAAATGCGGGTTAACGTATAGCGCGAGTGACCCTGCGTGAACCCTTTGCAAGCGCAATTTAGTGCGCGCATTCTATACTTAACATTGTGTGCGCAAATGCGTTTGTGCGCCGGTCCGCACATGGTATTACAATCTTTGCTCAAAATTTAGCAGACAACGTTTGTGCGCATAATTTTAACGTCTTTGAAAATCTGGTGGTGACGGCAAAGTGTAACAACCTGACCGTACCAAACTGCGGATTCACCACGGAGAATGTTGATGCGTACGTTTTTATTACTAGATCCGTCAAAAATGATGGCCACTACCTTGTCTTCCGTCAGAACGTACGTTTGTTTTACTAGATCCATCAAAAATGACGGCCACTACCTTGTCTTCCATCAGAATGTACGTCTGTTGTGCGCAGTCCGCACAAAAATGCGTTCGTCTGATGGACTCGCGTTAAAAATTACGTTGCGCTCACTGATTTCTGCGCGCATTTTTGATTTCTGACAGTTTTACGAGTACAATTTCCCGACGGCTGAAAAAATGCGCGAGGAATGTAATTCCAGCGGTGATTTTCGTGCGTTAACGTTTAACGCTTCGCGCAAAAAAAATATTTGCGAAATGAATTTAATAGAGTCCTTAGTGTGTCTATTTTTGCATCTGTTTATAGTAATGAATTGCCCTGTTTAGAAAGTTATCATATTTTATTACACGCAATCAACTAGATCAGACATAATACGGCAGCAGGCCAGTAGATTGAAATTCATCACCATTTTATCTTCGCTCTGACCCCTCATAAATGAACAATGTGCATTATTTTATATTTATTACACCTTAATAAATCACATTCTGCAGACTTTCAGTTGTGTTACACGTTGATGCTTTAACTGGATTGATCGTACGCAGCACATATTGTAAATGGAACGTCAATTTCTCTTATTACTCTTTATTATTGTGTTTCGTTAGGGGGATGTAAATTATAACTTAGGCATCTCGGTCAGATTAATGAAACCAAAGTAACGATCATTGATCATTTTGACTAGACTCAAGTTAACAAAAAAAACTTAATATTAAATAAAATATCAATCTGTTGTCTTTTTGTATTTTCTGATTTTCATAACAAAATAGTTTGTTTTGAAAATTCTACATCCCATTGTGGAACAGGAGAAGCCTATTATTTGATATCTGTTACTTTGTTTATACATTTGTGGTTGTAGAGTGGGAAACTGAAACATATTTTAGACACAGACATACCTCTTTGTTTCTGTCTGTTGAATAGGCGCCTCAAAGTAAACATTTCAACATCAAATCATAGTCCTGAATATAAATCGATTTAGTATCCTTTATGATCTAACATCACGCTGTCTTAATTACTCATACAATGTATAAAGTATAGAACAATGGAGTAAGAAAGTTGGAAAGGATCAACATTCACTTTCTATTATTCAAGACATTGGATATAGTCAACTCTCCAAGCTTCAAGAAGAAGACACCTACTGTGCTGCCTTTATCATCAAAGATACATTGTATCTCCAACAACCCACAGTATTGATTTATTTTTGTGTCAAACTTCTTATTATTTCCATTGTTCAATGTTGTTTCATTGACTTATTTATTTTTAACCCGTTGTAAACTTAGTCAATGATATATTTTTATTATTTTGCAAATATTGATATGAGGGTTCAGTCCAATAGTTGACCCTAAAAGCAGGTTCATTTTTATTGTCCCAGATCATCAGGTTCAGTTTAACTTCCTTTTTTATCTTACAATTTAGTCACAAACCTATAATACTCATCCTTCACTTGTTTACAGACCTACAGTTTAAAAATCAGCTTGAAAATGCCATTTCATGAGGACAGTCACACTTATGAACATTAACTAATGAAAGTCTTCAGTACATATTGATCTGAACTTCAATACTATCTAGGCTTAAGTGTGGGAGCTGGAAAAGAAGAAAGACTGGTAAAACAAGGCTTAGCTTCAATGGGACCCTTTATTAGAGGAGCAACGTTGCGGTCCTTTTCCTAGGACCTTTCTCAAGGGCTTGAGAAAGGTCCAAAAAGCAGGACCGAAATGTTGCTGTTCCTCTTATAAACACTCCCACTGAAGCTAAGCCTTGTTTGACAGGTCCTTATTTTTCTCCTTCTGTCCACATTAGGGTTGGTGATCCTGGTCCTTTGGAACCTCGACTGGTGTGGTATACTTATTTGGTTCACATATGCTCTTCTATATATTTTTCTTAAATGTGGAAGTTGGCAGTTACCTAAAATCATAAACAATACATTCAATTATATAACATTTATTTATTTATTTATCTATAAAGTATTTTACCAGGACGGATACATTGGGATTTCTCTCGTTTTCAAGTATGTCCTGGGTTCAAGAGCATTGTAATGTTACAGAAATACAAAGTAATAAAAGGCAAGATATTAAAAACAAAACACAAATATACAGATTAACACAGAAAATAAATATGTAGGAAATATACTCACTATGTTACATGTTTACAGGTGCATTCTGTATATATTCACTACGTTACATGTTTACAAGTGCATTCTGTATATAGTCACTGTGTTACATGTTTACAAGTGCATTCTGTATATAGTCACTGTGTTACATGTTTACAGGTGCATTCTGTATATAGTCACTATGTTACATGTTTACAGGTGCATTCTGTATATAGTCAATGTGTTACATGTTTACAGGTGCATTCTGTATATAGTCACTGTGTTACATGTTTACAGGTGCATTCTGTATATAGTCACTGTGTTACATGTTTACAGGTGCATTCTGTATATAGTCACTGTGATACATGTTTACAAGTGCATTCTGTATATAGTCACTGTGTTACATGTTTACAGATGCATTCTGTATCGAGTTATGTCAATAGAGATCTCTTAAGTGACTTTAGACTGGGGGAAGATTTGATGGCGTCTGGGAGGTTATTCCATATTTGCGGTGCTCTGTAGGAAAATGAGGATCGAGTCACTTTCTTTTTGTCTTGTGGTATTGCAAGTAAGGTGAAGGTCCTGGATAGGAGGTTATAGAATGAGGGAACTGCTGAGGGAAGCAGCCTATTCAGGTAGGGTGGTAGCTTCCCAGAAAAGCTCTTTAACACCAGGTTGGAAAGGTGAAGGGTGCGTTTAGATTCCAGTGATGGCCAGTTTAGCTCTTTTAACATGTCACAATGGTGGGTCATGTAGTTACATTGTAGCACAAAGCGGCCGAATGAGTTATACAATATAGTAAGTATTCAATAGCCGGCACAAGCATTTGTTGTACTATCAGCTTTTTTACCACGGGGCTGAGGCAGGATTTGTTTCTGTATAGGACACCTAGTTTGGGGTAAAGTTTAGATGAGAGTTTTTCAATGTGGGGGCCAAAGGATAGATTTATATTATAAATATGCTCAGTGCATGAATACGACCCAAATATATTTAATATTTATATTGAAATATATATATATATATATATAAACAATTTTAAGCATAAAAACCTTGCAAGATCATCCAAAACCCAAATGCTTTTTGACATTAGCAAGGATAGGTAGAGCAGCTCTTGAATTATTCTGCCGTGAATATTGTGTCGAAATAAAAAAAGAAAGAAAATTTCTAGTTTAGAAAATGTAAAAACACAAGTGAAAGGATCATCAACACAGAACACAGGTTGGATACAGAATGGCAATGCAAAATTCAGTGCATAAAAATAAGCCGACATGTTGACATGTTAACATAGATGTTTGTTAACATTACAAAATGCTCTTTTCTCCACAGAACTAGCCAAGCAATGTGTATTTTAGCATTAGTTTTCCTTTAATGAATAGACTAGACATTTCTAAAGGGATTAGAAGATGAACTGCAGATTCCATTGTTTGCTTATTTACATGCCCGAGGACCAGAATCCTTTTCATTTGCATTGTGTTACACTGTGATTGTTCAACAACCACCGGGATATTGTGCAGAATCCAAGTATGTTTATTTAATAGAGGTTTATAGATTGGCTTTCTCTTCCTCTGCCACAAACAAAATAATTATGGCTTCATTATTCTTGAACTACATTAGTACCTTTTCCATCTTTAATCGAAATTCTGGCGACAAACTTCATCAGTCAATATGGGCAACTCCATAATAAAAGCAAAGCTGCCATGCTCTAATATTTACCATAACACTGTAAAAGAGCATTGGAAATCAGTGTTCACACTCTCAAGTAATATTCAGTGCTTGTTATAGTCAAGAGTCTCTTGTATCAAACTTTAATAGATCATAATGTATTTACCAGATAGCTTTTAACTTCTCAACCAATGTCAAACTGTCCCTCTTGATAGTGACCTACATCTCAATCTCACCGCTCCTTAACCTCACTGGCAATCTATTTATTCTGAAATTTCTTGTTTAAAAGCGGTCAATTTTTTATTTTTTTTGCCCCCCCCTAGCGGCATCCCGAGTGTGGCTCAGGGTTAAATTCCTATGTTGGAAGCGGTAACCCCGAGCAACACTCGGGATGCCACTGGATACGTCGCCTCTCCCTGCACTCCCTCGATGTCCCCTGCAGTCTCCTCCGGCGATCGCGATCTCATTACTTTCTGGTTTCCTCCTCGCGAGAAGGAATCCAGGAAGTATGAGGTTACGATCGCCAGAGGAGACTGCAGAGATCAGCGAGGGAGCGTAGGGAGAGGTGATGTATCCAGTCCGAGTGTGTCTTGGGACTACCGCTCTCAGCGGTGAAATTTAACCCTGAGACACACTCGGGAACACCGCCAGGGAGGTTAAAATATGACAGAGTTGCCCAGGTAACTCAGTAACAAGACTCTGGTAAATGAGTGCTCAGCTGGTCGGGAAGATACTGTATGTGGATTTCTAGTAGAAGGCCATTCTCTGTCTGGATTAGATATGTGTGCGGCCGACAAATTTGGCTTGCTGACTTCAGTTAGCAAAAATCATCAATTCCTAAATCTTGTATTTGGGAATAAAACTTTGCAATTGCCATTTCGGATGAAATGTAAAAAATAAAGCTGAAATTTCAGGACTTCTGAAATCTCTGACACACGTTATTTACTAGTGTCATGTCACTGATGACAGTAACGATCTCTAGGGTTAGGGATAGGATTACTATTTCTGCATGTTTAAGGATTATGGTTAGGGTTAGAGTTTGTAATTAAGAATTAGGATTAGTATTTTTTTTTGAGAAAGGATTTTACCAGGAAGGATACATTGAGATTTCTCTCATTTTCAAGTATGTCCTCCTGGGTGGCGAGTATGTACCGTTAGGTGTCTTGCCCAAGGACACTTACTGGAGAGGTGCTCGTCGTGATCGAACCCATAACTCCACAGGCTCTCGCCACGCAGAGAAGGGATGTTACCTCTACTCCACCTTAGTATTGGTGTTAGTTTTAGATTTAGAGCTACTATTAGTGCTTGTTTGAGGATTAGGGTTAGGGTTACTTTAGGGTTAGAGCTGGTATTAGGGTTAGAGTATTTATTAGGGTTAGGGTTAGTATTAGGATTTATTACACCCAGAAGGCTGTCAGTCAGCTAGCACTAAACAGCATTCATTGGATTTTGGACTTTCACAAGGGTTGAATGCAAATGAAATGCACTTTTTCATCCACCTAAACCCATCAACAAAACACCAGCATGTAGTGTGCTTCGATAAACTGGTATCTGCCCTCCTTGACCATAGGCTGTCAATCAGCTTGCTCAGAGCAGCCTTCCTGTAATTTTGAACTTTCATAAGGGTTGTGCACAACTGGAATTGCATTTTTCATCCACCCAATAGCACCGCTCTGCATGGAGAGAGCCTATGGAGCCATGGGCTCGATCCCAGCGAGCAACCCCTCCAGCAAGTGTCCTTGGGCAAGACACCCAACTATACATACTCACCACTAGGGATGAGCTGTTCGGGTTCGGACGGTTCGGAGTTCGACCCGAACTTTGGCAGTTCGAAAGTTCGCGAATTTCGATCTTTTTGGGTGTGTCGGTTCGAGTTCGAAAAAAAAAAAGAAATTTTGAAAAAAGTATAGAAAATGCTTAAAAAAATACTAAAAAATCTAGAAATAAAGAGACTCTTTACTGCAGAATATTATAAGCAACGGTTTATTAGATATTGAATTAAAAACTAATGTGTACGTGGAAAGATTATCAACTCTAAATGACCTCTGTTCACAAACGGGCATAACACCAGGTGTTTTTAGTCTGGTAATCAATTTGATAAATTGTACACTATACTGAGGGTGGGGTGGTGTCTGCTTCTGATTGAGATTTGAGAATTAATTTCCCTAAAACATCCTAATATGCTGCATTTAACCCTTTTGCTGTTGAGGCTTTTCACACCTCTGTGCTGTGGTCATTTTTATCGCTTTCGCTCATCATGTTTAACCGCATTTTGTAGCCATATTTTGATATATGACCCAGACATATTATATATCGTTCTTTCCAGCAGACTTGGCAGATTCATAATATGTCATTATTATATGTATACGTTATGTCATGTCTGTATATCATAACAAAAAATGCAATAAAATTTGAATTTTCAATAATTTATTATGTGTAAAGTGTTTTTTTTCACATTTTAACATGCGATCGTTTTGCGGTTATACTTTGTATGGGGTGCGCTTGTTAAAAAAATTAGAAATGGGGTCTTGTTACATTTTTTTTGGGTAAAATTTTGCTTTTTTTAACAAACACACCGCATACAAAAATCGTTAGTGCAGCTTTATTGTTCACATTATAATTGAAATGGGAACAATATTTCTGCATTAACAAAACAAAAACAAAAATTTTTTTTTAGAATTTTTTTTAAAATATTTTTTTATTTTTATTTTTTTAAAAAAAATTTTCATGCTCATGTTTGATATCCTTGGAAAGGCCATGCTCTGGCCGATCCAACAATATCAAACATTAACCCCTAGCTGCCACGGATCAGGAGATAGGGGGTTCATTGGAACCCCCTATCTCCACCATTGGTGGCAGCTAGGGGTTAACTCCTATGCACGATGACGCCAGTCCTCAGGGGGAGTTCCTGGAGGCTTTGCCGACATCCAAGATGTCGGCCAGCTCCAGGAGAGGATCACGATCCGGCGCTTTTCAGCGCCGATTCGTGATCCGGCTCCCCAGGGGTTAATCACAGCCACCGTTTGGAAGGGCAGGCTGTGCCCTTCCAAACGGTGCCTGGATTAACCCTCTGCCCCCCGGCGAGGCCCCAGGACCTCCCCCCTCCCTTTCAGGCGCTTCCTCCAGACATACAGGGGGGCGCCTGAATTAGATGTCATCGCGCCACCGCAATGACCTCTAATTGCTCCGCCGGGGTCCCGGAGTGCTGGGCTGACATCCAAGATGTCAGCCCGCACCGGGGGGCGCAGCAATCCACCGGAATCCGGCAGATTGCTGCCTCCTGTGCATGGACGCGCTCAGCGCGTCCATAGCACAGGAGAACCACTTGGCTGGACGCGCTGAGCGCGTCCATAGCAGCCAAGTGTTAACTGGTGTTTGTAAAAAATTCAAAATAACGTCTAAGGCTAGGGTCAGATGAGCACATTTTGTACGGACTGTGCGTCCGTGCAGTACGGACGTACTTACTGACTGACAACAAGGTAGTGGCAAACAGTCCGTTTTTTTCACTGACGTATTTTTGACTGATGTAGCAGGGAAAATAAATTAAAATGAAAAAACATTCAGTCCGTCAAAAATGCTGGACGTATAAATGCAGTCCATCTCACCTCGTTTCATCACTCACATACAAAGCTACAGGACGTTGCGGATGTGGCGCACTCCGCACGTCCGTTCTAGGAGTATTACGTTCTTGCCTAACCTGCGTCCGTTTGCTGCGTCTGCCATGCATCCGCACTTCCGTGCGGACGTACTTCATGTGTGGGGCTCCATTGGTCAGAATGCTATGCTGCCACGGACGTACAAATGCGCGGCAACACGAACGTGATAACTGCGCTCGTCTGACCCCAGCCTTAAGCAATGTTATTTTTAAACATTCACAGGGTTATTCAGAGAGTGGTGAAAAGCAGGAGAATAACTGGAGAAGTGAAAATTCTAGGTCAAAATAGCCAAACCAGAAAAATTCGCCCATTTATCTCACTTTCCAAATCGGCTATTTGGTCTAGATTGTTCTCTTCTCTTGCCAGTTCTCCTGGCTTTCACCTCTCTCTCAGGGTTGTTCAGAGAAAGGTGAAAACCAGGAGAATGGCAGGAAAAGAGAACAATCTGGACCAAATAGACGATTTGGAAAGTGAGATAAGGCTAGGGTCAGACTAACGCATTTTTCACAGCGACCGTCAAAAAGTGCGTCCGAACGCATTGCCTTATTTTTTCACGGAATGCGCGAAAACGGTCATACGATGCGCATTTTTGTGCGTGATTTTTTACAGATCCAAACCAGGAAACTTTGGGTGTCTGGACGTTATGTTGGCCGAACATGAGCAGGGTCTGACGTCTCCAAATCAATCACACACGCCGCTAGTGGAAGCAGCGCACTCTGTACGTCCGTACTAGCTGTTCTGCGCTCTCGAAAAAATGCGTTCATTTTCCACTTGCGTTGCGCAGCCGGACTTTCGTGCGACCGTACTTCGTATATTGGCCGTCATTGCCCGTCATTTGCTGCTAGTGCGGCCAAGATTAAGTGCGCCTAAACGCACGTTAAAAATTCGCTAGTCTGACCCTAGCGTAAATGGGAGAATTTTTCTGGTTTGGCTATTTTGACCTAGAATTTTCCATTCTCCAGTCATTCTCCTGCTCTTCACCGCTCTCTGAATAACCCTGACAGGGTTATTCAGAGAAAGGTGAAACTCAGGAGAATGACTGAAGAGAAAATTCTAGGTCAAAATAGCCGAACCAGAACAATTCTCCCATTTATCTCATTTTCCAAATCGGCTATTTGGTCTAGATTGTTCTCTTCTCTTGCCAGTTCTCCTGGCTTTCACCTCTCTCTCAGGGTTGTTCAGAGAAAGGTGAAAACCAGGAGAATGGCAGGAAAAGAGAACAATCTGGACCAAATAGCCGATTTGGAAAGTGAGATAAGGCTAGGGTCAGACTAACGCATTTTTCACAGCGACCGTCAAAAAGTGCGTCCGAACACATTGCCTTATTTTTTCACGGAATGCGCAAAAACGATCATACGATGCGCATTTTTGTGCGTGATTTTTTACGATTCCAAACCAGGAAACTTTGGGTGTTTGGACGTTATGTTGGCCGGACATGAGCAGGGTCTGACGTCTCCAAATCACCACACACACTAGTGGACGCAGCACACTCTGTACGTCCGTACTAGCGGTTCTGCGTTCTTGAAAAAATGCGTTAATTTTCCACTTGCGTTGCGCAGCCGGACTTTCGTGTGACCGTACTTCGTATATTGGCCGTCATTGCCCGTCATTTGCTGCTAGTGCGGCCGTGATTAAGTGCGCCTAAACGCATGTTAAAAATTCGCTAGTCTGACCCTAGCCTAAATGGGCGAATTTTTCTGGTTTGGCTATTTTGACCTAGAATTTTCCATTCTCCAGTCATTCTCCTGCTCTTCACCGCTGTCAGGGTTATTCAGAGAAAGGTGAAACTCAGGAGAATGACTGAAGAGAAAATTCTAGGTCAAAATAGCCAAACCAGAAAAATTCTCCCATTTATCTCACTTTCCAAATCGGCTTTTTGGTCTAGAAGTTTCCATTCTCCTGCTTTTCACCGCCAAAAAAATCAGTAAACTTTTCCTGCGTGTCCGAAAATGTCTCCTCTTTTCATACAGACTGCCGCCCCAAGCAGTTGTTTATGGATAGATTAAAGGAAAAGCATTTACCGTCATTTGAAATGTAATTTTTTGGTTTTTACATATTTCTATACATCCTAGAAATCCGCCACTTCACGGGCAGGTTATGGGGACCTCCTAGGCACGATATTTGAAGGAATTTTTCGTTTTTATTTTTAACCCTTATTCCATGGAAAACTCACTGTCCCTTTAAAAACGTTTGTTTTTAACTTTTTGTCCTTGTTTCCTGTCCCCCAGGGCACTACCCGGACCCCCATACACTTTTTATGGCAAATATCTAGCATATCTGCCCTCTTGGAGGGCACTCTAAAAACCGAATTTTCAGCCCCATTGACTTGTATGGAGTTCGAGTTCGGGTTCGGGTTCGGATCCGAACATTTGGAAAGTTCGGGTTCGGCTTCGAACCGAACTCGGGGAGTGTTCGGCTCATCCCTACTCACCACCCAGGACATACTTGAAAACGAGAGAAATCTCAATGTATCCTTCGTGGTAAAATCCTTCCTCAAAAAAATAAAAAAATAGACATGTGCAGGCAGGAAAAATTTGTTTCCTTTCATTCTGTTTCGGATGGAAACATTTTTGACAGAAACAGAATTTTGTTCAATATTGATTTCTTTTGTCCGACATTTTGTTTCGTATTTCAGAATGATTCAAATCTATTTTCAGCACCACCTGCAATGGACAGTGAAATACGGTGCATTTTGCCACACTTTGGTGCACTTTGACCATCTGTATATAGAGGAATCATTCATTGGTTCTCTATGGGACCATTTATCTGCTGCCATACTGCACCGTATTTCGCTGTCAATTGCTGGCGGTGCTAAATCCTTCCAAAATGATCCATTATATAGATTCGTTTTGTCTTGGATTATGCGACTATACGATTCGTATTTCATAAGTACTTCCAGAATACAAATCGCCAAAAAGTTGAACGAAATGCGATTCGTTAGAAAACTAATGCACATATCTACCATCCAATACCACCAACAAATCGACAGCTTGTGGGGTGCTACAATGAACTGTTACCTAGGGCCCTGCAAAGATCGAGGGTCATAGCTATTGTGCTACACACAGGCAATTTCTCTTAACCTACTACTGTCGTTCATGCATAGAATTCATAAATGACTAGCAATATTATTGTAAGACTCATAAGGAGAATTCTCCTTTTTATGCTACAGTAAATCACCAATCCTTGATCCAGCTCTCACATACATATCAGATCTTTCTCCATTTTTCCATTTATATGGTTTTTATATTGTTTCTAATGCAAGTAATACAAGTTATTCTATTTTCAATTGTTTTGGGTAAAGCCCTTTTTTTTGCTACATTCAGCAATACATTTTCCTATTCTATCAGGGTTATTCAAAGAGATCTGAATGGCTGCTGAAAATCAGCGTTCCGTTACCTTTCTTGGCCATTCGGCTATTCAGAGAGCAGGCAATACGCCAAATCTTGGCGAATTGCCTGCACATACGGTGCCTGTTCGAGGTCAGTGAAATCCCCATAGAGAAGCACTGCTTCGGCTATACAGAGAACAAAAACCAGCAGTGAAAGGTTCCCGAAATGCCCTGTCATTCGGTGGATTAATTCGGCAGGTTTATTCAGGCGAATCCCATAGGCTTCAATGTTAAAAATATTCCCGTTTTAATTCAATATCTAATAAACCATTGATTATAAAATTCTGCAGTAAAGAATCTCTTTATTTATAGATTTTTTAGGATATTTTAAGCATTTTTCAGGATTTTTTAAGAAAAAACTATTTCTGATATTTTTTTTAACTTTACTTATTTTTTCTGTAACGGCTCTTTTTATTATCATTCCTTGGACCTTATATGTAAATTTCAGACATTTTCGCTCAGTAGTTTCTTTTCAAACAGCGTTTCACTTTTCAAACATTCAAGCAAACTGTTTTTTTAATTTAGTCACTCCATTTGTCTGCGGTGTCGGCTTTTCCGGCAGCTGCACTTTGTGTGATTGGCTCCTGCTCAGGTTTTTCTGGTGTTTTCGACGGGTTAATCCAGATGTTTTTGCGGGTTTTGGTGTGTGTTCGCCCTCGTTTTGCGATGAGTTTTCGGCGGGTTTGCGGCGACTTCTCCATGCATTTCGGCGGCCCTGTGGTGCTTGCTGAATACAAGCCGAAATGGGATCGCCAAATCGCACCGAATTGAAGAGAACGAAAAGTCACTGAACGTGCGGTGACTTTTTGATTCTCTTTGAATAACCCTGTATATATTTTTGTTTTCCTTTTCACGGTAAGAATAGAATTGTAAGCAGTATGGCAAGCTCTACATAAATAGCAAATAATATGGCTAAACCTATGGCAGTAATAATAAAAAGGTGGTCACGGGTTCAACATTTATCAGATTTCATTTTATATCTTTGTCACAAGAGCCTTACAATACTAAAATATTTTATTTTCAAAGTGAGTGTCAGCACTGCTTTCATGCATGGCATAAAAAAAGAATAAGCACCAAGTGTTCAATAAAGGACAGAGGCAAAACGTTATGAATCACTGTCACTGAAAGCAATATCTATATATTTTTTATTTTATAAAAAAGAAAAACATTTTTTTTTTCTTAAAGTACATAATACGGCATTGTCATTGCCTGTAAAGACATGACAATCTGTAGACCCCGTCTTCGGTGCTTAGTGAAGGATGTGCGACCTTAAGACCTAACATGTGAGGAAAGAAAAAGGACAGCCTGAAATCGACTGAAGAATAGATTCATTTCGAGCCACTCCTGTTCCTTTTTTCCCTCTGTATTATGAGAATAGATTACTTATGTGCCATTTTCAGTTCCAATTACTATCTAGGTGGCAGCAATGTTATCCCTGAATTTTCCCTTGCTTTCTGTCTTGTGACAAAGATTGTAAAAAGAATCAGAACATGGCACAGAATGAATCCATTCTCCGGAGACCAAATACGAGAGGAGCGAAAAATAGCACAAAGGGTGAGTATGTACTTATATATATTCTGACAACCTTGGGAAGGTTACAACCGAAACTGGCAAGCCAATTACATTTTGTAGAAACATTACAGCAGATTTGTAACTACAGAGCCCGGGTTAGCAACAAGTCCGAAGCAAGAGAGTTAGAAACAATTACTTTATGACATAACGTTGTTCCATTAACCTGAACAAGTCGATCTTTTGGTACTAGACATAATCTGACCTTGCGTGGCCAATGTGACCAGATATACCATGGGGAAATAATACAGCATCGGAGACGTTACCTCTAAAGCATTGTTTTCACCCAATATGTTAGCTAGGGATGTATCAATCATCTACTATCTATCTATCTGACTGTTTTCCCCTTTTGTTCTTGTTACATTCAACTTAAATGCGTTAAAATATGTTTTTAGGGAGTGTTATTGTGAAGTGCTCCAATTCAGTTACCTGAAACGTAGCACTTCAAAGGCAGTTGTGGACGAGTGTTTCTATTGTTTCTCTGAGATGTCCCTGCTCATAATATTCCTGCATATTGATTTTCTGGGTTTCTGCCTGACTATCCAAAGCTTACATTGAAACATACTGAATGACATATAAATGTTTCTGAGCTACAGACACGAGTAAAACAGGACAACTACACCAACCAGAGCAGAAAACTAAACTCTAAATTGAGTTTGTAGATGTAACCCTCTCATCGGATGAAGAAGACCACTAAGATTCACGCAATGAGAATATGTAATGTCCGTGCTTCAGGTAACATCCAACTATGGAATAACTAAATGGAACTCATTGAGATTATTTTGAGACTTGTTTGTGGTTTGGTTTTATGAGTAATCTGCTGTGTCTTGAAAATATGGGCTGAAGCCCATCAACGTCTTGTTTCCTGATGTCCGGTGGTCAACCTGAAACTGGTTTAGACACAATCTTTATACAATAGATTATCATGAGACTTCTGGAAAATATTCTGGTGTTACCCATAGACAATCTGCTCTGTTGGGTGTTCTCTTGGTACAATGTCATTTCAGTTGGTTCTGGTTAGAGCTGTCTTGGTACACAACAAGCCATTGAGGGCTTGCTGTCATTTACGATCCTTTTAGGCATCAGGTTTTTGTACCATAAGTATTATACTCAATGTACGACAACAAGATACTCGTGGTGTATCTACAGTTGTGTTCACAATTATTCAACCCCCACTGAAATTGAGTGTTTTGGCCAGTTTGACATTGATTTTAATCATTCAGTCATCTTGCTTACAATTAAATCAAAGAGGCACGTGTAGGTCAGACAAATATAACATAACATTTATAATGAAATAACCACAAATGTCTTTTCTGTGCTCACATCATTATCAGTTTTATTCAACCTCCAAGTGACATTCAATCTTAGTACTTAGTACAACATCCTTATACAGTTATAACAGCTTTTAAACGTGAAGCATAGCTTGACACAAGTGTCTTGCAGCGATCTACGGGTATCTTCGCCCATTCGTCATGGGCAAAAGCCTCCAGTTCAGTCACATTCTTAGGCTTGCGCACTGCAACTGCTTTCTTTAAGTCCCACCTGAGGTTCTCAATCGGATTTAAGTCAGGTGACTGCGATGGCCACTCCAAAATGTTCCAGCCTTTAATCTGCAACCATGCTCTAGTGGACTTGGAGGTATGTTTGGGATCATTGTCCTGTTGAAAGGTCCAACGTCTCCCAAGCCTCAGGTTTGTGACGGACTGCATCACATTGTCATCCAATATCTCCTGGTACTGAAGAGAATTCATGGTTCCCTGCACACGCTGAAGCTTCCCTGTACCTGCAGAAGCAAAACAGCCCCAAAGCATGATTGACCCCCCACCATGCTTCACAGTAGGCAAGATGTTCTTTTCTTCATAGGCCTTGTTCTTCCTCCTCCAAACATAGCATTGATCCATGGGCCCAAACAGTTCTAATTTTGTTCCATCAGTCCACAGAACACTATCCCAAAACTTCTGTGGTTTGTCCACATGACTTTTGGCATACTGCAATCGACTCTTCTTATTCTTTGGAGACAGCAAGGGGGTGCGCCTGGGAGTTCTGGCATGGAGGCCTTCATTACGCAGTGTGCGCCGTATTGTCTGAGCTGAAACTTCAGTACCCACATCTGAAAAATCTTTTCTCAGTTCCTCAGCAGTCACACGGAGACTTTTCTCCACTCTACGCTTCAGGTAGTGCACAGCAGTCGAAGTCAGCATCTTCTTTCTGCCACGACCAGGTATCGTTTGAACAGTGCCCTTTGCCTTGAATTTGCGAATGATGCTTCCTATAGTCTCTCTTGGTATATTTAACATCTTTGCAATCTTCTTATAGCCATTGCCCTTCCTGTGAAGAGTAATCACCTCTTCTCTTGTCTTCCTGGACCATTCTCTTGACTTCACCATGTTTGTAACCACACCAGTAAATGTCTAGAAGGAGCTGAGTATCACAGTCATTTTAAAGCTGCCTAATTGGTGCTTATTATGCTTTATTGCTGCTCCGTGACATCCACAGGTGTTTTCAATACCTGATTGAAAACACTTGAATGAACCTCTGTTCTTCAGAGTGGTAGTCTTTAAGGGGTTGAATAATTGTGTCAATGAAGAATTCACAAAAGAAACATTTACTACTGTATTACAAAACCAATTGATGTCATTTTAGTTGCATATGGTTCTTTAAAAAGTCCTTGTAGGATTTCATTCTGAATACAATTACAAATGTACACTAAATTCCCTAAAACCCTTTACAGCATTGGGGGTTGAATAATTTTGAACACAACTGTACATTGGGTAATCACAATGGTTTGGAACACTGAAAGGGCCATATTAGAAAGTTTATGCTAACTTAACCAGAGCTATTGTAAACTTCCCAGAGCCATTATAGCCTATGGAGGTTTTCAGTTTACAACAGCTCTGGTTAAGTGAGCACCAACATTGTAATATAGCCCAAAGTGTCTTAGTTAAATCATCTAACTGTAAAATCCTAAGATGTTAGAATGTGCTCACCGCCTACAACCAGGATGTGTAAAGCTCACCACTGCATCAAGGTACCTAAATATTAACACATAAATGAGTGTTAGCGCTAGGTTAATTGAAGTGATAGAGTTCCACCTGTATCAACTCCCAATGGCTAATGGGTTAAAAAAAACATTAGCGAATCGGTATTAGCGCTTTTTCGCGCCAGCTTACTGTACTTTGTGCTCCTTATACTTAACTTAGCGGTGCAAAGAGTAAGCAGAGAGTAATTAGCATTAGGATCCCAAAGTCATAACACTAATTACAAACAGCTATTGCTAAATAAACAAGTTTGCTACAGTTTAGAGCTGGTGCTAACTGATTCCGATGCTGCAGAGTCAGTTAGCTGCAGCTGTAAACTCCTCCAAAAAAATCAAATACCTTTCTCAGCGAGAACGGCGGCCTGATCTGTCGATTATGGCCACCGGAAGCAGAGTGAGACTGGAGAAAAAAGTCACCAGTCTCACTCTGTAATCACTCTGCCAATCTGCAGGATCTTGTGAGCGACGAGATCTTGCCGGTCATGTGACCCGGCAGCAGAAGTCTTCATGGAGTCCTATGGACTCCATTGAGGGGGTGCTTGGGACTGCGCTTTAGCAGTGCCCCGAGCATCCTGGACCCTAGCGGCCGCTACGGGGCAGACTGCTGGACTCACCTGCCCTGTAATCTACAGGTAAAACGGGGACGCTAAGGGGAGATTAGTGAATGTGTCCCCATTTTAGCTGTAGGGACATGATAGGGCGCATTATGTCTTGGGTTGTCCCATCATGGTTGACTCTGTCATGGCTGTGCTTTTCCCCATCAAAACAACAACAACATTTTAAGTTGTGCTAGAATTGTGGGGAACCAGAGGTATATTTTGTACTTTCTAAAGTGTTTCTGCCTGTGCAATGGGAGTTTGGTATTCTAATCTCAGAAGAAGTGAAAAAATGTTCAATCTCTTTCCCGGCAAAGAGTATGAAGTAATGTACAGTAGACACAATAGCTGCAGCTGCTTCTGTTGTGCTGACCCTCTCCCGACCTTCACTAATGGTGATATAAAAGCCAGGTATTTTCAGATTTATATAAGTAAACTTGGTCGCTGCCATTGTTCTCATCTCACAGTCACACAAGGCACACATTACGGGAACACAGATGGTGCCATCTTTACAATGGGCAAGTATAGCGGAAGAGAAGCACAATGTAAAAAATATAAAACATTTAATAGGAGAAAAAAATTCTATATATGTATATATTGCTCATACAGATGTAGCCAGAGTTCACAATCTCTTGTTGGATATTGTAATATAGATGAAAGTGTCAACTCAGAATAAATGAGCACCTAAAAATTCATCCAATTTAGAATATTCTGAAACCGCAAAAGGTATGTGAATAGAAATGTGCTGGGGGAACCAGTGACAGCCTATCTCCCAATTAGCCAACATATAAATACAATAAAATAGAAAGTGTCAGAATATTGGGATACTCTTAATAATTTATGTGTAGATATATGCAGCCCTTCTTTTTCTGATAGACTGAATCGTTCTTCTTCCGTGTCCATTGTTTTATGCTAAAGCTAATCTGCTTTCTACCTCTAATCCTGAAGCCGCATTCATTGTGTATCACTTCGGTTCTTTGACCTGTTACTTTCTTTCCTATCTGAACAATATTTCTAATTTCAGGAACATAACAAAAAAAAAAAAATCTCATATTGACAAAGAAATGAGTTCTTAAAAGCTGGTTTCAGCCTGGTACAGCGTGACCCGGAGTTCAGTAATATTGAAATCCACCAAGAAATATCATTCGGCTCAATGTGCTTTAGCTGCACACATACACTCAAGAAATACATATAATATTCTTCTCCACTTTTACTTGGAATAACAAGAGTAATTATGTTTTCAGCATCCGAGCCTTTGAATTTTTTCCGGTGCGAGGTCCATTTGCCCTGCTTGGTTTGACAAAATGCATTTGCCAATTGCCAGCCAGAATACACACAGATGATCAAAAGGTGTATACAGTGACAGACCTCGCTGATATAAAAATTGTTCTCTTTATCACGCTGAACCAGAATTGTTTCTTACGCCACCCAGACTCTGGTGTATTCAGCAGACAGAAGTGCCTTCCCGTAACGCATAGCTACCGAGCAGCGAAGGTAACTAGGACCTTAATATTAATCAAAAGACGCGGCTATAATTACCAGATGAGCAAATGGATGCAAACCACCAAACACACTAATCTCAGCCCTGTTGTGCACAGATGTCCACATTACGAAAATCCTTTCCTACAACAGCCATCAATTAAGAGATAACAGAGGAGATAGAGGTGGGATTCTAATGAAACATAAAGCATCCAATTACATGGAGCTATCCATCCAGTAACAAATTAGAATTCCGTGTGTGGAATTATATCGACTCTGCCTTTATGTTTCCAGTCGCCGTTAAAGACCAGACTGAGGTGAAACGCTAAAACACGATACGTCTTGAAGACATTTAGTTAGGAGAAGCATAAGATCGCGATATAAAAGAAATAGGGCCCTATTACATTCTTCGCGCACATTTGTGCGCGCAAAAATGCATTACGTCTTTGAAAAGCTGGTGGTAACGGCAAATTGTAACAACCTGACCGTACCAAACTGCCGATTCACAACGGAGAACGTCGATGCGCACTTTTTTTTACTAGATCCGTCAAAAATGGCGCCCACTACCTTGTCTTCCGTCAAAACGTACGTCTGTTGTGCGCAGTCCGCATAAAAATGACGGACTCGCGTCAAAAATGACAGACTCTGACAGGCTCGCGTTAAAAATTATATTGCGCTCACTGATTTCTGCGCGCAAAGTACTTTGCGTGCATTTTTGCAGGTCGGTTTTACGAGCGCAATTTCCCGATGGATGAAAAAATGCACGAGGAATGTAATTCCTGCGGTGATTTTCATGCGTTAACGTTTAACGCTTCGCGCAAAGTGTGCGTTTTTGCGTTAAGAATGTAATAGGGCCCATAGAGTCTAAAATAAAACTGTTTTACAGGACACCTAAAAAAATGTTTTGGTTATCACTACAATAATTAGACATACAATGATGGAAGGACACAATATGATTGACATTGTGGAGAATAAATTAACCTGGGAAACCCATTGACTTCAATTCAACATCCAAAAGCCTTGGGTTCTGTTCCACCCAAGCTGGTACTGGCAGAATTTGTCACAAGCTATGAACCATCAGTGACTCCCTTTTACTGGGTTTATTATTAGAGAGGCACTATATTTGGTAGGCACTAACAAATGCTAACCGGTGAGTGACGCACAGGTATCTTTTCCTGGAGTCCACAGAACTCCACAGAGACTGGTTTGAGGGTCAGCGGAAGGAAACCGGTAACTATTAGGTAGTGGTCAGTGAAGTCCGCAGATTGCATCGTGTGACTAGAGGTAAGTATGAGATTTTTTAATCTTTTTACATTTTTTTTATGGTAGGCAAAGACACTTAATATCAGGTTTTGGAAACTGGTATTTTCTTTTTAACGCTTTGCCATCGTGGGACGTGCTATGCCGTCCTAGTGGTGGGAGGACCTTGAAGATGCAGGATGTTCAATGGGCCGCCTTGGTCCCTCCTTGCAGCCGGTACATGCCGCACGCCATTGGCTGCCGTGGGGAGGTCAGAACTCAAGTCGTCCCCCTTCAGCCAATGACGCTCGTCGTGCATCGGCTGCCTGGGTGGACCAAAATCAGCGGCCGGCATTGCACCTGTCGTACCTGTATGCCTCACCAGCGTTAACCCACCCCTGACGGGCTATGGCTTCCAGCAGCAGCCAATGGCGCTAGGTGCGTGCCGACTTCTGGGTGGGGTCGAGACGGCCAATAGAAGTCAACCGGGTGTACTAGTATACCTTTTGTCTTCAAAGCCCACCCTCCGATGGGACAGCATGGTACTTCCTGCAGCGTGACAGGGTTAAAAGCTCAAATGGAATAGACCTCCTCACCACCCATGCCTTCTCTAGCATGATTTTATTACCATAAAAAAATTAAATATGGGAGGAAAAAAATCAACCCAATGCATGTAGCCACCTAAGGCAGTGGTTCCCAACTCTGGTCCTCAAGTACCCCTAACTGGCCAGGTTTGCAGATATGTGAAGCACAGCACAGGTGATATGATTTGCTGCACAGTGATTGCAGGATTCAGTCTGCATTTCCCTCAAGGCAATCCTTAAAACCTGGCCTTTTAGGGGATCTGAGGACCATAGTTGGGAATCACTTACCTGAGGGATCATGATGCAATTTGGTTATAGATAGAATATGTTTGGGACAATTGAACATTCCAACAATATCCTGTCTTCTATGCTCAATAAAATCAAAGTAATCTCATCCAAGTAATATATCCAACGAGTTGTGGTTTGGTGGGCACTGGGCAACACTATTCTCACAGTTTCTCAATGGGTAAGTGGTTTTGACCCAATTTACATGACGTTGTCCACATACTGGTTAATATTTCTTTTGACTGAAAAATAAAAAAAAAATTGCTCTGAAGGTTAATTTTTCTTTGCTGTTTTGCGCATTGTTATGCCTCCCATATAATCTGTATTGCTCCAGGCATCAATTTATTAAATTATTTTAATAACATGAAAGTACAAAGCACTATTAATCAGACTGGAGCAGGTGATGATGGATGAAGCGCAGAATATATGATGCTAGTAAAGCATCCATCTGAAATATACATACAGACAAACTGAGAGAATGGGACGCATATTGCATTACAACAACTACTATTAATAGCAATAGTGTTAGCAACAATACTGTTATTAGAGCTGCAAATCATTGACATGTTCATTGTGACATGATATTTTAATTGGCTAAGATTATTTTAATTAGCATCACTTACTCTGAAATCTGGTTGAATTATTAAAAATAATGGTATTTAATAATAACCATGCAAACATAATGACCTAAAGAACCACTTGTTAAATATGAATGTAGGTCAACAACCCTAAAGTGTGGTCAGCCTTCCAGTTACATGTTTTTCTACCAATGGATAAATGACAATGACCTACAGGTCAAGTCCTTTCATTTCTTTCTTTAAAGTCAATCTCTTATTTACAAATCATTGTGGATAAGGACATAAGCCCCGTTGCTTCAGTGGTGATGGAGCCTGTGTTGAATTAGATTGCCCTGGGAAATCGCCATCAAGACTTAACAGAGGGTAAATATCCTCATCTTGTAACATTGTTTCCATGAATGGAAGTGTATATTTCATATGCAGACAACCTATCCCAACACATCCACAGTGATTTCCACAAACACATGTCTCATGGGCCCTGGTCAACAATACCATCAACTTCAAAGGTCAGAACAGATGTTGATGTTTTAGATGTTTACATATCCATTTACTTGGTATTTATCCAAATGCAACATTTTATTGTCTTCACAGTTGTGCATCTTTACATCTCACATGGATATTCTCCTTCATTAGTGCATATATCACCAAAAATATGTATACAAAATTTTGCGTTACATAGGCTGAAAAAAGACATGCGTCCATCGGGTTCAGTCTCTCCCACATCCCCTACTGCTGATGATCCAGAAGAAGGTAAAAAACCCAGTCTGAAATGCTTGCCAATATGCAACACACTGGGAAAAAATTCCTTCGTGACCCCAGAATAGCGTCAGATTTCTCCTTGGATGAAGAAGCTTTTACCCACATATTAAATATTATAACCCTTAATATTCTGTGCCTGCAGGAAGTCATCCAATCGTTTTTTTTAAGTCTGTACAGTTTCTGACCCAACCACCTCAACAGGTAGAGAATTCCACAGCTTTATTGTTCTCACCGTAAAATAACCCTTCCTATGCTTTAAGCTAAATTTTCTTTCATCCAGTCTAAATGGGTGACCCCGTGTCCTGTGTATAGTCCTGTTAATAAGCTACTAGGAGCATCACCCACCCTCACTCTAACAAAAAGTTCAACAAACTTCACTGCTGCATTACAACAGCCAATGAGAGGGCAGAATACAGGGACAGCTCTGGGGTCACTCGCTGCTCTACATGTATAAGATTCAGGGGGCTATAATATGCTGGAAATTCCTGTACAGTACAGATACAAGGTGTTACTGTAATGTCCACATACAGGCATTATGTCACATACAGATATTCTTTCCTATATTCTATTGGTATCTTTTGGAAGCTGCATTGCCAATAATCTCATTATGATCACTACGAACCTATCTGCATCACATTTACTGTATTTGACCTAAAGGCCATTTCGACCTTTGTGCTGATAATGCAGATCTGCCCTGTACAGAAATAACACTGGGATGAAAGGTTTTGAACTCTAGATGGAGTCTATTATCTTTTTTAATTTCTCAAAGGATAAACGGATACACGAAAAACTAAAAATGAGCTCATTTGCATTATTTTATTTTTCTAGATATCTCAGATTAACAATCTTTATGAATAATCCATATTTTACCTTATGTACTTTATGATAATACCTAAAAGGTGTTGGGTGGTGAAAGGGTTAAAACACAGTCAAGCATTTATTATCTGTTCTACGGATGGACCTCGTGTTTCTCAGTTTTCCTCGAGTGCCATCAGAGATGTTTTGCCCCCTATTGTTTGCCATAAAAGCTTACGCGGCGGAGGACGCTCTCACATGCAAAGTCAATCTGACAAACACATAATGACTGAAATTGCTGCAGATTATAAATATGTTTCTCTTGAATCTGTGTGGTGACATCTACTCAACCTTGAACGGCCTTCATTATGTCGGCCCTCAAATACCATCCTGATAGCACTTACATAGACAAGAATAATGCTGATCCCCATGCAGAAAGGAAGCTTTTTTTTCCTCTCTTTTTCTGAAGCCGTACATATCACTAATGTATTGTTCTGCCAACTTACAACACCAGCTCGTATCACAGGATTACAGTGTCACAAATCAAATTGTTTCAAGCGAGCAAGAGATGCATGTGTGCATTTTTACTTAATATAAGTGACTAAATTGATCATACGCTCATACCTTGTAGCATACGTTGGCCTTGTTCTGTCACTGATGTACTTCAGTTGCACGAGCTAGGCTCGCCATTATGGAAAGGTCTAAACAAGGTCTGCTGCTTAGCAACAAAAATAGGGAAGATGGAATGGAAACAAGGAACAATTTGGGCAAATTTCACCATTTAACTATATGGGGAGTTTTTTTTTTTTTCCAGGGCCATAAACATGAATTGTATCTGTTCTGTTGCTATTCTTCTTGTGATACGGAACTCTCTCCCCTTTCTTCTTGGCGTAGATTTATTTAATGATTCTTCTGAGATGTTAAGCTACCTATGTCGGGTCCTATTACATTCTTAATGCAAAAACGCACGCTAAACCCGTGTTTTTTTTGCGCAAAGCGTTAAACGTTAACGCACGAAAATCACCGCTGGAATTACATTCCTCGCGCATTTTTTCATCCGTTGTGAAATTGCACTCGTAAAACCGACGCGCAAAAATGCGCGCAAAGTACCGTTGCGCGCTGAAATCAGTGAGCACAATGTACTTTTTACCCCGAGTCCGTCATTTTTTGCGGACTGCGCACAACAGACGTACGTTCCGACGGAAGACAAGGTAGTGGCCGTCATTTTTGACGGATCTAGTAAAAAAAAACATGCGCATCGACCTTCTCCGTTGCGAATCCGCAGTTTGGTACGGTCAGGTTGTTCCAATTTGCCGTTACCACCAGCTTTTCAAAGACGTTAAAATAATGCGCGTAAACGTTGTTCGTTAAATTTTGCGCTAAGATTGTAATGCCTTCCGCGTACCAGCGCACAAACGCATTTGCGCTCACAATGTTAAGTATAGGATGCGCGCACTAAATTGCACTCACAAAGGGTTCGCGCAGGGTCACTCGCGTTAGACGTTAATGCGCATTTTGTGTGCGAACGTCATAATACGATGTTCAGCGCAAAGGGTTTTGCCCCTCGTGTTAATGCGTTTTTGTGCGCGCGCACAATTGTGCGCGAAGAATGTAATCGGGCCCATCGTCTTCTAATGTCTTTATTGTTTCAGTTATGTTAGTTGAGGCTAATGTGTTTTTTTTTATTTTAATTTATGTATATGAACAATTTGTACCTAAAGGGAATATGATTGAAAAACTGATAGCAATTACAGATGCCATAGTGTCATAGCTAATGTCATAGCTAAGGCAGATGATATTGAGGCTCGTATGCTCAAATAAACACTACTATTATCATTATTTTATTATTATTATTTTTTTCTTGCTTCATTTTAAAGAAGAGAGTGGGAGGGAGAAACAAAAGGATTACTACACATAATAGTAGACTAGAAAAGCCTGGACACAATATACATGAAATGTTTATTGTATACTTAATAACAAAACAGATGCATGATGGACATCTCTAATGCTTGGATACAGTTACAAGTATTAACAAGTTCCGTAGCGCTGTACAATGGGAAAGACCGAATAACACATATACATACAACTTAAACACACAGAACAGTAGGAGAGAGAACCCTGCTTAAGCGCTTACAATCTAAGAGGAGAGGGGTGGCACAAAAGGTGAGGGTAAATAGAGAACCTGGAGTAGCAGGTTGCATGTGGGCTGGGTGGGAAGATGGTTCAAGAATGTACAGTAGGGGAATCATGCAGTGAACGATAGGCTTCTCTAAAGTAATGTGTTTTCAGAGACTTCTTGAAGGACTTGGAGAGACGGGGAGAGTCTGATGTTGTGAGGGAGGGAGTTCCATAGAAAGGGGGCAGCTCGAGAGAAGTCCTGAAGGCGAGAGTTGGCGGTGCGGTACGTGGAACTGATAGCATCAGATCACTGGCAGAGCAAGAGGTCAGGATTGGATGTACCTGCAAATAAGGGAGGAGATGTAGGTAGGGGTGTGATTATGGAGAGCTTTGTAAGCAAGCACAAGTTTTAAATTGGATTCTAAAGGAAACAGGAAGCCAGTGTAGAGATTAACAAAAGAGCAAGGTGTGAGATGTGCGTGAGGTAAGGTGGATGAGCCTAGCACAGGCATTTATTACAGACTGCAGAAGGAGAATCTGGGACTTCTTAAGGCCAGAGAGAAGGAGGTTACAGTACTCAAGACGGGAGATAGCAAGAGCTATCTAAGAGCTTGGATGAGCATTTTAGCAGAGTCCTGATTAAGACAGGAGTGGACACGTGCAATGTTTTTCAGGTAGGAGTAGCAGGATTTGGATAGTTAGTGAGGTTTGATGGAATTTCCAACTTATGGTTTAAAAGGCCCATTACAAAGAGAAGTGGGTTATTTTTGAAAACTGCTGCTGTTGCAATGAGTTACAAGCCGGACGAATTCAGCAAATGTGCTCCTTGCACCACAATCTCTTCTTATTGTGATTTTCAGTTTGAAGGCTGCAATACACCCTAATAACTCTGGGTTTGTCATGTTTTTGAGTACTGTACTGCAGATAGATGCCAAATCATAGTGATACTTCATTGTGTATTCTTCTGAAGGGTTGACAAAACCCTTGGGGCCTGATTCTGACCAAGTTGTTAATGGTTTGAGCTGCTTTTTGGATCGAGTCACAAGCTTTGCTTATGGCTTGCATTAGTGGCACCATACTATACATTAGCCGGTAACAATGGCTCAGCATAAGAACATTGCTGAGTAGCTCACTGTTCTCGACTCAAGCCCTGTGTTGTGATTTTACCTCTAATCCCATGGTACAGAGAGGTGGCATAATTCATTGCCTCCTCTCGTCATAGGCAGCAAAACACTGGGAACAAATAGTCCCTTCCATTTCTCTAGCACAATCCCACATATGAGAGCGTCCGTTGAATCCACACGGTGTCATTTTTAACTTCATGATGTCCTACGGACTCTGAATATAACAATTTGGTTGAATTCGAGACGTTGATAGAAAGTTGAAAATGGATGACAACTTGTGCACAACTTATCCATGTTTGAGCGGTTATTAATGGCACAGTTGGAATCGATTCCGATATTGTTGGTGTTTCATGGTGAACTAGATCCTCAAAGGTCCATTGGGATTGGCATTATAAACCACGGGCAATAGATAGACCACTGCTTTGTTGTCCTTGAGTTGTCTTTCCATTATTTACCCATCATACCCATTGCATGGCTTATCAAAGTATTTATACCGCCCTTGAGTGTACTTATTTCACATTGAACAAGGTCTTACTTGATCCAATGGTGCTGGAACCTCCAGCCCAGGATAAAAAGTGGACTAGAAGGTCTGGTTTGGAAACACGCCTTTGCTGTGAGAGACTCATCACAATCATTCTATACCCATCCTTCCTAAGTCTCTCTTATCTTGTATTTTTTATGAAGCCCCAATTAAAGTTTCCAAACATCGAAATGTCATACTGAAAAGAAAACTAGAATAATACAATGTCCATATTTATTTTCATGCCATTCTCTTTGGTGCTCGCCGGCTGAGCTACTGTGTCAGTTTCTTATGTACGTTCTATTTATCCAAAGTTTTCATACAGCTAGATGTAAGTCATTGTCTGCACGGATGCCTCGGGCATCAGATGTTCAGTCCATGTATATTGCAAGCCGCTCACAGCGTTGATTCCTCCAGACTGCCCGGGTTCTTTTCTACCACACATAGCGCTACATTGTTATTCTAAACACAGCTAAAAAAGTTGGCAATCATGTAATGTATTCACTTATCTTTTAGCATTGTCACCACATTCGTTCACTTAGATACGTTCTGCAAGTGGGGGGCGAATCTGCGCCGTCTATGCATGTCCTGATATTAATGACAGCGACGAAGGGCAAACTATTTTACGATTTATCGAAAAAAAGAGGGCAGTGGGTGGTGAGAGATGATGTGTGACTTTTATCACGAAAAGCAGGCATGAAGGCTGGCACGTCTGTATCTCGATTTATTATATCATACTGTCGTTTTGAGATTTGAATATCAAAAGGGATTTTGTTTTGTGTGTACATTTTCTTCTGTAACAGATATGACAAAATGCCCAGTGGGTGATTGTAGTTTTGTGGCTGATTGAAAAACACATTTGACATGCACATCTGTTTTTTTTCTTTTCAATGGTTACAGTGTTAACCAGAATCAAGCTCCATTCTTATTAAATCAGCGAATAAAATAGAAATAAATGCTTCTAGATGCAACTTTAAACAATAAGTGCCAGTCAGTCTCAAGGCATGAAATAAAATCCTGCCGTCAGACAGTATGCAGACAAAATAAAGTGCACGCGTCTGATAAAGCAAGCTAGCTCCGAATTTAAATGGTGACTTTGGAACCGGCCAGTCCTGTCATGTGGCATTAATGGCTTTCTCAAGGAAGCTGACTAAGGCAAGACCTCTAGTTGCCAAGGTTCTATATAGCTGTCATTTTCGATAGTACACGGAGATGGACAAGTCTGGCAAATGTAAATGTGAGCATAGCTAGTGGATTAAAACCGGGTGGGGTATTTGTTTTAATGGTATGATTTGTAACTTTTATATTGGTGGCAGTAGAGATGACATTGATTGCAAATGTTAAATAGAGCAGCTTCATAATTAGAATTTGGGAATTCGCCCCTAACTACCCCAGAGATGTCCATCCCACTCATTCACACGCGTTTCCAATCCCAGGCAATTTTTCTCTCTTAATTTATAGTCTCATATCCTTCCTCACTCTTTCAAATAAATGGTAACTCACCCCATTCAGAGGCACCTCTTTTTATCACCATTAACCAACTGTTCAGACACATTCTGCCCATTCTGAGAAATCTCCTAAACTTCTTTTTTGCTCACTATAAGCTTATGGGGAAAGCCAGACATGGAACTCTTGCTCATGGTGCCTAGAGGGGTGTTAGCTATACCCTCCTGATGAGACCTAGCAAGGCCATAATTATCAAAAAATCCCTTAGTTACCTGAGATGCTACGGTGTAGAGGTTGGTGTGTTCTGCAGCTTCCTTTTGTTGGAAGCAGCAGAACAAGGGCAACAAACAGTTTCCAGTGTTCTTCCATGGCTCCAGCATGTCCTCTTTCAACCGATTTCTCTCAGAGGTCATGCAGGGACGTGCTGGGGCACCACTACAGGTATCGGTCAGTGGCTGGTAAATATTCGAGCTTGAGCTACTGATATAGTGACTTGGTCAGAATAAGGATGCTAATGGAGAGCCGCAATGGGAAAAGACTCGCTCAGCTTTTTCCCTTCTTTGTTAACCCTTTAACGGGTCAGTTGTGATCTGGCACTTTATCAACAGCTCAAATCCTAATGTTCAGGAGCTGCTAATAGCTGTCGCTGTGTGACACCACTGGTAGTGTCTCCTTGAATCCATAGGACTCCATGGAGACATGACAGATCATGTGCTGGTGTGACTCAAACTGTTCAGTGATGAATACTTTGTAAAAAATAATCCAAACATGGGCTCAGTATCGCATAAATAATATCTACTGTTAACTAATGACTATCAGGGTTATTCAGAGAGCGTGAAAAGCAGGAGAATGGCTGGAGAATGAAAAATTCTAAGTCAAAATAGCCAAACCAGAAAAATTCTCCCTTTAATCTCACTTTCCAAATAGGCTATTTTGACCTAGAATTTTTCATTCTCCAGTCATTCTCCTGCTTTTCACACTCTCTGAATAACCCTGTATGTAATTGACCAGACACACATATTATGTCTCAGTTCTGATATGCATCTTGTACGACAAACATGTGCAATAGACTACTTTTCATTATTATATTAGAAAATCTAAATTTAGTAATAAGGCATTAATGTTGCTCAAATCTAAATACGTCATATGCTGATCTAGATGTTTCTTCTCTTTTATCACCCAGGTGCAATCGTAGGAGAGTCACTAACCTATCTGGAGATGGACTTGCTATCTGCAACATTCCTTTTGGCAGTTTTATTAGCCTGCATAGTATATGAGTCTGGAGCTCAAGAGAAAAATTACATCATACGAGAAGAGCGTCAAGAAAATGTACTTATTGGAAACTTGCTGAAGGACCTCAATCTGACTTTAGATCCCGACATAGCTCTCACGACACCTCTTCAGTTCAAGCTGGTGTATAAGACTGGTGATGTTCCCTTGGTACGGGTCGAGGAGAACACGGGCGAGATATTTACAACTTCTAATCGTATAGACCGCGAAAAACTTTGCTCCGGCATATTTACCGAAAACAAGTGCTTTTATGAAGTGGAAGTGGCGGTCCTCCCAGACGAAGTTTTCAGGCTTGTCAAGATCAGGTTCTTAATAGAGGATATTAATGACAACTCTCCTCTTTTCCCATCCACGGTCATCAACATCTCTATTCCAGAGAATACCGCCGTCAACTCCCGATACTCGGTTCCATCCGCCATCGATCCAGATGTTGGGGTGAACGGCATCCAGCACTATGAGCTCCTTAAGGTTGGTTCTTAAACGTCTTTGCTTTTTCATAGGATTTTCTTATTTATTTTATCTTACTAGCATGTAGTTAAGGTGTAGTATTTAGCTTTATTTTTCTAGACATATAGCTTTACGATAAAATACCTAAGTTCTTCAATATACTTCTGTTTCTCTGGTTCCAAGGGGGAAGTATCTTAAAAGATTTACTATCATTAGCTACAGGGAAAATGCATTCTTGTCTTATTTATGTTGAGTGTGTGTCACTGGAAAAGAGTGCTTTGTATTTTAATAAATTAAAGCTGTTTAATTGAGGCTGGTTAAATGATGTGTTTTAAATTGGTTCTTATCTACAGGATTAATTAAAACATCATTTAATTCAGACTTCTTGCCTGTAGACTTTACAAACTCTTTCGCCAGATTTCCTTCACCTTTATGGATGGTAATATATCCAGCTACAATAACTTCTAATTATTCTATTTTACTTAGAATAAAATCTTACAAACAGAATAATTGAAATTTTACTGGTGATCACCAATTGATAACAGCCGTACCTACCGTAGATACTCGAGTATAGAGCGACCCGAGTATAACGCGATGGATAGAGATTTATTATGGAAATGAGAGAGAAGACTCAAGACTCGAAAATAACATGAGGAGCAAAATTTTACTGTACCGGTAAACAATTAAGATCCTTCCAGGGTCTCGTAACACAGTCAGGCTACCCCTCAGGTCAGGGTGCATGATTGTAGTTGTTACTAAGTATGAAGCCGCCAGCCACCCTTCATTTTGACTAGCAATTAGATGGCCGGCGGAGGCGAGCGAGGTGAAAGATTGCCTTAAATCGAGCGTGTCCTCTGGCCGTGATGGATCCCACCTCTCCTGAATCCGGGAGTTCCTGAAGTGTTTTCAATCATCAAGGAGCCCGTATTCACTTCAGCGAGGCTCCCAGAACTTCCGCAAGACTTGGGATCCAGAGCAAGGCAAGTTTTTTTTTCTTCTGTACACGCGATGCAGATGTCTCGAATATAACACGACCCCTCCAATTTTAAAGGTAAATTTTTGTCACCAAAATCTAGCGGTATACTTGAGTATCTACGGTATTATATACATGAATATTCTATCGAAGCAACCTAACCACCTTTTAATTGAAAAATCTGTTGACATTGTAATGGATGTATAGATAAAGCACAATATTTTCACTGTGTCAATGTTATTTATAGAATTGTGACCCAAATTAAATTTGGGTATTATTGAGTCGTTAGCAGCTGGTCTCAATATAAGTCAGTGACATGACTCATTGGCCATGCGCAATAATTATGTTTGCGTCTAATTGCATCAACACATGCCCTACAAGGATAAAATATTGGGAGGCAGTACACCGTCTGTCAAACACTCAATTAACCCAAACACATAGCCATCATAACAAGTACTTGAAGCATTAGAAGCAGCACAATCTTATATGTCGCAGACTACATTAGGTTTTAGCAGTAAATTGCAAAAGTTTCACTCTTTGGAACACCAATTGAGAAATGTGACGAGATGACGTCTATAAAGACCACACGCTATATGTTGAGTCTAGTGTAACCATAACTAAAGCTCCGGTAAGCTTAGATATACCACCAAAGTCTAGGCAGTTTGCAAGTTGCCTAGAGCCCTGGTCACTTTTCAACCTGAATCAGAGTATAGATGAACAAAGGTAAAGGCTCCTACAGGTGCCAAACTTCAAAACAATAAACTAAGCATGGATCGCGGGTTTCTTAAAACATAACTTTAGTTTCTGAGCACTAAAAAAAAACCAAAAAAAAAAAACACATAAGAAGAGAACAAGGGGCTGAAAATTGGTTTCAGGGCTTTGAGACCTTTGGGAACTACATCAAAACTAAATAAAGGTGAAGGAAGAAAAGAAAGTATTCAATTATAAACTTTAACTTTGTATCTGCAAGACAAAAATTCATGCAAAAGAGAACATACTCTTGTGAATAGTGAACTGCATACTTAAAACACAGACAAAAAGAGTCAGCCCAGCTGACCCTAAGAATCAAAGGGTGTAGCAGGGTATAGTCAAAACACTATGGGCTCTAATACATTTCCAACGCAAATCTTAACGCGTGCGCAAAAACGCATTAACGCGAGGGGAAAAACCCTTTGTGCTGAACGTCGTATTACAATGTCCGCGCAAAAAATGCACGGTAACGTCTAACGCGGGTGGACCTGCGCGAACCCTTTTGTGAGCGTTATGTACTTTGTGCGTCCTATACTTAACATTGTGAGCGCATATGCGTTTGCGCGCTGGTACGCGGATGGTATTACAATCTATGCTCAAATTTTAACGGACAGCGTTTGCGCGCATAATTTTTAATTTTTCTTTGAAAAGCTGGTGTTAATGGCAAATCTGAACGACCTGGACGAACACAAATACACCAGCCCAAAAAATAATAGGCAGCAACACATTCTACACATTCTACACATACCAAACAATAAAATATAGAAGTTGTGCGTGTTTTTATTATTGCTGCAGCATATATACGCAGATTGATTTTGACAGGCGCAAAAACGGGAGACAATTGTGGTTCTTAATTCTGATTGGCTGAATCGCGTAAAAAACCAGTCCGCACACGATTTCTGCACGCAGCGTTAATGCGCGCGCGTTTTTGCGCGTCTTTTTTATGCGTGGTGTTTTTTGATGGATGAAAAAATATGCGCGGATTGTAATACCAGTGTTAATTTACGTTTAACGCTTCGTGTACAAATTAACGCACTTCGCAAGCTTTTTTGCACAAACAATGTAATAGAGCCCTATATATATAAGCACCACAAAAATCAGGAGCGTAAAGATTTCCTTAACAAGTCAGAAACAGGCCTTTGAGGGTCCGTGTGGATAAGACAGAAATGGGTATACTATATCAATAAATTATGCCAGACCTCTGGGAACTAGTCTGTTCATGTAGTAGGATGACTTCCTGTATTGAGAGCCACTGCATTAGCTGGAGCACCCACCCACTGTAGTCGCATGACATGCTGAGCAGGAAGTATGTCATATCCTGCAGAGATCAGCGGGAGACCAGCCCTGGATTCCAATGCATTTTTGAAAGAAAATAAAGGGTTAACATGGGAGGGGGGTGTACGGAAGTGGGTAAAGAGAGGTTAATGTTTAACTCTTCTGTTTCCTTGCCCCTCCTGTTTTAACCTTAAAGTGTTCCTTTAAATAATGTTTTCACATTCCACATGTTGCATGCCTTTATATTTTGAGTGAAAAAAAGTAAAACCAATGTTGTTGTAAAGATGGAATGCTTTCACAATAACCCACTCAGCAGCACTACACACTAACATATTTGCTATCTGTGAAAAAAGTGGAACCCATTGAATAAAGCAGCATAATGTGTTCCTGCAGAGAATAAAAGAAAGAAAACATCCAATTACATGTAAGCACAGCTGACATATCCATGACCTAAATATCATTTTCAATTCTTTATACCCAGCATTGCAAAAATCATTTTCTGGCCTTGGTTTGCCAGAATTAGAAATATGAATACCAGCCCATACAACAGCTCGGCCAATGTGACCAATAACTGCATACACGACAAACAATCACAGAGTGACTGTAACGGGCGCTGTAGCGCTCACACAAGAGTAGCGGAGTAGTGATCTTAATGGACAGAAATATCTGCTTCTTGGTTACAAAACACTCGGTAAACACAGACTTATACTCCAAAGCCAAGGAGTATAAAAGCACAACTGAATTGCAACTAAGCTCAGATGGTTTCAAGACCAAAAGACAACTTAGTGCACATACAGGGACTCTCAAAAATACAGATGACTTAGATACCAGAGTATATGTCTCAAGGTGGACTTCCAGCAGATTTCTTTTACAATCGTTGTATTGATTAGACTGCAGGGTAGTCACAGAATTAACAGATAACACGTTTTTGGATAAACCCGACTGGGTTTGCGATACCTTGATATAACCAGAGTCTGATTACACACGTGATAGTATCGGGCTGCTTATCATCGGGCTACACTTAGCGTATGTATTACAATAATACGTAGTAGAGAACAAGCTGTACCTATCTTTCCCTAATCTTACGTATAGACAGCTTAACACAAATTCGGAAACCTTAGGTCTCGAACACAACCCCGATAAGGCTGCAGATATTACCCCAGAGCGAGAGGGGTATATACCAAGGTGGCGGGCCCAAACCCCAGCGGCATACATATGGTGAAACAAACAACGCACAGCAATATGAACCGATATGGGATAAGCAGAAGAATGGTCACAGACAAGCTGGGTCAAAAACAGGAGCTGGATTCGTAGACAAAACGGGTCGGCAACTGGAAACACTGAAAGCAATAGCAGGCGATGCGGGAACAAAACTCCACGTCAGGGCGACGAGGCAACTCCTCGCACCCTGCTTTAAACCCGGCAGCTTCTCGTGACCACGCCAGGTCCCGCCCCCTCACAATGTGCTGGCACTTGACCAGCCAGTGGCCCAGGCCCCCCAGGGAGCACAGCAGGGGCTGAGGATGTAACAATGACCCTGTCCCATGTAAAAAAAGTAGATAAAACTTTATGATGCCGTAAGCAAAAAAAAACAAACATTTTAAAGCAATAAGTTCCTATAGAGGCACATGGAGGTGAAGGGATGTCCCACGAAGACGTCCTGGGAATTTTCTAATTATATTTTTGTGCACGGTACAGGGTAGCTCTGCCTTTATCCGTCTTTCCGCCTTCAGGAAGAAATTCAAAATCCAGATTTTTGAAATCTGTTTCTCTATTGACAAATAAATAAATATATAAAAATACCCCATTCTGCATCACTACAAGTTGTTGAACGGCACTTGTGAAATAGGATATCAGAAAAGAAGTAAAGAAAACCAATATTCGCTGTTTTTTTTTTCTTTTTCCCGTTTTTGCATTCCATCACCGGTTCCATGTTAAGCACCGGAGTTAAAAAGCCTTAAAGCTTTTTTGGAACAGCTGGAAAGCCGTTAAAGTTTAGTGATTACCGTAATAAAAGTATAGATGTTGAAAATTAATGATCCATTAGAAAATGTCTCACTCGGATTTGCCTTAAAAAAAAAAGACGTAATTTCTAAATGAGTGTTATATCCCCCGTCCACATCTTGGTACGGCTTAAACTTAATTTTACTAGATCACTATAATGAAAATGGATCCAAAGAAACGTCTATGATCTGGCCATTCCCAGCTGGCTTTATGTCACCTTTTTATTAACATTTCGATATGTGTAATGAACAGGAGCATGTAGAAGTAAAAAAAGATGCAGAAAGTAACCATTAAATGGAGTGTGACTTTTACACAATTTTACAAACATGAATGCTGTATTGTCCTTTTAATTAGAGAGAGATAAAGACAGGTGAATATATATATGGTTTATTATTGCAGAAGCCATTTGCACATCACATCAATTCAAAGAACTGCACAGAGCTCCTGTGCTACATTCCCCATATGCAGCAAGGAACTCTGGGTAAGATATGCAAATTGCATCTGTCTCACTTTTTTCCATCCTGGGTCTGTTTTCACACAGAACCCTTCAATCTATACCACGATATATATATATATTATACCTACCAATGGCTAAATTGGTGTCATCAATGTCATACTAGATAGCTTTATTTTTTTTTAGCAGAGATCAGGTTTATGCAACTGGTCAAAGCCACCTCTGGACAGAGCTGTATATATTATAGATAGATAGATATGGATAGACAGATGGACAAAGGGTCATAGATAGATAGATTGACATGGATAGGTAAACAGAAAGAGATTTATGGATAGATAGATAGATAGATAGATAGATAGATAGATAGATAGATAGACAAACATGGGGCATAAATAGATAGGTATTGACATCAGTGGTAACTGGTGCCCCTCAGGGGTCTGTTATAGGACCAATTCTATTCAATTTATTTATAAATGACCTTGAAATAGGCATTGAAAGTCATGTATCAGTGTTTACAGATGACACAAAACTAGGAAAAGTAATACAATGTGAGCAGGACGTTACTTCGCTGCAGAGGGATTTAGATAGATTGGGGGACTGGGCACTTAAATGGCAGATGAAATTTAATGTAGATAAATGCAAAGTTATGCACTTTGGAGGGAAGAGAACACACAAGCAATTTATACCCTAAATGGTACTGAGTTAGGGAAGTCAAAGCAGGAGAAGGATTTGGGAATAATCCTAGACTTCATACTAAGTAACAATGCCCAATGTCAAACAGCAACCGCCAAGGCCAGCAAGGTATTGGCATGCATTAAAAGGGGAATTCACTCTCGGGATGAAAACATAATTTTGCCTCTGTATAAATGGTAAGATGCACCTTGAATATGCCGTGCAATCTTGGGCACCTGTCTTAAGAAAGGATATTATGGCGCTAGAAAAAGTGCAGAGATGGGCGACTAAATTAATAAGGGGAATGGAAGATTTAAGTTAATTTAAGGAAAGGCTAACAAGTGTAAACCTGTTTAGATTAGAGAAACGGCACCTTAGAAGGGATCTGATAACTTTATATAAATATATACGGGGCCTTAGAGGGGATTTGATAACTTTATATAAATATATACGGGGCCATTATGAACCATTGTCTGGAAACCTATTCATTAACAGGACTATACACAGGACACGGGGTCACCCATTTAGACTGGACGAAAGGAAATTCAGCCTAAAGCATAGGAAGGGTTATTTTACAGTGAGAACAATAATGCTGTGGAATTCTCTGCCTGTTGAGGTGGTTGGGTCAGAGACTGTACAGACTTATAAACAACGACTGGATGACTTCCTGCAAAAACATAATATTAAGGGTTATAATATTTAATGTGTGGAAAAAAGCTTCTCGATCCAAGGAGAAATCTGATGCCATTCTGGGGTGAAAAAGGAATTTTTTGCCCAGTGTGTTGCATATTGGTGAACGCTTCAGACTGGGTTTTTTGTCTTCTTTTGGATCAACAGCAGTAGGTGATGTGTGAGAGGCTGAACCTGATGGACGCATGTCTTTTTATTAGCCTATGTAACTACAGTATGTGACTATAGGTAGATATGGATAGACAAATGGATAGGTAGATATAGATAGATAGATAGATAGATATGGACAGATGATATGGACAGATATATTGATAGATAAATAGATATATATAGATAGATAGATGATAGATAAATAGACATATGTATATATAGAAGACAGATACAGACATATAGATAGACGTAGATAGATAAGGACATATGGATAGAAGTAGGTAGATAGATAAATATAAATATAAAGGATGACATATATATATATATATATGGAAAGACAGACAAAGGGATATAAATAGATAGATTGACATGGATAGGTAGACAGATAGAAGGATATATATGGATAGATAAACAGACTGACAGACATGGGGCGCAAATAGATAGGTAGATATGGATAGACAAATGGATAGCTCGATATGGATAGATAGATAGATAAATATGAGTTAAATATGTAATAGATAGAAACTGACAGATAGATGGATAGATATAGTTAGATAGATAGATAGATAGATTCAATAGATTGGATAGAGGGATAGATAGATAGATAGATAGATAGATAGATAGATAGATAGATAGATAGATAGATAGATAGATAGATAGATACCGATAGATAGATAGATAGATAGATAGATAGATAGATAGATAGATAGATAGAGCTTATTCATATCTTAATGTATTGTGATCTAGTTAATGCATACCAGAGCCTGTGACATAAGCCAGGTCAACCACATGCTCATCATAGCTTTCCCTTACAACGAGATTTTACCAATAACAACGTTTGCAATATTTGAAATGTCATTTATTTTTTTTATATAGTTTTTAAAACGTTATCTGATACCAGCGCTTTTGTTAAATAAAACATAGAAATCAAACCCATCTGTGTGTTGGATATCTAACGTTCTAACATGTTCTATGATCCATTTTATATCGTAAACAGAATCACATCTTTCACATATGATATATGGACGTCTTAAGATTGCCAGATCAATGTGTTTTTTACAGGACACTTATGATTTCTGCTTCGTGTTGGACAGTCATTGAGAGCTGATTGACCCACTGTCTGGCCGGATGTGCTAAACATGAACTCCCAATGCAAAATCAATTAGGTAATAATGGAGGATCCTTTGAGATCCCCGGTCTGATTGATTAATTGATCTTACATGGGGAGCTCATGAATTCTGTTAGGGAGATATTGAAAGCAGTGCCCAAGTGAACAAATAAATCCAAAGGTGTTCAGAAAACACACAGAGGTCTAGAGACCTATGAGGAACTGAGGAGCACAGCTACCTTAAATCAGATTTCTGGCTGCATTAAGCATACAGCTTTACAGTTACAAGTATTTATAAAGTGCTAATAAATTCCGTAGCACTGTATAATGGGTGATGCAGAATAACAATATGCATACATGTAAAACATACAGAACAGTAGGAGAGAGGACCCTGCTCTGGAGCTTACACCATAAGAGGAGAGGGGTGACACACTAGGTATGGTTAAAGAGCTGGGCATGTGAAGTAACGGGTACGTAAGGAGCTGAGTGGTAAGATGGCGAAAGAAATGACAGTGGGGAGATCATGGAGTGAGCTGATAGGCTTCTTTAACCCCTTAAGGACCCCTGATGTACCCTGTACGTCCTGTCCTCGGGTCTCCCTTAGACCCGCGGACGTACAGGGTACGTCAGCGGCACCTAATCCCCCTCCCGCCCGATACTCACCTCCCTCGCCGGATCCCACGGCGATCTGGCAGGGAGGAAGCCTGCCCATGTGATTTACATGGGCAGGCGAGGCTGATGACGTCACCACGCTGCGTGGTGACGTCATCAGCAGGCGTCCCCATTCATTTCAATGGAGGGGAGGGGGGGGCTCCTTCGGAGCCCTCTATCTCCCCAACTATTAAAGCTAGGGAGATGCCGTTTGCACCGCTGGAGAGGGGAGAGCTTCCCCTTTCCAGCGGTGTATGACATTAACCGTTTCGCCGCCGGATCACGTTGCGGCGCCAAAACGTGATTCAAACCTGGAGGGGGCTGACATCTTGGATGTCAGCCAAGCCTCCAGGTCCCCCCCACCCACTGACAACCTCACCATATGTGTGAGGATGTCAGTGGGCCAGTTAACCCTCTAGCTGCCATGTAGAGATAAGGGGATCCTACGGATCCCTTTATCTCCAGATCCATGGCAGCTAGATGGTCATATTTGCCATCATTTGAAAGGCCTGATTATGACCTTTCAAATGATACCAAACATGACCAGGTTTGGTTTTTAAAAAAAATAAAAAAATAAATTAAATTAAAAAAAAATAATAAAAAAATTAAATAAAATAAAAAAATGTTTTTTTTTTAAAAGTTTTTTTTGTCTGGGGGGTTTAATTAAATAGGACCTAGGCTGTCATCTAAAAATAATTAGCACAAAATGGTCAGAATGAGCGCAGCGCACATAGGTGAACTGTCTCAGCAGTGAAGGGGTTAAAAAGCAAACGCATGTAAAAATTGGGTATTTCTAGTCTCGGGACAAAATTTTGAACCTATTTAGCCGGGGTCGTTTTGGGTGGTTGTAGATTTTGGGTATTAAATTACAAAAAAGTGTGTTTTTACCATTTTTTCCTCATATTTCATATTTTTTTTCATAGTAAATTATTCGATATGATGGAAATAATGGTATGTCTAGAAAGTCCATTTAATGGCGGGAAAAAGGGTGTATAATATGTGTGGGTTGCATAAACGAGTAAGAGGAAAATTTGACCTAAACACTAACAGCGCAGAAACATAAAAACAGCAGCGGTCACTAAAAGACAGATTTGTGTAAAACCGCCCGGTCACTAAGGGGTTAAAGTAATGTATTTGTGCCTTGGGGATTCAGATAGATAGATAGAAATGGAATAGATAGATAGACATGGTATAGATAGATAGATACTGTAGATATATGGTAGATGCTGTAGATAGATTGATTAGATACTGTACATACATATGTAAATGTTAGATACTGTAGATATATGATAGATAGAGAGAGAGATAGATAGATAGATAGATAGATAGATAGATAGATAGATAGATAGATAGACAGACAGTGCAATATAATCATTGGACACGAAAATCCCTGCTTTGGTTTCTGCTTTATTGTGCAGTCATTGCAGGGTAAAATTTCACAAATACTCCTACTCCTGGATGCGGAGGCTAACTTCACACTGTAACATACCTGTCTAACATGGTGGACAGCTAAGCCATCTACCAACCTATAAAAGCAAAATATTGTTTACCTTCCTCCTGGGCTCAGGATTAGGCTCTCTTCCCTCTGCACCCTGCACACACGACTGCACTCTGAGGGAACCACACATCTCCTTTAACGGCAGGGCTGTCCTAATTAGGCCTTGACTGTTAGTTAACCCTATGGGAAAAAGGGAGTCCTCCATCCGCTAGCTGATAAACCTATAGAATACCACTCTGACCCTAATCACATTGTCACGATAGATAGATAAATGATATTATAGATAGATAAGAGATATGAGATAGATAGATATGATAGGCCAGGGCAAAAAAAATCAAATCCCAAGCTACTATCCAAGGCCATAAGAGTTACTCGCCACCAGTTGCTCCACCTAACCCCTACCCAGTCCTTATCTCTGCCCCTAAACATACCCCCTTAAATTATCTTATGAAATTACACTGTTAAAGGTTTTATTTAGAATAAAGTTACAAAAATAACAATACCCAGACATCAGACCCCAGATACATGTATACCCACCCAGTCATCAGACCCCAGTGTGAGCAGAGGGAGGAGGCAGGGAAGCTCCTCTTCATCCCCCTGCCAGTGACAGAGATAAGCTGGGTCAGGTTAGGCAGCTGATCCCTGCCATCGTGCAGCCTGGGGAACGGGGGCTGCACGGTGTCACTGCCAGAATATACAGCAGAAAATATTTTTTTGTGCTGCCTGCGCGTGCATTTCCACTCACCCACGCACTCACTTAATTTCCACTCGCCAAATGCGAGTAGGCGAGTGGAAATTTTGAGCCCTGTGATAGGCTATTAAAGCCTCAAAATAATATATGTGGTTATTGAAGTTGTTATGTCCTCTCATGCTTATTTTCCTAATCACAGTTCTGCCTATTGCATTAACGCTCCCTCTTTATTACATTACATTTAAATTTGTAGAAACATGAAATTTATTCAGTTTTGGGGGAACAGATTTATTTGCAAAGCATTCTTTGTTGAGCTACAAAATGTGTTACCATCGACTGTCAAGTTACTGCTTTTCTGACAGTGAAAACCAAACCGCTGAAGGGATTTTTCTCTTTCTTTTTTTTTTTCTATAAAACAAACCGTTTTAGTATTTCATTTCCAAATTACATCTAACATTATTCTCGGTGTTTCTTTTTATACAGTATGCGACTGTGAAAACAGATGCACTGTACAAGCATATTTGTTTTCAGCTGTCACTGAGTGGGGAATAGAGACTGCTCTGAGCACCTTACTGTGCAGTTATGTATTGCAATTTACTGCTAAGTAATCTATACTAGGGTTTGATTTCAAAATTTGATTAGTTCTTTAGAGCCTTGTCGGAAATTAAAGAAGCTATTTATACATGGAGCTACCCCTCCTTTAAATGGAAGCAAATTGGCATTATGGTACCAGCGATCAGTGGGGACTGTGATTATATGAGTCCAGGGGGTTTTGTACATCCACTGGCACTAATGTTATAATGTTTGTCTCCAGATTATAATTGTTGTATTTATTAACACAGGTGACCCAAGATATTCCTAGCCTCTAGCTATTCAAATATGCAAGGTCCAAAGTGTTTGTAGTCTATTTTACTGGTTATTTCTTTAATGTGAAGACGACACGTGGGATGTAACATGACATAACCATTAAGTTATGATTAGGCTGAAACCTCGTACTATCTTGGGTCCCTGATTTGATACCACTGGGTTTGATAAGTGCTTCATTAAAGACACTAATTTACATTTATGACAGGAACATTTGCAAATTTCATATATTATCATCAACATATTAAAGAATGTTCTAATATTCAAAAACAGGAAGCTAAGACAAAATATCTGACTGAGGAAACCAAGACTCGGCGAAACGCGTTTCAGGCTATTTTTATCGGCTTTTTAAAGCTATACATTCATTTTCAAAGAAAAATATGGTACTTTATTTGATTTTTTCCCCCCTTGACATCAATCCCCCACTTAATACATCAGAGAGGATCCTCCAGGGAAACTACAGGATCTCAGACGGGAGAACCTTCCTTGCGGATAGCGAAACAGACAACCGAGAAGGGTTGTTCCAGCTTTCCGTGTGTGGAGGATGGTGCCACCCCTTTAATCGGCACATCGCACTTATACAGAGCCAATATTTTATATAGGCTCTGGGCCACGTGAGTGATGATTTATCTACAGTGGCAAGCAAAAGTATGTGAACCCTTTGGGATTACGTGGAGTTTTGCATGAATTGGTCATAAAATGTGCTCTGATCTTCATCTAAGTCACAACAATTTGAAAAACACAGTCGGCTTAAAATAATACAACACAAACATTATATGTTTTCATGTTTTTATGGAACAGAACATGTAAACATTCACAGTGCAGGGTGGAAAAAGTATGTGAACCTTTGGACTTAATAACTGGTTGACCCTCCTTTGGCAGCAGTAACCTCAACCAAACATTTCCTGTAGTTGCAGATCAGACCTGCACAACGACCTGGAGTAATTGTGGACCACTCCTCTTCACAAAACTGTTTCAGTGTAGCAATATTCTTGGGATGTCTGGTGTGAATCGCTCTCTTAAGGTCATGCCACAGCATTTCAATCGGGTTGAGGTCAGGACTCTGGCTGGGCCACTCCAGAAGGTGTATTTTGTTTTGTTGAAGCCATTCTTTTGTTGAATTACTTGTATGCTTTGGGTCATTGTCCTGTTGCATCACCCATCCTCTGCGGAGCTTCAGTTGGCAGACAGATGGTCTTACGTTTTCCTGCAAAATGTCTTGATAACCTCTGGAATGAATTTTTCCATCAATGACAACAATCCGTCCAGGCCCAGAGGCAGCAAAGCAGCCCCAAACCATGATGCTCCCTCCGTCATATTTTACAGTGGGGATGAGGTTTTGATGTTGGTGTGCTGTGCCTTTTTTCTCCACACATAGTGTTGTGTGTTGCTCTTGCAGTCACCTTTACAGGACGACCATGCCTAGGGAGAGTAGCAACAGTGCTGAACTTTCTCCATTTGTAGACAGTCTGTCTTACCGTGGACACACGAACATCAAGGCTTTTGGAGATACTTTTGTAACCCTTTCCAGCTTCATGCAAGTCAACAATTCTTGATCGTAGGTCTTCTGAGAGCTCTTTTCTGTGAAGCATGGTTCACATCAGGCAGTGCTTTTTGAAACCAGTAAACCCAAAACTGGTGTGTGTTTTTAAAGGGTAGAACAGCTTTCAGCAACACATCCAATAATATCACACTGATTGGACTCAAGGTAGGCTCACTCCTGGCTCCAATTAGCTCTTGGAGAAGTCATTAGGCTAGGGGTTCACATACTTTTTCCACCCTGCACTGTGAATGTTTACATGTTCTGTTCAATAAACACATGAAAACATGTTTGTGTTGTATTATTTTAAACAGACTGTGTTTTTTAAATTGTTGTGACTTAGATGAAGATCAGAGCATATTTTATCACCAATTCATGCAAAACTCCACGTAATCCCAAAGGGTTCACATACTTTTTTTGCCACTGTATATATATATAAAATCACAATATATAACCGAATTGCACTATACTGCTTTTTCTCCTCTCCATATATTATCCATTGATGCGAGGCCCGGAGAAAGGATAAGCACGGTTTACTCAATATAAGTATATTTTCCCTACTTTCACATATTCACACTGGTTTTGTATTGATGTGCACACATTTATTTCGCTTAGGAGTAACATTGTGGGATAATATAAGACAATATATCCGCCCGTATTTACACTTATAAACGAAGAGAAGAACGGGTCATAGTGGCCGTTGCAATAGAGGGTCCCGAAAAGCCTCATTCAAACTATTGCTGAAGTTTTGGAAGAAAAAAAGTTTAGAGTTTGCCACTAAGTTGTAAAATATGATTTACAGTAACTCTAACATATAAGCCTAACAATAACTCTAAATGTAACCTAACCATAGCAGTAACAATATCCCTAGTCCTAACATTATCCCTGGCCCTAGTCCTAACCCTAACCATAAATGTATCCTTAAGCCTAGCTCAAACATAAACCGTAATTATAACCCTCACAGTAACCGTAACACAAACAGAACAAGTATTTCTAAACAGTGACCTTAACCTTAACAGTAACCCAATTCTGGAAATAACTACAACCCTATTCCAGACCCTAACACAAACATAAACAATAGCAGTAACCCAAACAGAACAAGTAAGACTAAAAGTAACCCTAACAGAAACCTATCCCTAGAATTAACCAGATACCTTAGACCTAATGCTAACCCAATCTAAAATTTGGGAAGTATAGGGGTAGTATAAACATAGAAACATAGAAAAATGTCGGCAGATAAGAACCTTTCGGCCCATCTAGTCTGCCCAATTACATGGATACTTTACCTGGATTTATCTTTTGTTTAGGATAGCCTTATGCCTATCCCATGCTTGCTTAAATTCAATTACTGTTTTGGCCTCTACCACTTCTACTGGAAGATTGTTCCATGTATCCACCACCCTCTCAGTAAAATAATGCTTCCTGATGTTACTTTTAAACTTTTGCCCCTCTAATCTAAGACTATGTCCTCTTGTTTTGCTACTTTGTTTCCTTTTAAATATACTCCCTTCCTCTGCCTTGTGGATTCCCTTTACGTATTTAAATGTTTCTATCATATCTCCTCTGTCTCATCTTTTTTCCAAGCTGTACATGTTAAGATCATTAAGCCTTTCCTGGTAACTTTTCTCCTTCAAGCCGTACACCATTTAAGGGGAGGGTTGATGGAGGTAAAGAGGGGGTTTAAGGGGGAAGGGATTAAAGTGCAGAGGGGCTAAGAGGCTAAAAATATGTGCACCTTCAAATGTTCAGATATACTAACAAAACTTTTCGGATTTGTCCAAAATTCCGGATCGATTCAAATCGGCAAAATTGTAAAAGTCTGAAATCTGAAAATGTCGGATTCTGAAATTTGCATAAATGAAATTAACCATAAATTATGGGCTGTGCTCATGTCTATTGATCAACATCTCTGGATGTGGCTGTTGTGTTGTTTAAACATATCTTCCATCTTATGATGACAACCTCTTTCTCATTTCTCATGGCGAGCCAATTCCTGCAACTGTGCACATTGATAGGACATACACATTATATAAATCATTATTATATCATTGTATTATATATATATATATACTTATTATATCAGTTATTATTATAGATATCATTGACACAATCACCCATGACACATCGACTCCATGTGGATGTATGTGTATTGGATATGGATCTGTGGTTCAAAATGGAAAATTTGAGGTCTTGAAAAATGTTTGTCATTCTTCCAATTTAGAGCTCAATTTAATTCTATCAGTCGATTTTTTTTAAAAAAAAATTTGGAAAAACATCTGCTTTCGCCAGAGCAAATATTTGAAAAAGTGGGAAGGTAAATGCCCCAAAAAACAGCAGCATACCGATTTGTGCCTATAAACATGGTATTGGAAAACTCCAATGTTTAAGAAGAGACATCAGTCTAATTCCCTTTATTTTTCTTTCTGAAAATCCAATTATTAATACCCTTCAGCATTTGTATTCTTTTTCTGAAATCGATGTACTGATGAATTTGATTTGAATCGATATAGCCAATATTTATTTTGCAAAGCAAAGCTGCAAGAGCCAATACTTGCACTGACTATATATTGGGAATAGAAATGCCGGTAGGCTGGTATTTGAATCTCCTGAACTGAAAAATTGCCAAACTGCATCTGAAAAAGGGGCCAATTCCAGCCATCAGGATGACTTAAAGTCCTTAGTCAACCTGAATCATGGTTTGTGTTATTCCTACAAAGAATCAACTATTCTACATTGTCTTCTTGGAGTTTCATTAATGGCCTGGTTAAACTCGGAGAGTGGTTGACGATTCTTGTTAATTGGTTTGGTGTATTTGGACTTGGTGGCGCCTTTGTGATCCAGTCGTCCTCAGATGAATATGTGCATTATCTGCTTGATTACCTTTTAGTTATAGTGATAGAAACTGGTCAAATGATCTAGTTCTACTGAATTAGTTTGCCAGATGAATGATACATAAGGGGCTATAGTCAGGTAGTCAGTCCATTAAACAGTTGGTTTTGGTGATCTAAATTATATATTTCTAAGACGAAATAAACCAGTCCCATGGTTTAGAATGTCAAATTTTGCCCTTAATTTTAATAATGTAAGTTGACAAAGCTCATTTCACACAGAATGGATCTTGATATTTCTAAAAATAGCACACTTTCTACGATTGCATATGAAAATTGAGTATTAAGCATTGTTTTTCTGTGTGTGCACAGAATCCATTTTAATAGCATTACAGTCGATTCGCTCTCCACATACAGAAAGGGACAGTTTTTCTGCATGATTGAAAATAGAAGTGTTTATAGACTGTGACACACCAACACGGTGTCAGATGTAGTTATCATGTCAATCAAGTATTAGGAGTATAAGGATCCTCTGTGAAGCTCTTCACGGTTCTATCACATCAACTGTTGTTTTTACACCTTTATAAAATAACTAACGTCTCTTATAAAAAAATATTTTTATGAACAAGCAAAACTGCTAGAAACACTCGCTAAAAATAAGCATGCTTGCAAAATTAGATCGCTGTAAGTAAATGCCAAGCAATTACTTTTTTCACGTACACAAACATATTCATGTCAATTCCATGTTTATTCATCAGTTTACAAAGTTTTCACCTTAAACCACCTCAATAAGATTGTACAAAACACTTTCAGACTCTTGAGGGATTATCTGCCAGCCTCCATTTTTTTTATCATACTTTTATTGGCAGTACAATGGATTTATTATAGCGTACTTTGGAGAAAGAGCACAGGAGCAAACAGCAAGGTGACAGTTGACTCTTACCCACTAGCTACCATTTTTTTATCATTCTTTTATTGGTAGAAAGGGGGATTTCTTGTAGCGTACGTTGGAGAACCAGAACAGGAGCAAACAGCATGGTGACAGTTGGCTCCTATCCACTAACCTCCATTTTTTTCTTTATTGTTCTTTTATTGATAGAGTGGTGGAATTTGTGTAGCGTACTTTGGAGAAACATCACAGGACCGAACAGCATGTGACAGTTGGCTCCTATCCACTAATCTCCATTTTTTTTCTTTATTGTTCTTTTATTGATAGAATGGTGGAATTCATGTAGCGCATTTGGAGAAGCAGCACAGGACCGAACAGCATGGGGACAGTTGATTCTTACCCATTAACTTCCACATTTTTTATCATTATTTTATTGATAGAACAGTGGATTTTGTGTAGTGTACTTTGGAGAAACAGCACAGGATCAAACAGCCTGGTGGCGTTGACACCGACCTATCCACCAACCTCCATTTTTTTATTCATTTCTTTATTTTCTTTTATTGATAGAATGGATTCATTTCATGTAGTGTACTTTGGAGAAACAGCACATGACCGAACAGCATGGTGACAGTTGGCTCCTATCCACTAACATCCATTTTTTTCCTTTATTGTTCTTTTATTGATAGAATGGTGAAATTTGTGTAGCGTACTTTGGAGAACTAGCACAGGACTGAACAGCATGGGGACAGTTGACTCTTACCCACTAGCTACCATTTTTGTATCATTCTTTTATTGGTAGAAAGGGGGATTTCTTGTAGCGTACGTTGGAGAACCAGAAAAGGAGCAAACAGCATGGTGACAGTTGGCTCCTATCCACTAACCTCCATTTTTTTTCTTTATTGTTCTTTTATTGATAGAATGGTGGAATTCATGTAGCGCATTTGGAGAAGCAGCACAGGACCGAACAGCATGGGGACAGTTGATTCTTACCCATTAACTTCCACATTTTTATCATTATTTTATTGATAAAACAGTGGATTTTGTGTAGTGTACTTTGGAGAAACAGCACAGGATCAAACAGCCTGGTGGCGTTGACACCGACCTATCCACCAACCTCCATTTTTTTTATTCATTTCTTTATTTTCTTTTATTGATAGAATGGATTCATTTCGTGTAGTGTACTTTGGAGAAACAGCACATGACCGAACAGCATGGTGACAGTTGGCTCCTATCCACTAACATCCATTTTTTCCCTTTATTGTTCTTTTAATGATAGAATGGTGAAATTTGTGTAGCGTACTTTGGAGAACTAGCACAGGACCGAACAGCATGGGGACAGTTGACTCCTATCCACTAACCTCCATTTTATTCTTTATTGTTCTTTTGTTGATAGAACGGTGGAATTCATGTAGCGTATTTGGAGAAACAGCACAGGACCGAACAGCATGGTGACAGTTGATTCTTACCCACTAACTTGCATATTTTTTTATCATTATTTTATTGATAGAACGGTGGATTTCATGTAGTGTACTTTGGAGAAACAGCACAGGATCAAACAGCATGGTGGCGTTGAAACCCACCTATCCACCAACCTCCAATTTTTTTATTCATTTATTTTTTGTTCTTTTATTGATAGAATGGTGCATTTTGTGTAGCGTACTTTGAAGAAACATCACAGGATCGAACAGCATGGTGACAGTTGACTCTTACTAACTTCCATTTTTTTTATCATTCTTTTATTGATAGAATGGTGGATTTCATGTAGTGTTCTTTGGAGAAACAGCACAGGACCAAACAACATGGTGACAGTTGACTCTTATCCACTAACCTCCATTTTTTTCTTTATTGTTCTTTTATTGATAGAACATTGCATTTAGTGTAGCATACTTTGGAGAGACAGTACAGGTCTGAAAAGCATGGCGACAGTCGACTCATCAATTAACCAAGAGTTGGATATTACTGAACGAATTGTAAAGACTTGGGGAAACAATGGTGGATCAAGTACAGTAAAACTAAAGTTAATTTCCTACTTAGGGATATCCTATTGTAGTCCACTGTGCTTCTCATCATTCTTTCCATCGTAGTTTCTGCTGATGTTGTCTAGCGTAGTTCTTAACGTAGTTTTCAGTGAGATTTCCACCATTGTTCCAATTATAATTTCTGCCAAAGTTATTTAGTATAGATTTCACCTTTCTTTCCACCATACTTTCTGCAGAGGTTGTTCAGCGTCGATTTCACTGTATGGTCCTCCGTAATTTCAGTCAACGTTGTCTAGTGTTGCTTTAACCATTGTTTTCAGTGTTGTTTTGGAAGAGCATAATAGCGAACACCATTTTAGAAGGCACCAATGTACATTTACTGCTGCTGCATACAACAGAACAACAATGCTGAAAAGAGAATAGCCGCTGTTTTCCGGAAGAATAATGGCCACTGTTTGTAACAACGACACTGTTCGTGCCACCTTCACCTGCTGCTGTTGAATTTTGCTTCTTTGGATAGTTGAAGCTCACCGCAGATGCAACAACAGTGATTTTTACCATTGTTTTCAACAACGGCGTACTACGTTGCTGCAATGATGGTTTATAAATAACCAGCTTTTATAATAGAAAACCCCATAACCCACCTTTTTTAGTTCCAAATAAAAAAAGGCTACATATATAACTGGAATTGCAATTCCTTAAAAACCAGCCTGTTTCTGTTCCTATATTATATGTAACATTTTCACAACCAAATTGAATTAACAATTATTTGCATTTAAACACTCATTTTGAATACCTTTTTAAAACAAGATTAGAGTTCCACCAAGTAGGAAAAAAAACTGTTTTATCTATCTCAATTCACTTTGTATTACTGTAAACAAGCTGCAAATAGCATTCTCAAACCCAGTCTAACAAAAGTTTTAAAAAACTTTGCTACTGCATTATAGCAGCCAGGGAGAGGGTAGAATACAGGGAGATCCCTGGGGTCACACACTGCTGTAGAGTGATAAGATTCAGGGGGGGTATACAGTAGCTGAAAATCCTTGTACAGTACAGATACAAGGCGCAACTGTAATTTCCATACACATGCATTATGCTGGCACATACAAATATTATGTTTATGTTTTGTTGGTGTTTTTTTGTAAACCTCTTTGTTTTAATCTCATTATGATCACTACAAATCCCCATAAGCAGGAGATCTGAACATTTTATTATTTGTTTTTATCACACTTACTGTATTTGGCACAAAGACTATTTCTATCTGTATGCTGATAATTCAGACCCTGGGAGAAATTGTGCGAGATAAGGAACACCATCTAGAGTTTAGTACCTCTCATCCCAGCAATATTTCTATAAAGGATAAATGAACACATGAAAAATGGGCAAATTTACATTACAAATTCCTATATTAATCTAGATTTAATTGTTAACTATGTATCCCACGTTTCAAATAAATGTCCTGATAAAATGTTTTATTAACAAACAAAAAGTGTTTGGTAGAGAAGGGGTTAAAAGGATGGGACCTTTGAGCTGAAATTGATCTTCTGTAAAAAAAATTACATGCAGAGAGCCTCTTATATGATGGAGACTTGTCTATATTAAATTTTATTGCCCTAGAAAGTATAGGTTTTATAGCATACAGGAGGCTGCCAGCGGTCCATTCCTTCTATATAAATATTATTGCTTCCGAGTGCAATTTAAATTTCCGCAGCACACTTATTATTTTTTATTTTTTTTTGAAAGCACCAAATAGCCAATTAGAATTCAGCTTCGGTTTTGGTTTTATTTTCTAATTTGTCTCTCCGTGCGTCCCCCATTATCGACACGCTTTACAGTAAAATGCATGGCTTCTCGTTGCTATAAAATGCTTAACGGAGACATCCAAAGACATGCATGGATTACGTATAAATGTGCTCTTATCGGAGTATGCTGGTATATAGAAATGCCATTTGTACTTAGACATTACTTAACCTTTACGAATCGCTTTCTGTGCATCTTAGCATTCTAAAGTAGAACATTTAGCAGGTGATGAAAGACAAACATCCTTTTTCCCGATGGCTGGGATAATGCACCTTCTAAGGTGCGCGGCACTAATACGTCTTAAAAAAAAATACATCTCATTAAAAAGGCCACATCTGCAGCCCGCTCCCTACTTCGTTTGTTTCCATGCCGATCATTCCTCCATTCTCATTGCTTATTTTTCTCATCACACACTGATGCGGGTTTTCAAAGAGTTCCATGGTCGCACAGTGACAGTTGTCATCACGAGGTCGCTCAGACTTGTAACATGGTGAATTTTAGGGATGATCCGAGTTGTCTCGCATTCTATTCTCACGACATTATGTTGCTTACGACCTAAGATGTAATTCACTTTAAAAATAATAAATAAAAAGAAGCAATATGACATTGAAATTCCCGAATTTGCTTTAAATCACAGCATTTTCTGCTAACTGCTGCAAGCTCTCCGCAGGCCATGAAGTGACTCCGCGAATCAGGATGCCACCTTAACTTTCTATTGCTGTTCTGAAATGATCTCATAAATCTTTACACACTTGGGTTTTCTTTCAGTTTTAGTTCACTTGTCAGATTTCTACTGCTGAAAGCTGAACTAATACAATCCCGACCCCTTGTTGTGTGACCGCCAGTTTATGTAGAGGGATACACACTGTTTTTTAAGTGTCATTTAAAGGTTGTATCTATTTTTCAAGTATTTTATTCACACTTGTCTATTTTATGTATTTGCAGCCTGGTTATTTTTTGTTGCTGTTGCCGCCATGTTTTCTTTTTATCCCAAAGTGGAAATGTGGTTGAAGGTACCAATAAAAACCCATCACTTTTTTCTCTGAGTCAGGATACAGTAGGAGGTTGTATGGTGCCATTAGGTTAGGACCCATCTTCAGATGTTGCCTTGTCGTGGCAAGTGGGCCTGACATTTAACCCCTTCACTACCAAGTGATTTTCCAAAAAAAACATTGTCAGAAACCAGTGTTTTTTTTGTAAGATCATTTAAATTAATTTTTACAGTAATAAATAGCTATTAGTGTAATTAAACTATTTGGCCAGTAGATGGCACCATCTACTGCCATATTGAGTTACAGAGGTTTGAGCAGCAGGTCTATGTTTTTTTCCCCCCTGCATCGGCTGCTGAAAGCCTGATAATTCAGAGCATTCAGCAGACGATTTTACAGTTTTAGCTCTTTGGGCATTATGGTCACAGGGCTAAAACTTTGAGGGCACCTTCTGCAGCCCATAAGCAAATGAAATTAGTTTGCAGAAAACTAATTTCATTAGCTTTTCGGGTGCAGATCGAGATATCACAATATCGGGGCACCCGATGGTACCTTTGAAGCCCAAGATATCTCAATCTCGGTAGTGATGGGGTAAAGGATCATTCACGTTAACAGAAAAGCTCTATTTTTTTGTTAAACACTCATCACCGGGGACCTCCATAAGGCAAGTTGGTGCCTAAATGCCGTAGGTGACAACGCATGCCCTGTAGGCACTGAAGCCGGCCCTGCGGGCCAAGTGCGTCATTGGCTGCCGTGGGAGCACCTGAGTTCAAGCAGTCCCGTGGTAGCCAATGACATGCTCAGCGCATGCACAGGAGACAGGCTGAAGGACTCCATAGGGAGTAAGCGGGGCTTGCTATGCCTACCCGTGGCATTTAGATTCACCTGCGGTATACTGGAACTATACATATCCAGTATACCACAGTAACTGTAGCATATCAAGGATGCACTCCAGGGATTTCAGTAAGAAAAAAAAATCAAAACTTTATTTCCATGCTCATTTAAACGATCAATGTTTCCAACCTCTAGGTGTCTTTATCAAGATACATTTATATATTTATTGATAGAATTTCATTACCACATTTTCTAACATACTGTAATATAAGTTTTAGAATGAAAACTAGGGATACGGGTAATTGAGACGCAGTCTGTTTTATGCCTTGGGCCAGTTTTCCTGTAGGCAGTGGACTTCCCATTGACTATTTTTCATCTTTCTTTCTTTATTTTTTTTTCATTTCTATTTTGGACAGTAAATGAAAAAGATAAAGAATTTTACGAAAAGGAAAGATCTGAAACGTAAAGCACAGAATGATAAAAAGTCAGGAAAGCAAACATTGTATTGTTAGGTATAGACCGAGCAGGTTTTAATCTCCTCTACCTGGATGAAATTACTACACCCTACAGTGTAAGTGCGAGCTCTAAATGAGACCCCTGAGACTACTCAGTTACTGCCATCATATCTCGTAACGCAAACTTAAGTTGTCAGTCAGACACTTGTTTATGCTAAATTAATTGATCTTATATAACCTCTGACCCATTTAAATACATTTTGACTGCTGTACGTGAGGGAACATGCAGATAGATCTTATAAGGTAAATCTCTTCCCTTATCAAATCTGGTTGACCGTTTATTGAGAAATTCGAGAAAAAGATCACTATAATCCTTGTCTGCAGAGTACATCAAAATACAGCCTAAAAAAATCATTAAATTTCATGTGGGTGGTGAGAACAACCACTTGGAGACAGAGGGCAGTTGCTCCAGGGGTCACTTAGCTAACACATCAGGTGTGATCAGAGATTGGCTGTCGTGTTACCTGCCACCATCCTGGTATACAGAAGTCCCATTCTGACATTGCCTTCTTGCTTCTGTCTCTGCCCGTAATTTGGAAGCTGAAGGCTTGGCTGTGTAATTTTCTTATACACATAACACTTTGCGTCATTTTTGAGCGATACCATCTATGGCATCATCCTGTCTGCAGTCTGCACCATTCTCAGACATTTTGGTACTCTGACCTAACACCAACCAATAGGACCATGCTTAATACGATTTAATGTGAAAGAAAGTGGGGGTTGAGGATCCTGAGGATGAGCAACAGCACTAGTGGCCTGCTCTATGGTGGGTGCCCACTCAGGTCTCACACGGTTTTAGCTTGTTTGTGCCATTACAGGGATGAATGCTCTATGTGCAAATCAGTCTGCTCTCACCCAATGAGGGTGGCTAGTACTGACTGCCAAGGACGTCATCCCTGCACAAGAGGTGCAGCAACCCCCGACGATCATTTCGGCCTTGTGAGACCTGAGCGGGCACCCACCGTAGAGCAGGCCACTAGTGCTGTTGCTCGTCCTCAGGATCCTCATCCCCCCTTTTCTCTTAATACGATTTAACCTCGGCTCACATCCTTTACTATGCCCTGTCAATGTTTCCCATACTCAAGGATGTGTTATATGACTGTGTATTCTGTGTACTGACTTTGGCATTCCCTTTTGACTTCTCTGATCTCGGATCCCATATCCGACTTGTATGAATTACTCCTTTGTTATTGACCTCTAGCTTTTATAACTATCCCCATCGGTAGTATTTGGTAGTATTTAATATTTGACTTGGGTTAGCCCTACTGATTTTGCTGGCAATTCTAATGACCAGCAGTTAGACTATGTTTTGTACTGCGTGTTAGGGTCAGGAATTTTTATTCTGGCAGATGTATGAACTTGGAAAATGTAGGTTTATACAACCAATGGAGCTTCTTGTTCTATATGATATTGACCTTCAACCATCACCTAGAAACACTTGAATATAATGACCAATCCACCATTAGAGACCCACAAAAACACTTGTTGATTTTCATCCACCATGCATAGTATGGGGTAAATGAAAAATAAGACATTATTTCAGTTGTTTGCCTGTTTGCCACCAGTTGTTTTTTTATTATGTGGTTATTATCATAATTACACCATGAGCCTGCAACCTGAAATCCAAGACTTGAAGAGCTGTCTTGGCTCAGTTTCAAGAATCAATTACAAGATGTTGCTTGTTGTAATAGCAAGTCATCTGATCCTTTATTAAAACCAACACTGGGGAAACATATGTTGGCTGACGAGTTGGAGACATTTGTCCAAGATCACTAGTTGAGATTACTAAATTTAGTTTCTGAGTCAGCCTAACCAGATGCTAAGCTAAAATTGGGAGAGGGAGGAGAGGCCTGAGTGGTTAAATTTGAATCCCCCCGATCCCTCTCCCATTCCTGTATTTGGCCTAAAACCTCTTAAATATGTACCTAATTTGCACAGCTGGAGTTTTCCGACACTGTTCTTTCGTACTGACAGCTTCTGGTTTGATAAGCTGATCGCGACCGCAGAAGGTTGTCATAGCATAAGTTGATTGACAGACTTCTGGGCACTTTGGAAGACTGTCACAGCCCTCACGGACAAGTGAGGGAAGGTGGTGGGGACAGACTCTTAGCTCATCATGACCATTTAACTACACTAATTTGTTCATGGTAGCTACAATGTACAGTTTAGTCCAACATTAATAGAAAATCCCAATACTTTATTGGAGGAAATAACAATTTTCTCAACAGAAACAAGAAAAACATCTACAGAAACCCATATATTAAGATCTAATTAACAGTAATCTACAGAGATATGCAAGAACGGAAAAGCATAAGAAAGCGTTATAAAACAGACTTTCATATAACCTATCTTTTTTTTTTCTATTTTAATACTTATTGTTTTCTGAGGCTACAGCTCCGCTGCAGTTGGAAATATTTTTTTTTATAAATGGAGAAAAGCCAAGAGCAAATAAATGTTTGTGCGCAAATACAACAATTATAGTCCTTATCGTATAATTATTGGCAGCAGAAAATCTTTTTTCTTCTTTTATCCCTAGAATTAAAAAAAGATAAAAAAAAAAAATCTAGATTAAATTTTCATATAGCGAGAGGAGCAGTTGATCAGTTATATAGTTTTTGGGTACACCCCATTAATTTTTTGTATCTCTAATAATTATGTGTTGCAGGTTTGATTATGAGTTCAAATAATACTTACTACATCCAAGCGCTAGATAATGAGAGCAGAGCTGGAAATTACTAGCTATGAGTCTTTTTTTTTCCAGTTGACAATATAAGACATTGATGAACAAAGGGATCCCTCGTCACTGTATCATTGCTATATTATTTAGTTAAAATTGCTAAGCACAACTCTAGAATAACAAGCAATAATGAAGATAATACGGTGATAATGTGGTCCAAGGGATACAAATCTTCCACAGGAGAGAAGCTTGGGGAATACTCCAAGGCTATAAAGCTTTGCGATAACAAGATGAGTCTCCAAATTCCTTGTGTCTACAGCTCGACCAAGTCATCAGCGTTATATAATCCTTCATTTCGAAAACCGTGATACCCGTAATTGGTGGAATACTTGGCTCGCCGTTAATAACCATTTGTACCAAAGAACACTCTTTAAAACGACTGCTTCACTTGACTGTCTGGAGTATCACGCTGATTTATAGCTAGCCCCATTGGGATTTTTTTTATTGTCTACTGGAAATTGATAAACGTGTATCTGTTGATACAAGAATAAAGATTAATGACTTTAATGTCTAATTCAACGATGAGAGTCAAGTCAGTATCTACTCATGTATTGCAAAAATGGCGACAGTTTTTTAAAGGAAATCATTTGATGGTCTGGTTTTCTGTAGACTTATTAATTTTGGTAGAATAATCACTTTAACAGAACACAATGTAAATATTTGATTTGTATATTAATTATATATATATCATATTTGGAACTATGGTGTTGAGCACAGTAGATCCACATTAATTCCCGCATTAAAAAGAACTCATTATGCCCAATGGAAGTTGGGCTCATTTGAAATGGAATGACTCCCAATACACGTGTTGGCATTCTTTTTTGGAGAATTCAAGTAAGTCCCAATTAAAGTTTTGCTGCCACTCACCTGACATGCCAATTGTAAGAGTAATATATGAGAGTGAAAGAGCCACTCTCCACTTCCTCAGTGCATCCCAGTGCAAGCCGACTCGTTGACTGAGAAGTCAACCTGCAGATGTCTCCACTGAAGACCAATGGCGTAGTGCAGCAAAAGGGCTCTCAGTAAGCTCTACCCATACCTTGACAAGTGTTAATGAACCTTCTACTTGTGTTTCAGAGTTAATTGGTTGCCAGCTGTCAGAAAATAAACTATTTCACATATATTTTGTGGCACCTTCATCACGTTACATCAGTGTAACCCAACCTGTTTGGAATTTAATTCAAATGTTCACCTATCATTAGATCTATCCTTGGGACTTAAATGGGGAGATTACGACCTGCTATCAGTGCTTGAGCATTATATGAGCATTTCCAAAATGTAAAGCAGCACTCCCATCATGCAAAGCAAGAGAGGTACCACCACAATTCATGGAGCGACCACCTCCTACTAACTCTTTTGCTTATTCTAATAATACATTTTTATGCCATTGCTTTTACAAATAAGAGACATTTAATCTTTGTCATAAACCCCATGCTTAACTCCATAATGTTCATTGAGCATAGATTTTTCCTGGCGAATTAAGAACCAGTTTGTCAAATCAAAATATATATTTTTAGCAATAGCACTAACAACTGTGGTGCTTGGAACTTTGCCAATATGTACAAATTTAGAATTCTACTAATTGAAGAGACATAGACACATGACCAAGTTCTCAATGTAATGCACGGTTCACTGGCCGGTATTGTACATAACGATACACGAAACAGTCTCTTTTATTCCGATAATCAATAACCTATGTGATATTTTACTAAGGAACCTGTGAATTAGCATTTCTTGCAATTAAAAGCCAGAACCCTGTTGATAAAGGCAGAAAAAAGAAAGCCGCTTCCCTGGTGGACAGTTCCTTAATAATTTATTATTTTGCGTTAGAGTGGTTTTAAAGTAAGAAGGGTAAAAAAATTAAAAAAACATGGCTGTTGTCCAATGTTAAGATGCCATGCTATGCTCCAATAATATTGTGGTTTCCTATTGGCAGCAGAATGGAGTTTAGAAGCCAACCATAATCATTTTCCAAAAGAAACGTAATATCTGCAGAAGTGGATATCCAAGGTATGCGTAGGATCATACTGTGCATTAAAAATAAAAGCAACAAAAAACAAAGCCTAGTTAATAGAAAATAAAGTCATAAAAATAGCGGAAAATCATAGTTTTGTTTCTGATAATTTCTGTTCAGATTCTGGACCAAATCTATGAAAATCTTTCACACGGCACAATATCCTACTGAGATATACTCCGTGACAGCCTGGTACATATGATTTAACATCATAAAAACCACTGACATTTCATACCGTCATCGCAATTTAATCACTATGGATTCTATGCCGGCACCGAATGTCTTACTTATTTAGCATCAACAGGTCTATATATTTTCTTTGTTGCTAGATGAGTATGACGTTTCATTTTTATATTGGATATTTACCTTAATTTACGTAAAATATATCTATTTATCTCCTATCTATCTATATCTATCTATCGGTGTAGGGGATTGTACCCCACCTTTGTTTTACATTGAATTGACAACTGACCTGCAAACTTTTAGCTTAAGTAGCGCAGTCAGAACCAATTTTGTAATTTGGAACTTGACTGTCACCTTGCTTTCTGCAGAGTAAAATCTTAAATCACTGCTGAAGTGGAAATCAAAACATATTTCTGGCTAAGAGTGACATTCGTCCTTCTGTCATTTTGCGAGTTATTGGTGCATTTAAACACAAAACGGGGTTGTCATTGGTTCTGGAATTCTGATGACAGCACATCCTCCTGATGTGCTGCAAACTGGAACAGCGGATATATTATCAGCTGGTTTTGTCAGGCATTCCAGATATAACCCCTCCTTGTCTAAAGCAGAAAAAATTGATAAATTTAAGTGTTCCACGACAATCGAGTAGAAAAAGTACTTTTTTTCACATTTATCTTGTTTGCATGTTTTAAACACACCGGGCCCTATTCTAAAGTTAGATATCATAGTTGACGACTCGCTCATTAAACATAGACACCTCACTTGTTATTTATGACGGCTCCTTTCCTATCCCTGCTGTTATGGCTGATTCCTGTAAACTGATGCTTCCTATACTTTTTGTCTGGGGTCGGATTTGTGATCATAAATGCTCTCTCTCAATGCTTGGTGTTAAGTGATATTGCATATGCATAATCACTTAACGCAACAAAAATAAAACCATAAAAATATATGTTTACTTAGCAGACGTGCCACAGCACAGAGGATGGTTTGATCCACCGCCTCCTCTCTTTGTTTGCAGAAGGACAAAGGGTATAAATTGTCTACACCACTGACCCTGCTTGACCCTACGTATGCGAGATTGTGCAGGACTAGATCAAGTTTCTTTTGGACTACAAGATAAGATAACAGCGGTGGCTCTTGGCTCCGCTACTGGCATCTATTAAAGGCTCCCTTGAGCTGCCAAACCATAGTGGTATGGAACACAGGGCTCAAAATCTCCACTCACCCACTTGCCCAGGTGGAGTTGAAATTTAAGCAGGGTGAGTGGAGATTTGTCCCACTAAATATGCAGCAGCTTGAATTTGGCACCTGCCTCACATACAGACTACAACAAATATGAAATAAAGATGGGGCAGAGTTGTGTGTGGAAGTGGGTGTGGTGTGAGGAAGGTGATGGGTGGAATCAGGAGTGGCGAGTAACTTTTTGGCCTGGCTAGCAGTTTAGGGGCCCTATTCCCTAGTTTGTGTTAACACGGTGATGCTAACAGGGAAAATCTGCCCTGCAGACTTTCCCATATCGTCCCCATGTTAACGCAATATTCCGGGGCAGGCGCTAGCTCAGAATCTCGTCACAAAATGCAGCGCTAACCGCTGGGATACATTTGGTAGCACTTCCTTGCCGCCGCAAGTATCACTTATTGGAGTCCATAGGACTCCCTGAAGTGCTGCGCTTCTGGGCCGCGAGCCCTGCGCGATTTTGCTCTCCTGCGAGAGCGCGCAGGGAAACTGAGAAATATTTGTTACCAGTCTCACTCTTATCCCAGTGACAAGAAGTGTCGGATCGGGCCACCGTTCTCGCTGCAGAATGAGGGGTGAGTATCGGATTTATTGGGTGGATTTTTAAGGGTTACAAAATGATTTTGCAAATGTAGAATCATTTAGCACCAGCTTTTAGAAGGTGCTAAAATTTTGCCTCGCGAGCAGGGTTTTTTGCTTGTTTTTTGATAATTTGTTTTCTAATTTAGTAATGGAAAAAAAGGCGAAAAGAACACAAGATACTGAAAATGTAAACATGAAAAACATGAGAATGAAAAAAATAAATTTCAAGAAATTTAAAAGTCAAAAGTAAAAAACACCGTTTATACACACCCCGTTTACTAAACAGGATAATTCAAGTGAAATATATGTTTTATGTTTAAGATTGTACTCTGCCCAAACCTGTTAGCTTAATTAAAGAACACATTACGCTGAAATATTAGGTGCCGTACATCGATTTGCAGAGCTTGTCAGAGAAGTCACTCTTCAATAAAATCCCTTTCTGTTTTTCCAAGTGAATTCAATCTGCGAATTCAATTAAATATATATATATTTAACGACATTAACATTAAATTACGATCCTGGTAGTTATCTGCTTTTCAATTATGTTCTTTGTGCCTTTTAGATATATCTTCTAATCCACATTATTCTACAGTGCTTTAAATGTACCTCCATTCAGCACGCAAAAGGGATGCATTAAACAGCACAGATGAAGCTGCGTTTCCCATGCACAAACTGATACAGATAGCTCATAGTTGTGTTGTCCAATATGCATTGGCTGGTTTTCTTGGGGCAAGAAACCACTCTTCAGCAGCTTTCAGGAGATAGTGAACTATATACTCCTTAATTTCTTGTAGTATGTTACAGAGCAAGATTTTTTTCCATTGTGAGATAGATTAAAGAGGGGTAGAGGTAGAGGGATAAACAGAGATCACCTTACAGAGGGACAGAGGAAGTTGAAGGGTTCTGCTGTGAACACAAAACAAGCATTTCATTGTATTCAACTAGACATATAAAATATCAGGTCTATTCAAAGAAAGGTGAAACTCACTAGAATGACTGGAGAAGTGAAAATTCTAGGTCAAAATTAAATTGTCCCATTTATCGCACTTTCCAAATCGGCTATTTGATCTAGATTGTTTTCTTCTCCTGCCAATTCTCCTGATATTCACCTTTCTTTGAATAGACCTGCATGTATTTATTTGTCAATAAGCCTTTTAAAGCACATAAAGGAAACCATGATGCAGACATAGGTTTAACTGAAAATGACCAGAATACCCTTTTTAGCTTCTTGAGAACTAGGGCCCTTGTTTCCTCTTGTACTGGTTTGTCAAAATGTTGTTCAATGTATTGTAACCCTGTCTATGTTGTGCCCATTGTACAGCGCTGCTGAATATGCTGGCGTTTTATAAATAAAGAATAACAATAATAATAATAAACGAGAGAAACAAAGCACATGTAAGATTTCAGCAACATAAAATACACACAATATGGTCATTTCATTTTTTTGGTGGTAGTGGCCCTTTAACAGTTAATTCAAAATAGATATGTTGGAAAGGTAAAAGGTATCTTGTAATGCGTATATATAGTAAGTCATCAATATATATGATTATCTAAATTAAATCTGACTCATAAAATATGTGTCGCTAAGTTAAAGACCTCTTTAGTATCAGCTGGGTTGCTATGATGCCCAGGGCTTAATAATTTCCTGGTGAAAAGGACAATTTAAGTAAAAAATATATATCTAATGATAAATAATTGCTTATCCAATCAGAGCGCACGTCAGAGCTTAAACCGAGGAGCTTGTTTTTCCCAAAGAACACGTCAGCAGTCATTATTTTTCTTTCAGTAAAAACCCTCTTGTTTTCCTCTGTTTATTGCAATTATTATCGGGATGCCACAGTCGGTGGCAGAAGGGTATCGACAACAATTACAGATATGAATGCTAAAAAATTAAAGGATTAACTCGGGCCGTCAGCACCAGAGCCCGTGGCAGGCCTCCGTGTAGCGTTTTTCAGCAATCAATTTTAACAGCGGCTGTTTTGCAAGAGCAGCAACAAGCTTCTGTTTGAGGGATGGTGCCAGATTCCATGTTGTCTTTATCACAGTTAACAGCCTATTAATTAACACTTTTAATACCCGATGCTGCTTAGTCAGTGAAGAAATAGAGTTTGAACTCTCAAATGCTTCCAGAGTAATTTCATTTGTTAAAGCAGTACAAAAGACATTCCATTTTGGATTCTAAGGCCCCTATTACATTCTTCGCGCAATTTCGTTTAAATTTTTTTGCGCGCATCGTCCGGCGTTATCGGGCGAAACTTAACGGAGTATTCAGATCCGAACGCATTTTCTCATCCGTCCGAAATTAACGTTCGTAAAAAGGACGTGCAAAATGAAGAGTAATACGCGCGTAAATCAGTGTGCGGACTGTTTTTTTTGCGGGATTCGGCCAATCAGAATTAAGAACCTTAATTGACATCAATTTACCTTAATTGACTCACTTACGTTTTTGCGCCTGTCAAAGTAAATCTGAGTATACATGCTGCAGCAACAAAAAAAAATATGCACGAATTCACAATTTTTTTGTTTGGGTATGTGTAGAATGTGTAACTATATATTTTTTGTGCTGGTGTTTTTCGTTTCGGCCAGAACGTTCCGATTTGCAGTTACCCCCAGCTTTTCAAAGACGTTAAAATTATGCGCGCAAACGTCGTTCGTAAACAGATGCACATCGATTGTAATACCATCCACGTACCAGCGCACGAACGGATTTGCGCTCACAATGCTAAGTATAGGACGCGCAACGTACATTACGCTCGCGAAGGTCCATCCGCGTTAAACGATAACGCGCATCGTTTGCGCGAATGTTGTAAAACGACGTTCTGCGCAAAGGGTTTTGCCCCTCGCGCAAATGCGCATTTGCGCACGCAAAACACGCTGCGCGAAGAATGTAATAGGGGCCTAAATGCATTCATTTTGCAAAACAGATTTACAGGGTTATTCAAAAAGGGCCGAACTGGCCTCGAACAGTGAATTTCCTCGTACGGTGCAATTTTGGGGCCATTCGACTACTCAAAAGCTGGCAATTCTCCAAATAATGGCAAATTGCCAGCGAAATCCAAGTGATCTGCGGCAGCAGTGAAATCCCCATAGAGAAGCAATGGTTAATCTATTCGGAGAACAGCAAATAGCAGAGAAATGCAGTCAAATGCCCTGATGTTCGGTGGCTTCATTCGGCAGGTTTAATCAGGGGAATCACATACGTTTCAATGTTAAAAATATTCCCGTTTTATTAAATATCAAACCATTTATTCTTTTCATTTGCAGCAAAAAAATCTATTTATTTATTTTTTAGGCAATTTTCAGTATTTTTTCATAAATTTTTGTTTCGACGTTTTTTTTCTCCGGCATATCAGATCAGATCCGATAATTTCAGGAGTTTTGGGGGCATGACAGCTGAGGTGCAAACACTCTTTAACCCTTTCGCTGCTGAGGCTTTTCCCGCCTCTGTGCTGAGCTCATTTTTACCGGTTTTGCTCATCATGTTTAAACGTGTTTTGAAGGCTTATTTTAGTATATGACCCAGACATATTATATATCGTTCTTTCCGTCAGACTCGGCAGATTCATAATATGTCATTATTATATGTATACGTCATGTCCTGTCTGTATATTATAACAAAAAATGCAATAAAATATGAATTTTCAATAATTTACAACGTGTAAAGTGTTTTTTTTTTCACATTTTAACATGCGAGCAATTGCGGTTATATTTTGTATGGGGTGCGCTTGTTAAAAAAATTAGAGATGGGGTCTCGTTACATTTTTTTTGGGGAAAATTACGCGATTTTTAACAAACGCACCGCATACAAAAATCGTTAGTGCAGCATCATTGTTCACATTATAATTGAAATGGGAACAATATTGCTGCATTAACAAACCAAAAAAAAAAATTGTTTATTTTTTTTTTATCATTTTTTTTTTAAATATTTTTTTATTTTAATTTTTATTTTTTTTAGTTTTTTAAAAACTTTTTTTATACTCATGTTTGGTATTGTTGGAACGGCCATGCTCTGGCCGATCCAACAATACCAAACATTAACCCCTAACTGCCACGGATCGGGAGATAGGGGGTTCATTGGAACCCCCTATCTCCACCATTGGTGGCAGTTAGGGGTTAACTCCAAGACTGGTGTCATCGTGCTATGCACGATGACGCCAGTCCTCAGGGGGCATTCCCGGAAGCTTGGCCGACATCCAAGATGTCGGCCAGCTCCGGGAAAGGATCACGAACCGGCGCTTTTCAGCGCCGATTCGTGATCCGGCACCCATGGGGTTAATGCCAGGTACCATTTGGAAGGGCAGGCTGTGCCCTTCCAAATGGTGCCTGGGTTCACCCCCGCAACACCGCCGATCGGGAGGGAGAGAGGTCCAAAGGACCTCCCCCCTCCCTTTCAGGCGCCTCCTCCGCACATGCGGGGGGGCCTGAATTAGGTGTCATCGCGCCGCCGTGATGACACGTAATTACTCCGGCGGCGGTTCCGGGTGCTGGGCTGACATCGAGGATGTCAGCCCGCACCGGGGGGGCCAGCGATCGGCCGAAACCCGGCCGAACGCTGACCCCGAAGGCAGGACGCGCTCAGCGCGTCCACCGCATGGAACGTGACATGCGGTTGGACACGCTGAGCACGTCCACCGCAGTGAAAGGGTTAAAACCAGCTGGCAATATGCATCTAAAATGCATTTCCCTAGCTTGTCCAGCGTAGAGCCCAGTGCTGCAGTAGCTCCTTTTGGCAAGCAGATGGCAAAATCTGCCTGCCAAATAAGTTACGACATTAAGGAATACACTGGGAATATTTCCAAGTATTTTTTTCTTTACTGTATTGTTCATTAAAAATGATTTTCTTAAAAAAAATCACTGGTTCCTGACATTGGTTCTCTGGAAAATCCCTTGGTGTGAATGGGTTAAACACTGTTGTTGCCTTGTGCCTATGCAAAGGGTTCAGAGAGCTGAAAGGAACACTTCCTGTTTCCTGCACAATGGAATGCAGGAAGCTGTTTGGAAACTACAGAATTTGATTGGTTGCCGACATCACATGATCTCTAATCTTTGATTTCAATAAGTAATTTTTGATATCTTGAAAATTGTGGTGTAATTCCAAGACGGCGGCTTCTATACTGAAATTATAGCACATTTTCAAGTGGTAGTTACTGCTGAACATAAACTACGCTGGTTAGGGCAAATTTCGTGGATGTTTGTGTTATTATTTTAAATGAATCATTGAGGAAAAAGTGATATTTTAAAAGATTTCTGTAAATCTATGAATTTTATATTTATCCATAATTTTACTAATTGTATTCAGCATTTGTTTCATCTACAATCATGGGCCAGTCTTGTAGAACTCTCTACTTGTCACATGTAGCTACAGAAGAAAACACAAGCCAAATCCCTTAATTAAACCAGTTACCGCCGGGTGGGTTGTGCCCGGCAGGGATGCATTAATGTCTGAGGGGTGTACAAGTACATTGGTTGCTGCAGCGGGTTCCTCCTCCAACCCACCTATGCAGCAGACAGGCGTCGCACATCATTGACTTTCAGGGGACAGCCCAACACAGCCAATGACAGGTCCCAACTGGTGGGCGTGCCTGATGTAGCCAATAGATGCCAGCGGGACGTGCTATGCCACCCCGTGGTGTTCAGTCCCACCCGCTGCGGGGACAGTATAGCATGCCCTTCAGTGCTAATGGGTTAATATAATATAATGTTTTGTATAAAATAATGCTTTGACACTACTTAAATTTTTACGTTTTAGCGCATCATATTTAAAGGGTGTTTATTTCAGGGTTTAGAGTAACAAGACTCTATTCTTACAAGGTTACTGTGGCAAATCAAGAACTCATGCTGTACCCAATTCTGAAACAGGGAGCCCAACCTTCTCTTATTATGTCAAGGAGCAGAGAGGTGACAGCTCTTATTTAGTATTTTTCATCAGAAATGCCATAAACTACTTCTGAAGTGACAAAAAAAAATGAATCAAGAATCCAATTTAGTTTAATTCCTCCATTGCGACAGTTTGTAACACACTGTCCCTTTAAGGCAAACAATAGAACACAATTTTAAACATGACATAAAAAATATAGGATGACTTAAATATAGATTTCCCTTTCATGAATCTAGGTCATATGTTTCTTGATCAAAGAAGAAACAGGTTTGAAAGCCTTTCCCTTAGAAATATGAAAACTTTGAATTTATATGTATTATTCTTTGTAGAATGCGATTGCTCTGAGGCAAGTCAGTTTAATATACCATTCATTTTTAACTTTGGGGGTTTGAATGCATGATTTTAATATTAAGTAATACAACTTATACAAGAGAAAGTCTCATGTTCGTCCATTTGTTTTCCATCAAATGTTACCTATTATTGCCATGTCTTATCGGATGGCGTAAATACTATTTATTTAACTGCCCAGTGTTTTTTGCTCTTCTCTGGTGCTTGTGTGGAGTATTTGACAGGCAGGATTCATATTGAAATAATGTCAGTGTCTGTTCTTACGTTTTAAAACATCAAAAGAAGTCAAAGTGATCTTCAAATACAAAGTAAAATGTCCCATTGATCTTACGGTCAGGTACGCAGTCCTCACATTAAGGTTTGCGCCCATGGAACAGTTATTACTTAAAATGGTAAATAATCCCAAATAAATCATTTTCACTCCCTGTGTCATAATCCAAGTAAACCTTTCACACCTGTCAGGTGGTGCCTGGTGGGAGGGCATTAATGCTGGCCAGGGCGTACTAGAACGCACCACTAGCCGGCTGCTGCGGCGGAACCTCCGTCAGCCCGCCCACGCAGCATGATGCGCATCGTGTGTCATTGGCTGCTGGGGTGCGCGAGCCATCTAGTGGGCAGGGCCGGAGGAGGCCCATTGAAGTGTACTAGTAAGCCCCGCGGCATCGAGGCCCACCGACGCAGAAGCACCATAGAACACCCTGCAGTGAGAAAGGGTTAAGGACCATACAAAGGACCATATTACATAGTTGGTGCTAACTTAACCAGAGCTGTTGTAAACTTAATTGCTCCATAGACTATAATGGCTCTGGGAAGTTTACAACAGCTCTGGTTAAGTTAGCACCAACATTGTAATATGGCCCAAAGAGTGTATATGGAGACCCAAAATGTTGTGATACGAGAATATATAATTTCTAAAAAAACTTGCACTCAGTCTTCCCAAAAAAATTAAGAAATAAATTGCCCCAGTGCATTATCCAAAAATGTAAACATGCTCCTCTCTAATGACGGACACACTCAGGGACTTCTAAAACTTCACTTTCTTTCTGTACTCATAAAAAAATAACTTTTCAGCTCAAAAGAGTCTTTAGCAAGGACCCCAAATGTTGTCATACAGGATGTATAAAAACATCCGCCTATCGAAGCAAATCAGACTCTATCTTTGCCCAGTGAGCACATTTCCTACACTTTCCTTATGCAGCAGTGATTCTTGGGTAAGTCATCCAAATGAGGTACACGATTTGTCACTTTTCTGCATCAAACGTCTGCTTTCCCGCAGATGTTCTCCTTTTCAATGCAAGAAAGTGAGAAATTGTTGACTTATTTTGCATGTGCTACTCAGAATCCCCTGCTGCACAAGGGCAATGTAGCAAATTAGCTCTGTGGGCAAAGGAAGTCTCTGATTTGCTTAGACGTGTAGATGTTTTTAGCAAGGATTTATTCGTCATGTTCGTTTAGTTTCGTTTTGTCTGAGATCTGCGTCTTTGGCCGTCCTATATTACGAATCGTCTGAAATTACGATTCAAAATCGATTCATATATATATTGAAATCGATTCAATATAAATCTGATTTATATTATTTCTTACAATTTGTGTAGGGGAATTTCTTAACATCACTTTTTTGTTCTCCCCTTTAATCTTAATAGGTTGTTTGTGTTAATTAGATTAATAGATTAAAAGATAGATATTAGACAGCATTATTGTCCCCACAACAACATAACAACATTACATGATGATTGGGAAAATGTCAATTATGCAGCTACCACAACTTTGTGAGGGGATTATAAGGCTAGGGTTAAGAGTTTTTTTTTTTAGGGTTAAGTGATTTTAAGGCTATTAAGGAAATTACGTTTAAATTCATATTACAAGTCCATAAACCCAAGGGTTTGGGGAGAAATGACCTTACGGTACTGTAAATTTCTCCTTCGACAAGAATCTTTCTCATGCAGACTTCTCCTATAAAAGAACAAAAACATATAGGGCACTATTACACTCTTCGCGCAAAAATGTGCGTGTGCGCAAAAACGCATTAACGCGAGGGGCAAAACCCTTTGCGCTGAAAGTCGTATTACGACGTTCGCGCATACAATGCGCGTTAATTTCTAACGCGAGTAACCCTGTGCGAACCCTGCGCGAACGCAAGTTCGTCCGCGTATCCCATACTTAACATTGTGAGCGCAAATACGTTCGTGCACTGGTACGCAGATGGTATTGCAATCGATGCGCAACTTTTTACGAATGACGTTTGCGCGCATGGTAACTGCAAATCTGAGCGTTCTGGCCAAAACGAAATACACCAGCACGAAAAAAAAAATACAGCACAGTCTAGTTACACATTCTACACATACCCAAACAATAAAATAGAGAGGCTGTGCGTGTTTTTATTATTGCTGCAGCATATATACTCAGATTGAGTTTGACAGGCGCAAAAACTGAACGGGAGACAATTGCGGTTCTTAACTCAGATTGGCTGAATCGCGTGAAAAAAACTGTCTGCCCACCGATTTCTGCGCGCAACATTAATGCGCGTGCGTTTTTGCGCGTCTTTTTTACACTCGTTATTTTTTGATGGTCGAAAAAATGTGCTCGGATCGTAATACCTGCGTTAATTTACGTGCGTTAACGTTAATGCTGTGCGCAAAAAGATTGCGCTGCACGTACGAATTTGCGCGGAGAATGTAATAGAGCCCATAGAGTATGTTAGCCCAACATATGGATGAATATTTTGCACTTTTCCTCACCCGGTATCTACGATGTCCTATACTTGCTTATGCCGCTCTCAGGAAAGACACCAACCCAAGGCTTTGTGCTATTAAACTAAATATAAAATAAGTATATGTGTGGCAGAGAAGGTGTTCTAATTACCCACTCTTTATCTATATTGTAATGTAAAGCAGGTCCCCAGAATGATGGATTGTGTATCTGGGAATCATAACAGGAATAATAAACTTCATTCTAATTTATGTAGATTGAGAACATTATGAAATTAAAAACTGCATCATTTAACAAAGTATTTAAAGATAACTGGAATTATGATCAAGCCTTTTCTTGGAAAATAGGCCAATGCATCAACTTTGGCATTCTAGACTGGACTAACGTATGCAAATGTAGTAGGAACAGCCATGACATTTCTAGAAAGGGATTTTAGAAGCACCCTGGTATAAATTGCATCTCACAGCTCATATAGAGTAATGAATAATGGTTCACCATGCTCTAGACAGATTTACATTAGAATGAAACCTTAAAGCCACTAAATATTGACGTGCAAGCACATATTTGGAAAATATTGCATTAAAGGAAATGCACTTTTTTGTTTTCTTCATACATTTTTAAAAATGTCAATGGAATAAATAATATCTTATTATTATTATTATCCTTTATTTATATGGCGCCACAAATTCCACAGCCCTTTACAAGATCAGTGTAGAAGGAGTTGGTATATTAGAATACCTCACATGAATGATGACCTGATTCAGGGGGACCCTGTTCACAAGGGAACTTGCAATCTATGAGACAACAAATATTTTGTGAGGTAGACAGATCCATATTGTTAGGTGTCTTGCCCAAGGACAATCACTGGTGACATCTTCTAAGTGGGATTGTGTCGTCTTTCCATGATTGTAGATCAGTGACCTGGTTGTTAGGTTGAACCCGCTTCTCGTAAAGCCAAGACTTCTCCACAGCTGTATTGGAGGATGTGCTAAATAGTATTTTGACTTGCTTTTCTGTGGTCGAAGGGTTACCACTTACATTACCACTGGACTCCACAGCCGATATTGTGTGGTAGGCAAGTATGTACCGTTAGGTGTCTTGCCCAAGGACACTTACTGGAGAAGTGCTCTGGCCGGGATTCGAACCTAGGTCTCCGCGGTTATGAGCAGTCATATTACCTCTACTCCATCCAACCTTCAAAGACAGAGCGCTATTTTGGGGGTATATGTTGTTTGTTTACATTTTTTTCAAGAAATTCGAACTATCTAGGGCCGAGCTAAAGAAAGGAAACTTAAAAACATGTGAGTTGTGTTACGTCTACAGTTTTATTTGTAGCAATCTAAAACCTACGGGGCAATCATCTGGTAGAATCCTGGAGTCGCCACCATTGTAATATTTTGCATTCAGAGGCATATCAATCATTTCCTATTTGAGTCTTGATGAAGAGTGGCAATAAGGTAGAAACATTGTTCACCGAATAATGATGATAACAGCAATACGGAGTTTTATGTTCACATTTCTCTAAAGAAACAGTCTTGGATGATCTCTGCAGTCATTCTTAATATTAATTTTACATTTCCTCAGTACTGTTTCCAGGATTGTAGTCATTTGCATTTTAATAGAAATAGTACCATAGAACATCCAGTCTACCGATCCGCTCAGCGTTCCAAAAATTCCGGATGGCTCTGTTATACCTCCGAATGCATACGCATTTATACTATAGGGGTTAAACTTTAATTAGCTGCCGCCTTTTTGCATCTTGAGTGTTTTTGTTCGTTTCCAATCAACACTTCCAAATGAGCAGTACTATCTTGGGGAGATATATAAGTCAGTGAACTGCTTCAGGAATAAATTTCAGACATCCGAGTGAAGCCTGTACGGTTTGCTTAATAAGTGCTGGCACAAAAATCTGCTACGTCCTTTCGAACTACGGTAAAAGCAGAAAAAGAGTGGTTGCTTGTTTTGATTGCTGGCTTAACATCTTGTACGGGAAACATTTAGTTCATTTGAAAATATGTATTTTTTATTAAATAAAAGCAACATATTTTAATGTTTTCTGAGGATAACTGGTTGAATCAAAGGCAAAAAAGAAAAAAATGGTGGTCACCATGGAATAAGACGTAGACTTGCATTTTAATTGCTTCAAGGAATAGATGGTTATTATTATTATTATCATCATTTATATAGCGCTTACAGTTTCCGCAGCGCTTTACAATAACCCAAGAGAATGATATACAGATAAATGGAAATAGGATGGAAACAAGAGGTGTAGAGGGCCCTGCTCATAGGAGCTTACAGTCTAGAGGGATTGGGGTTGCGGAAGACAAGGGGAGTTTCACTGGACGTCCAGATCATTAATGCCAGCAGTTCTGGAATGGTGCAGCCAGGGAAGCGGCTTCGAACATGTGTGAGTCGGTGAGCAGAGGGATGAGTTGGTTTAAATGTAGCTCCTCTTGACCCCTCTGCACTCCACCCATGTTTAATCCTTTAGCTTCCTTTACCTGCCGGGTGGAGTAGAGGTAAGATGGAGATACAGGTTTGAATCCCAGCAAGGGCACCTCTCCAGTAAGTGTCCTTGGGCAAGACACCTAACTTTACATACTCGCCACTTAGGACATATTTGAAATCAAGAGAAATCTCAATGTATCCTTCCTGGTAAAATACTTTCACAAAAAAAACCTCACCTGAGTCCAGAGCCGGTCTCGCTCTGAACTCCGTAGTATATAATATGCTTCCAGTTCAGCATGTCCATGCAGTAAGGCTTTGATACCATTGGATAAGGCTAGTTCCCAAAGGTCTCCAAGCCCTGAAACCTGTACTGAAGGTCTTGTCAGGACTAAGCCCCTGCATTTGGATGGCTGAATTTTCCCTCTAAGCTCTCCCCTAAGATGGAGGAAAGGAACTAACTGCAGTGTGACCACTCAGATAAGACTGGGTGCGCACACTGTGTGGAGGGTTCCTTTAATACCAACTTTCGAAAAATAGCTTTACTGATACATGGCAGTTTTAAAGCAAGCATGACTGTGATGTTTCACAATACAGGCACTCAATAAAACTTCTGAAACTCAGCAGAGTTTCATTTACAGAGGTTGAGGCACACGGGACCCCACTCTAGCTTGGCCAGTAATAGGGAGCCACAGATGGAGATCCGTTAACCATTAGCTCGTCTTTAATACCAGGAATTTTATGAGCTACTGGGCTCGTTAAATGAAACTGTGTGTACATGTTTTTATTGGATCTTTCAGTAGTGGCGAAAGGACACTGGGAACTATTTGCTCTTAGGGTCCTTCTGTTTGCAGAAAGATGAGGTAGTTAATAATAATCTTTATCACAAGATGATTTGTAAGTATTTGATATATTTCATCTTTTTAGGACTTAACGCCAGCTGTGATTTTTTTTTAATACAAGCTGCAGTTGAGAATGATGAGGGACCTTGGAATTGCTTGGAATTGTTCATTGTTTTCTGCATGTCTCAACAATAGTGCTTTATATACAAAGAATAGAAAGTGTTAATGAACATTAGATAGTTGTAACAGTCACACTGCAAGTGAAGTTTGCAGGTCATCTGGAAAAGTTTGGGGCACACTTTTCACACCTGTCAGAAACCCCATCCAAGACCCTCAAAATCCTCAGAGATAGGTCTAAACTCCACCTATGCTAGCCTAAAACCCAACCAGGCCAGCCCAAATCCTACCCACTCCCGACTAATGCATAATTTATGTGGAGGTGCCTTTTTTTGCACTCTGTCCAATTATCTCTGACCACACCCTTCCGGGGCCAGTTTTTAATATTCCATCCATGGCCATTGATATTAAAATTTGAGGCTTTTATACTAAACAAATAATTATTTAATAGTACTGGTGGCTGGAGTTGGACCCCAACACGGGCAAGCACTGGAAACAAAGCAATCATCCTATTCATTTAGTTTCCTGGACAAAGAGTTATCCATTTTGCCCAATACAATGTCGTTTTTGGTAAAGTTACATAGATCCTATAACGTGTCATATTTTATTCAGTTTCATTTTCTTTTAATTCTATACGTTATTGTCAAACTGTATTCTGTTTTACATGTTCCTTTTGGCATTTTCAGTATAAATATAGCTGGGTTTAGCCTTGTAGACTAGATAGAAAATAAATACATAAATGTACGATTGAACTATATATATATATACAGTATATTTCAATTATATATATTTCCTTTAACAATAGTATTGCCTTGAAAATACACATAATGCATTTGTTATGATTCTCCACAAATCAGTTTGTTCTTAAGTCAATAGAACCCATATTATGCAACATGAGTATTTAATGTAGTTAAAAAAACAAAAATCCAGGACCCGGACTTAAATATAATTTAGTTTTATTCTGCTAGCTGGTAAAAGGTAGTGAGAAGCTACGAATAATGAAGGCAAAGAGAATAGATAATATTCCGTCAACTCTAGGTTTATATGGTTTTACAAGATGCCATCTCAGCGCACAAGGGAATTTGGGAAAGGTTATGTATTTTCATACATCCAGACATGTGTCAAAAGAGATTGGTCGATTTTATGGACATGGACTCTATTGCTCGCCATTATGCAGGACCAGAACTGAGTCACAGTGTTATACTTATTATATCTTTATAGCGCGTGCAAGATCACAAGATATAAGATAAGGCTTTAATATTTAAAATACAGAAAGTTGAGTTTCAGCATCTTCGTGGCTGTTTTATATGTAAATCCTAGGATGGTCCCATGGTCTACTCTATCCTTAAAGCCGTGGGTCCCCAAGGCATCCTCCCAACAACCGTAAAGAAAGCTGTAGGATAAATAAGATTAGCGCTTTAAAAGTGACTGGTTTTATTGCTCGTGCCTCCTCCAGATAGCATTTGATGCTTTAACACATTAGGAAACTTTTACTCTGGTGAGCTAGGTGAGAGCAGGTGGAACTGGAGAACCATCCTTAAAAGCATATAAATTGAAAACAAGCTTTCCACTGAGATCAAAAATCACTTCTTTCGATAAGAGTGTTCCTGATGAGATTTAGACAGATGGCAGATTTGCCCAAGGGACTAACTAAACAGCTTCATTCTGTAATGCACTTACTAGGCTCCTTCTCGGAGGAAAAATACGTCTGACTTGTTGGACCTTCGGAGCCAGGGGGTAGCCTCTCTAAGTAAATAAAAATCCATTAACTGGTTTGGGTTTGGGCTCAATCAGTCAAGAAGCAAGGTAATCGTAAACTACATTTCTTGTTAGTTTATGCAGTTTTCTCTAGGGTGGTTTGTGGCATCAGAACTGGATAACTGTCATGTTCCATTATCCTAACATTCCTTTGGGGGCAAAACTGAAGGTTGAATGAAGAGCATGGCTCCTAGGATTGGACAACGGATGGTGCGAGGGTCAAGGAGAAATCAGTGCATCTGTCTACATAAAAATCTCTGCTTTTCACACCAGCTGCCGCTGAGCAGCACATTACAGCATGACTTATATTGTCTTTTTTTATAAGAAATTGAAGGAAATAATGGTTGATGGACAACGGTGTCGGGTTAAGATCCTTGTTTCTCTCGTTCATCTCCTTCTGTGTTGATGTATATATACAGGCGATGTTCCCTTCTGATCCTGGTACTCTTTCTTTTCCTCTTTTTTTTTTATTCTTAATCTTTTAAAATAATGCGAGCATATCACAACCTTACAGTGTTACGCAATATAGAAACCATGCGTCTGCCAGGTTTAATTTGTCGCTTTATAGGTCCAAGCCGTTTCATATGAATCTAAAAATGCATGTTTTTTGTTACGCAGATTTATAAAGTGCTGGTACCGGCCCTGACTTTTTGAGATTGATTGCACTGAACTTGTAAGACGTCATTGTTGGTAGTACGGCGCTGAAGGCATAATTTCCTTTTGTTATGAATAAAGCCACCTCCATTAATTCATTTTGCAAAGACTAAAGAAGGATAGAAAAATCTACACATTTATGCTACTAAATGAGTTTTAAAAAGTGTTTTGCTGAAAAGCTGTGTACATGAAATGCAATCTAGATTTTTCCTGCAGCTAAATATTTTGAATGTTATAGTGAGCCTAAATTATAAACAAATCACTTTGCAATAAGGCATCTGTAATGCTGCATTACATTATGAATGGATAAGAGTGCTTCGCAGGAATCATGCTTTCTTCTTTTTAATATCATATTACTGATAATCTGCAGGTCTTCCTTACCCTGACTTTCCACCAGGGAGAAGGAGACCATCAGCTGATGTAGAACTATGACTTCCATGCACCTTTTCTAGTGATAACATTGGTAACACAAATAGGAATTGTATCTGGATATCCCGATCCGATCTCGCCATTTTTCTGCAATTTGGCTTTTTCAAGCCGATCTTACTCCTGCATATGAAACATGTTGGGCAGCGCGACTCCGAGCTTTGGCATTGACTTGTCAAGTCTTCCCTGCCTGCTCACGAGTCATGGAGGAGGCAGGAGATGCTGCAAGCCTCCTACATGGAGTCCAGGCGCCTCTACATTCACTCATGGCATCTTCCCTGCTTGTTCCATGGCCTACTAGCAGGCAGGAAAGACTCCATAAATCAATGCCTAGGCCTCAGGATATCCTTTCGCAAGGAAGCCGCAGCAGGTACGTCTGTGGGTTGTGCACTATCGGGTTGAGACTCAGTATCAGCCAATCCTTAATATTGCATCACCTGGATTGGGTCCAGATGGAGGTCCCAAATTCAGGATTGGGACATCCCTGATAATCATAATAATAATTATAAAACACCTACAGGTCTATTCGATAAGGGTGACACTAAGACGAATTGACTGCAGAAGTGAAAAATCCAGGTCAAAATAGCCAAACCAGAAAGATTTCTCCCATTTATTTCACTTTCCAAACCTGCTATCTGGTCTAGATTATTCTCTTATTCTGCCAATTCTCCTGAGTTTGACCTTTTAGTGAATAGACCTGCTAGGATAATCTTGAAAGTCACCAAAAATGATCATCAGTGGAAGAACTGTCTCCATTAAACAGGTTGGTAGACTCCAAAAGTCAGTTGGTCGGTCAAGGAACTAATAACATCAGAGCGAGCCCAAGTGTGATAGTTGCCTTTCCCAGTCTGAAGTTAATTCTTCCAATGGGGAAGCTCAATGGTGGGTCTTGATGTGATGTGAACTCAAGGAACATTCTCCTCAGCGCAAGTCTGATGCATCCTTGAATAAAACTTTATCAAGGGCTACCCCTAACAAATCCAAGATACAAGCCATGCCATGGGTTACATCAAACATTAAAACAGATAACTGCAGGTGTCATATATTGTGCTGATCCTTTGTGGACAAATTATAAATGCTGTCCTTCTCATTGCTTCTAGGTTTGGGTATGCTGTAAATAATTTAATATGTTGCATTGGCATTTAGACAGGATGACCATTACATATATACTTTTATAAAAGCAAGGATACCATGGCTCTTCACCAAACAAGTCCAGGTTAGGTTTTGAACAATGATCTGTCACTTCCTCAAGATCAATATTAAAAAAAAGATAAAAAATTATCATGTCTCTAGACATCTTGTTTATCTGGAGCCTGAGATGGAAATTGTATGACATCCAGATTAGTTCTCAGCCATCAGTCTGCTATTTCAATTAGATATTTACCTAAATCAGACTTCCAGACCAACCATGTTAAATTGTCTTTAAATTTTGATTATTGGGGAGCCAAAATCCCAATTTAGCCCCATTTAGGCTGGTGTCAGACGACCGTAGTGTTCACGTCCGTGATGGCGCCTAAAAGTACGTCCGTGATAGCATGGAAGAAAGCGCATCGGAGCCCGACACACGTAGTACGTCCGCACTGAACTGCGGACGCACAACGGCCGCGGCCCACGGACGCAAGGCAGACAAGAACGTACAACCCCTAGAACGGCCGCACAAAGTGCACTGCGTCTGCAACGTCTGCATAGCTGTGTGTGTGAGTGATGGAACGTGGTCAGACGGACTGCATTTTTCACGGACAAAATGGTTTCGCTTTTTAATTTATTTTCCCTGCTACATCCGTCAAAATATACGTCAGTGAAAAAAACGGACTGTGTGGCCACTACTGTGTCTTCCGTACTAACGTCGTCCGTACTGCACGGACGTACAGTCCGTAGAAATCACGTTCGTCTGACCCTAGCCTTAGCAGGATATCCTGAGATACAAAACAGCCCTGGATGAACAAATTAAAGGATTGATATATAATACCCATTATGTAACAACAACACAACCACCGAGTCGAAGACAGAGTTAATAAAAAGCTCTCCTACATTCCCCGCAAGAGGTATCTCATTTTTAACCTTAATTCTGCCTGCTGAGTTAAAACATAGCCGAGGGAGCCATATGGAATATGCAAAGCTGATGGAGACTTAAAGATAGTAAGTTAAATAGCTAATCAATAAAGATAACTTAGCACTTGTTTAACATTCAATTAACTTACTCAATTATTACTTAGCTAACATCATTATCCTCTCTGTCAGGAGGAGCGGAATGATGATCACATCTCACCCTATAAATATTTTGTGAATGTTCCTAGGAGCTATTAACAAGAATAAAGGCCGCACAGGGCACAATATATGAGCTTCTTGTGAAATCGAAAAATGGAAATATAATGGTCCCTATACTTTGTATTATTTCCAGCTTTCTATTCAGCAAAGAAAAATGTTATGCATTGTATATTCTTTTAGTCACTGGTGGTAAAGGTCAGTATTATTGGCTTTTTATGTTGAGCCACTGTAGCCTTTAGCTAGGCTTCCTGAGGATATAAATGGAACGTACAATGATGATTTCCTCAGCCTAGCTATGATCCATGTGATTGCGCAGTGGTTATAATATGTATTCACCACACCACCCTCATTTACACAAAGCTTAGATATGTTATTATAACAAGCATCCAATCTGACAAGATGATGGCGAGAAGAATAAGATTGTCAAAAGGTAATTTTTTATGAGGGTCACACGGGTCACTCCAGTGGTAGGACAACAATAGCACAATGGGAAGTAATTTTATTTCTAATTACAACTTCTCATACGTCATTGTAATTATGAAGCATGAGTATAATTTAAGTCCCGTACCTCCACTCACGTCTGTCTTTCAGAGAGATACATTCCAATGTTATAAATTAAACAGCTATTGTGTGAATGGAACATGGATTGAAACACAATATCTTTCAAACTGTGAAAGTTATACTTTTCGGCCTCCATAATTATAATTATGAGATATTTAAACTGTATAGAAACTTTGGACATGGGTACAGATGTTGCCGTGCTGCATGCGTGTGATGAGAGAAGAAATAACGTCAACACTTGTTCGGATCTTAACTCATTAAATTCCCAGTCATCACGAGAGGGGTTCCTGTGCTTAAATCGTAGGCAAGAATAGATTTCTTTCCATACAAACACTCAAGATCTCAATCACCTCATCACTCAAAGGTATAGAGAAGGTGGATGAAATCCATGCAAAAGACTATCCAATGGATTGAAACTATGTGAGAAGGATGTCTTTTAGTGGCAACCACTGAATGGCATTGTAAGAGTTGCACTGAATGTTCTTCAATACAAAAATGAATAATTGATGATTAATATCATTGGTAAAATTTACTTTTTAGATTAGAAATACATATCTATGTAATATCTGCTAGAGTGTGTCCGCTTTAAACCGTATCTAGTGATCACTTTTTAACCTGCCATATACACTGAGTGGCCAGATTATTATGATTACCTGAATTTGTTAGGCAAATTAGGTGTAATTTCTCACTGATGTTGCGAGAGGGCCAGACCATTATAAATAGGGAAGCAGATTGTTTACCACGACAGTAGAAGTGATTTTTTTCTTAAGATATGGGTAAATAATGCGATTTAACAGCCTTTGAACGTGGGATGATTGTTGGCACTCGGAGCCATGGAGCGAGTATCAGCAAAACAGCAGAATTTGTTAAATGTTCAAGAGCAGCTGTTGTTAATGTGTTTAAAGAATGGACTGCCAGACGAAAATCTGGGTCTGAACGTGCAAATTGTGGCTGTCAGCAACTAGTCAATGTTAGAGCAGAACAGAGAGTGGCAAGACTGGTACAAGACAACAGAAGGGCAACAGTGCATCAAATTACTGCAGATCTTAATCAGGGATACTCTCAAATGAACTCTGAATGCACTGTATCATATGGGATATGGAAGCTGAAGGCCTGTTCGAACACCTTTGCTGTCTGCAGTTAACAAGATAAAACGTCTCCAATTTGCACAGGAACACAAGGATTGGACAGTCGAGCATTGGAAAAAAGTCATGTGGTCCGATGAATCACGTTTCCAGTTGCAACATGCAGAAGGCAGAGTGATAATTTGGCAGAAACAGCATGAAAGCATGCACGCCACATGCATGAGTACAACCCTTGAAGCTGGGCGGTCAGTGTTATGTTTTGGGGCCCTTAACTTCGTGTGGAACAACGTCTGAACAGCACAACATACCAAAGTATCATTGTTGATCAAGTTCATCCTATCATGTTTATGGCGTATCCCAATGGAGATGGCTTCTTCCAACAAGACAATGCGCCATGCCACGGTGCTCGTATTGTGCAGGAGTGGTTTCAAGAACATGAGGGAGAATTTACCTTGCTTAGGTGGCACCCACAATCACCAGATCTCAATCCAGTTGAGCATTTGTAGGACGAAGTTGAAAGAGCCATCAGGCAGCTGGTTCCACAACTATCAAATGTCACAGAACTGGACAGTGCTATTCATCAGGCATGGTGTCAGATTCCTCGCATCACCTTTCAACATCTCCTGGAGTCTATGCCAAGAAGAATCATCTCAGTATTGAAGGCAAAAGTTGGCCCAACGAAGAACTGATGGGGTGGTCATAATAATCTGGCCACTAAGTGTATATGGACTTAAATCTTAACCTTATAACTGCCACTCAATGTCACAACCAGTTTCATAATACCGAGGGAAAAGAACTCAAATAACTCACAACACGAGTTGCAGGTTAGAATTCTATTGAAGGGCTACAATCGGAGATGGAGAAGAATTTATAGGAAGCAGATTACACTTCACACTGTGGCACTTTTCAGTGAATCATAGACAAACAGCTCACAGGAGGCATCAATCATAATGCAGTGGAAATCACATACATGACAATCATGAATATATAATAAAGATCGCATCACATGATTCCCAGAAATGAGGTAACATCCAGGATAGGAAACTTAACTAGCGACTAGAGTTTCACACACATATCTCTGAGGTGTGCTCATCGTTGCATAGAGGTGTGCATAATTAAGTTAGCCATGTCTACTTTAAATTCCTGCCAAGATCAGTGTTAAGAGACGAAGATAAGTTAACACTTTTTAATATCAATAGATAAATATGAATGTATGATTATTAGGACACATTTAAAGACATGTTAAAATGCTCAGTTTGGGAAAATAAACACTAGGATATGTTGAAATATGAAAAAAACAGATGAACGGTCATTCACTAAACACTATTCTTGAATGGTGGGTTTAGTTTGGTGAATTTTGGAAATCTACAGGAGTACATCAAGTAGGGATGTGCAATTCGTTTCGTACCGAATCTATTTTTTTACGGAATATACCATTTTCGTGCTTCCGAGGGCATCCCGAATCCGAAATGTCGACCACACAAAATTTTTGGATCGATTCGAAATCGTGTCATATCGACGTTTGGATCATTTCAGTTTCCCGGATCATTTCGGGTCATTCGGTTCAGTTGGTTTTTCATTTAAGATGCATTATTATACTGTAGAGGTGCTGCCCGGCAGTGTGCAGATTCATATGCTGCATTATTATACTGTAGAGGTGCTGCCCGGCAGTGTGCGGATTCATATGCTGCAGTAATTATACTGTAGAGGTGCTTTCCGGTAGTGTCCGGATTCATATGGTGCATTATTCTGTAGAGGTGCTTTCCGGCAGTGTGTGGATTCATATGCTGCATTAATTATACTGTAGAGGTGCTGCCCTGCAGTGTGCGGATTCATGTGCTGCATTATCATACTGTAGAGGTGCTGCCCGGCAGTGTGCGGAATCATATGCTGCATTGAAATCTATGGGTTAAAAAGCCTTGTTTCTTTAAAGAAAGTTAAGAAACCTAAAATTTCACCCAAAAAGTGCTTAAAAAATCTTAAAAGAATAACTAAGTAAAGGAAATTTCATTCTATTGGTAGTAATCTACTTCCCATTCTTAAATAAGCAATAAAAAACCAAATAACTCATTAAAAAACGAAAAACTAAACTGAACCGAATCACTCGAATGATCCGAATCACCGAATCGCCGAAATGATCCAAACGCCAAAATGACCCGATTCACCTAATCGGTCAGAAATTTCAAATCGATATCGAATCACCGAATCGAGTCACCGAATTGAAAATGATCCGAAACAAAAAAAAACAAAACAAGGTTTTCAGCGGTGCACATCTCTAAAATCAAGTAAAACGATGGTAAATTCATTATTTAGGGGATTTCCACCTTAGTTTGTCATACATTTCATTGGTCTTTCCACCATAGTTTTTACCATAGTCATTCAGTGAAGTTTTCAATGGGGTTTCCACCAGTGTTTCCATCACAGTTTCAGTCAGTGCTGTCTAGCATGGTTTTTTGCCATTATTTTTATCGTTGTTTCTGCTGGAGACCAATGGATACTGCCACTATAAAATTAAAAAAAGTGATGTATACAAATGTGTACCTATGTTAAAAGAAGAATAGGTATGGTTTATGGATATTCTTGTAATAATAACAGTGGTTCCACAGTCCACATCACCTGCTGTTGATGGATTTTCTTGCTCTGGGTAGTCAAAGTCCACCGTAGTTGCAACAAAGCTGATTTATTGTTTTATGGGGAATATGGTGCCACAGCAGTGCTTAGTGAATACCGACATTAGTGGTATGACTAATTTGTGTCACACTTTTAATACTATTACTAGTTGCTGGAGACATATATTAGGTGGTGATAATAGAACATGCCATCAATTTACTTTTTTCCTGTTTTGTATGTAACAGGTGGTGTTGAGTCTTTGGTTGCATCTTGTTTCTCAGGTGTTAATTGGGACAAAAGCTAACAATACTATTTCTAACACTTCCGAAATGTATTCAGAATTGTGGCCCTAGGTGCCCCAAAGTCTTCTTGTTAAACCTGTCCTATTAGAGTAAACATTGTGTGGTGACATGTACACTTAATTATACTTTCTCCCTGTCACGAAACCAATCCAGTCGTTCACACTTTTGGTGCACTCTTTAATTAGGAGACATAATGGGCATTTTTTGTCTTATGTGTTAATCTCTGCCATGTGTAGATAATTTCCCAGGGTTTGTTACCTCATGTAAAACTGACGTTATTTATGTATATGGTGAATGTATAACACTAGAGAAAAGAGGGCTAAGTGTATGTTGCAATTTGTGCAAAATACTTGGCAGGAGCTTAAAGCCCTGATACTTAAAACCCTATGGAACATAGTTACGGCTTGTTGAAGGACACAATTGGCATAGAATTGCAGACATTTGACCTCTGAGAGATGTAACTGTTAGCTAGAGCCTATTATGAGTGGAGACAGACTGCAATTACTACAAATTTGTTGGGTTTGAAATTGAGAACAGATGGTGAATCCCTGGTGGTGCAGTGGGTGGTTTGAGTGGGCTTTATGTCTGGTAACCTAGTCATCTTTGTGTTAAATCACTCTCTGGATACCTCTACAGCACCAGTCTCATGCATGTAATGGAAAATACAGCTTGTCAGCATGGAACACTGATCTGTTCAGGGAGATCGATTGGTCTCCCCAATCACCCATATGGCAGAAAGAGTTCCATTGGGTTATCTGTCCAGTAAATATGGCCCTAGATAACTACAGATCATTAGATCTCCCCAGTCAGCCATCAGTCCTAGACCAATGCAGCACAATGGACTTTTGTCCGTTTCACCAAAGGCCAGTCTTGGTCCATGTTCTTCTGCAGTTTGTCTTTCATATAATTTTAAAGTACATACTGTTAGGAAAACTCTTGCGCCATGATTTCATACATGTGCCTTACTTGGTCTTACAGAACTCAAAGTATTATGAAAACCTTGCCTTTTCTCCTCTAAATGCCAACTTGCAGCCGACTAATGCAACAAGCGCAGCTGTAACAAAGTTGCACACAGTGTTAATGTCATTGTCGACTTGAACAGTCAAGTACTAAATCTCTGGCTAGCACATCTGAATTAGCCGCAAAGCTGATCATTGCAACTCGGCTATCACAGTTGAATTACACTAGCCAACTGCAAGTCAACTTTTAATTACCCGAATCATGAAATAAACAAATAGACCTACAGATCTGCATTTTTTTTACCCTTTTGATGTGGACAATGCACATAGAATGTCCTCCACTTTCCTGCTAGGATGCGAAGGACACCCTAAACGCATCGTTGAAGTCCTTGTGTCAGGGCTGATCTGACGATGATTGCAGACTTCTTCCTCAACGGGTTGACATATTGGATTTCAGCCCCGACTATGGGACCTCTCTTTGCCCACTAACGTCATGGCACATGATGTCAGAAACAGGACTACTGCCTGTCCGGCAGGGAGTTCCTACACAGGAGATCCTTTTGACCCCTTTATCTTTAGAACCTTAAGTGATAGAGGGTCCTATTAGGTATCATTGTAAAGGTCAGAGTATAGAAGGTAATGGAACATAACTTCAGATTTATCATTTAAACATGATGAGCAGAAATGGAGAAAATTAGCCCAGCACACAGGGGTGAAATGGTTCTGCAGTGCAGGGGGTTATCTGTTTAAGGCTAGGGTCAGACGAACGCATTTTCACGTTGTCTGTGAAAAAGTGCGTTCGAACGAATGGACGTATTTTTTCACGGAGTACGCGATACCGGTCATACTATGCGCATTTTTCGTCCGTGATTTTGTACGGATCATCAATAAAACACTTTGTGCATCTGGACGTTATATAGGCTGGACATTAGCAGTGTCTGACATCTCCAAATCACACACACTCGCCGCTAGCGGACGCAGCGCACTCTGTACGTCTGTACTAGCGGTTTTACGTTCTCGAAAAAATGCGTTCATTTTCCACTTGCGTTGCGCAGCCGGACTTTCGTGCGACCGTACTTCGTATATTGGCCGTCATTGCCCGGCATTTGCTGCTAGTGCGGCCGTGATTAAGTGCGCCTGCACGCGCGTTCGCACTGCCTCAGTCTGACCCTAGCCTTAGAAGAACACTTAGAACAATACGGGGATAATGTGGATCCTCTGATGTCTTTCAGTCCCTTAAAAGCCATTCTTATTTACTCTTTTTTTTTGCTTTACAAATACTATATACTTGTTAGGTAATGAGATATTCTTTAGACTATATTAATCCACCCCAAGAGAGACAGCACCTTTAACACGAACAAAACAATCCTTCTTAATGTGCCATGTTTCATGCATAACGAAATGAAATGAGACCTAATAAACGTGTATGTATATATGCCAGTACACATTTTATGCCTAATGTGCTCAAAGATAATGCAAAGCTGTCAAAAATTGACTCTAAGATACATCTGTGCAGGTTCTTAGAAAATATAATACGGGAAAACACAGAGCACAATTACATATAAAACACTTTGTAAATGGCAAACAAAAGATGTATACTGCCATATGGAGTCATCTGAAAATACGATTGAAAAATTCTGAAGTGAAGTAAAAGGTTTATAATTTACATAGTTCTGTGTTAATCTTGCATTCAAAATGTACATTTTTACTATGAGTTACATTGCTTTTCGCTCTCTTTTTTATTTTTTACAATGACACGGAATATAATTCACAGAAATCAATTTCAGTTGTATAATAAACAAAATGGGATTCGTGTTTTTTCTACAAAAGCATTGAACCGTCACAACAAACATATATATCCAATTCACAAGAAGTCAAGGAAAAAAAAAGTAGAAGAAATCTATTCTGGATACAATTTGTTCAAGAAGCAAAACACAGCAAACACATTTATCAAATAATGTCATTTTTCTTAAACTTCACTCGGTGATAGAGTGATTTAGCCTTAAATGGACCTGGATGTGTTTTCAGTTGCGTATATATCCTTGTTAAAATGTTAATGGAACTCATTTACCAATAGCTAATCTAAAATCTCCCAAGTAGATTTATGCCACGTAAAGCCACTTCCATAAAACATTTCAAGCTAATTCTTTGAAGCTGAAAAGCTATAAAATAAAAAAAAAAGAATATGAGAAGCAGATATAATATATAAAATGTTACCAGCACCTGGGTGATTAGTACCGCCGTAATGTTCAGGCCATTAATCCTGGTTTTATTACAACACATCATGACATGGTTGGCCAGATGTCCTCGTTTTAAATGGACCATTCCTTCTTTCTGGATGCAAGACTTTGGGCTTCGAGTCTGCTGTGCGTCTTTAGAAAGCGCTTCACGTATATATCTGTGTTTTCAGGACACGGATTGCGGTTTCTCCTGATGAATGCGTATGGAGCTGAAAATCTAATTAATCCCTATAGCTGCGATGTCCAGCAGTGAAATGTTTAAAGTACGTGTAATCCCCTTGTTAATTTTCTATACTTTTATTTATTTTTCCCAACCAAGCGCATATTCTCTCTGTGTACATCTATATTTAAATATATAAAGTTTGTTATTGCAGAGACCATTTACGCATCACAGCAATTCAAAGAACTGCATTACAGCGCTTATGAGCTACTTTCCCCATATGCAGCACAGAACGCTGGGTAAGATATGCAAATGACGTCTGCAAATTACCATTTTTTTGCATCCTGGGGCTGTTTTCACACAGAACCCTTCAATCAATGTCATGCCATACTAGATGGCTTTTTTTTTTTAGCAGAGATCAGGTTTATGCAACTGGTCAAAGCCACTCCTAGGACAGCGCTGCTTCAGATTTATTGCGCCCTCTTCAGCAGGAGCTAGGCATAGGTATATATACAGGGTGTCCATAAAGTCTCTTTGCAATTTCAAAAATTTATTACAAAGCAAATGAAAAGACAGATAAGTGAAAATTATTACAAAATGAGACTCATATATATACATATATACAGTATTTAAGTTTTTTTTGCCTCATTTAATACACCTCTATATGGGCACCATTAGTTGCACGAAGCACATCAAGACGGTACTTGATTTCTTGCCATGTTGGCTGTAGCATATCCTCATCAATGGTGGCAATGGTATCAGTGATCCTCTGCTTTAGATTAGTGACGTCCCGTACCTTTGTTCGATACACGATATCTTTAACATAACCCCATAGAAAGAAGTCGAGGGGAGTGATATCTGGTGAATGAGGTGGCCAGGGAATTGGGCCACCCCTTCCAATCCACTGGTCTGGAAATGTTTCATCTAGGAACCCACGAACATGCAGTCCCCAATGTGGTGGTGCAGCATCTTGCTGGTGGTTGAAATGATGGTTGGTTGAAGGTCATGTAGTTGTGGTGCCACGTATTCAGTCAAAAGGTCAAGGTAAACATTTGCAGTAATTGATGTCTCGCAGAAGAAAAACAACTTCTTTCTATGGGGTTATGTTACAGATATGGTGTATGGATCAAAGGTACGGGACATCACTAATCTAAAGCAGAGGATTGATGAGGGTATGCTACAGCCAACATGGCAAGAAATCCAGTACCGTCTTGATGTGCTTTGTGCAACTAATGGTACCCATATAGAGGTGTATTAAATGAGGCAAAAAAAGCTTAAATATGTGCGTCTCATTTTGTAATAATTTTCACTTATCTGTCTTTTCATTTGTCTTTGGAATAAATTTCGGAAATTGTAAAGAGACTTTATGGACACCCTGTATATGAAACAAACATGTAAGCATTCCAATGTCACATCCATAAACACTCTCTACTTTTTTGATGCAATGTAAATGGAACGTGTGCCTTCCCTATTTGTTTTTTTTATTATTTTTATAATGGGAAAGAAACACATCCAAGCCGTTTGCAACTGTGGCGATGGCAGCAAACCATGCAGTCATCCTCCTATGGATACGAAGCTTTCAACATGAAAATAGAGCAGCAGATTCAACGAAAGGGAGATTGCCCAAGGTGTAATGTCTGTGAGCCTGTGTTAACCTCAGGCAAATCATGTACCTTATCTTCTGTCTGTCATACCACTGACAATATGGGATTTCTCCAACATATATGTTCTTTTTTCCACAAAGGATGCATCCGGTATATCTGTCTTTCACTTTCGTGAGGTTTTGAGTTGACAGCCTGCCGAGAGTGTTTGGATATATAGAAAATCCGAGAGCCCTATTAACATATTTTACCATTTTTGTCAGCTTTGTGATTCAGCCTTTTCAGTCTTTATTCTGCTCCTACTTCTAATGCAGTGGAACCTTCCTTTAAAGCTTGAATGATCTGAATTCAAATTGTTACTATTGAACGCCGAGATTTCTCTTACCGTAAACCTGTAGTGTCAGTTACTGTAGCAACTGATATCCGTGGCTTGGGGTAAAATAAAAACACAAATTTATGTAATTCCTTTTGTTCAATTTCTGGTATTTGCGATGCGACTCATGAGGGAATAACTCGATAAAAGATTCATCATCCACTTATATCGCCACTTATACGCTACGTTTTGTTTTTATAATTGACATATTTGATGTTTATCCTCGGAGTGTGAAGTCGGTTACTTTAAAGAGGGTGCTTATGGAAATTGCAAATTGCATTCATGTTTGCAGTTATTAGTTTTTCTGAACATTCATTTTAATATTGCCAATAAAGGAAGTAACGTTATCTCTAAGGACAGTGGTGGCGTACGCATGTTTATTACGCCACAAGTAAAAAGACTTCACCCACGTTATGCGGGCGACTGAAAAGTTGTCTCTGAGGAGCAGAATGCATAAAAAAGATACAGTTTCACCATCGCAACCTCAGAACTACACAACAAAACATGAAATTGTGATCGCACTGTGGGTTCTACTTAATTTGACCCGATCGTCAAAGTTGGCAACCTTTTTGGCAACTTATCCCTCTGCTCACCTACTCACACGTCATGATTGAGGCCACTTCCATGACCTCCACCATTCCTGAACCACTGGCACTAGTGATCCTAATGACCAATAAAGCTCCCCTTGTGTTCCTCCATGGGTTTGGGTCGAAATCCCTACAACCAGGTTCCCTAATGCCAAAAATACCGACAGCCAACTTCCCTACACGGCCAACTTCCCTACACAGACAACTCCCTGACGGCCAACTTCCAGCCATCCAAAATCCCAGCAGCTAACACTAACCCTACTCCCTAACCCCCTAAACCTAGCCCTAACCCTAACCCCCCTAAACCTAGCCCTAACCCTAACCCCCCAAACCTAAACCTAGCCCTAACCCTAACCCCATCTAAACCTAGCCCTAACCCTAACCCCCTAAACCTAGCCCTAACCCCCTAAACCTAGCCCTAATCCCCCTAAACCTACCCCTAACCCCATTAAACCTAGAGTTAGGGTGTTAGTATTAGGGTTAGCCGCTGGGATTATGGATGTCTGGAAGTTGGCCGTGAGGGGAAGTTGGGATGTCCGGAACTTGTTCTGTCTGGAAGTTGGCCATCGGGATGTTGGCATTAGGGAACCTGGCTGTAGGGATTTTGTCCGGCACCCGTTCCTCCACACCAATACTTCTAGATTGTAGCTCCTATGAGCAGGGTCCTCTACTACTCTCGTCTCCATCTTATGCTTGGTTATTTGTGTCTTGTTCCCTTTGGTTATTGTAAAGCACTGAGGAAACTGTTGACTATATAAATGGTGATAATAATAATATTTCAATTCGCATACTGGAATTTTGATTCCTGGTAAAAATTTGGCTGGTAAACCATCTCTCACGGCTATACTTTGTAATGAAAATACGGGTTTCAGTAATTCAACAAGAAAATATCTGTAAGCCAATTTCCGGAATAAAATGCTGAAAGCAGTTAAAACATGTTTTTTTAAGGGAAATGGGAAGAAAATCAATGAAGACTGAAACATTATTCTAAAACAATTGGATTTTTTAAACAGGCATGGTTAATAGCAAAAAACTATAAGATGTTGACTGAAAATAAGTGTTTTCCGGTGTTTTATAGGACAGATATTTTTCGTACCAGGATCATTTTAAAAATTTTGACTCTGGTCTATTTTTTTTTTTTAAAAGAACCTGCCAATATATTTGAAAAAAAAATTGCCTCTAACTCGCCAATATTTTTTCGATATACTTGCCAATAGAAATATATTAAGTCCGTTAAGGGATACTAGATAGGTTATTCAAAGACTGCCAAATATGACGCCGAATAGCACCGAACGGTGAAAATCACTGTACTTTGCAAAATCATGGCAATTCGACTATTCAGAAAGCTGGCAATTTGCCAAATATTGGCTGATTGCCAGCGAAATACGATGCAATTCTGCGACGTTCGGTGGCAGTGAAATTCCCCCATAGAGAAATAATGGTTAATCTATTCAGAGAATGCCGAACAGCACCGAAAAGTTGGAGAAATGCCCAGATTTTCGGTGCTTTCATTCGACAAGTTTAAACAGGTGAATTCGATACATTTCAATGTAAAAACAATTTCTCGTTTTATACGTTTTTCATTCAACTCTTTATTCTTTTCATTTGCACCATAAAGTCTTTTTATTGATTTATTTTTTTAGAAGTTTCAGGTATTTTTCTTGATTCTTACAGGGACATTTTTGACTTCTTTGTTCTATAACAGACTTTTTTATTATTTTCATTCATTTTTTTGTTTTAAACGCCATTTAAAAATTGTGTATTTTTTTACCCCTGTTTGGCGGCTGATCGGCTCTTCTCTGCGTCATTTTCCGGCTGATCGGAGGCATTCGGCATTCTGTTCGGTGGCGTTTGACGGATCGCTGGCTGCGTTCGGTGGTTTATCGGATGCGTTCAGCAGTTTTTTGGATGCGTTCGGCAGGTTTATCGGCAGCGTTCAGCGGATCCAGTCGGCGCGCTTCAGGGACCCTGCGTTGAATGCTGAATTCACGGCGGGGTTGGCGAATTGAACTCGCTGAAGTGTGTCGAATGAAAGAGCACCAAAATTTCAGTGAAATTTCAGTGCTCCTTGAATAACCCTTAGGCAAAGCCTATGACTATGTCAGATTAGTCATAGGTGCTTTTGGTGGTTATAACCTTGGTAGCTGCATTACAGGTGAGCAATAATTCTAGTTTAATGGTTTTTCATACAAAAGGGGTGCCTACATACATTACCATGCCCGATTGATAAGAGCTTCATCCTCATCCTTCATCCTCCCTTGTTAGGGCCATCTTTGGTTTTGTCCTAATTATTTTGGATCCCTAAAGACCAATTACAGTAAATTCACTGACTATTGTCCGTTCAATTACATTGAAAAAAGTAAAAACACCCCAGAAAACACTACTTTATTACATGTCTTCCCATTAACTAAAAAATTTATTTCTTTACAAGACGGATGACACACATTTACTCACCAACAGACCTATTCTTGTGTATTGAACTGTAGTATTAGAAAACAATGGTTTTATATATTATTCTAACAATATCTGATTACCAAACCATGTGACCGACATTTCAGGTCAACTCATCTTGCTGTTTTACCATTCTACCCATAAAATCTTATGTAAATCTTCAGCTGCACCAGAACAGATCTCACCAAACATCTGCAGGATCCACGGGGAACGCGAAAAGTTAAAATTCAAAAGATTAGAATTTGTAAGTTCAATTAAACTTCTTCAACATATATATTTTTGGATTGACGACTTTGTATAAAAATAGCATCACTTTATTTACTTTTTCAGACTTTAAAGAGAAGGCAGAAGAAAATAATCTGCTACGCCTTATGAATCAGATTCTTAAAAAGCCACGTAGCTTGTAGAAAGCCAATTTATACCAATAGATGAGAGGGAGGCTGAATTTTAATAAAAATATATTAATTTTAATGGCTAATTTACTGCCTCCACTACAATGTGGTCCATGCAGTCCATGTATCCACATAAAAATAGCCAATCTACCATTGGTAACTCAAGGAAGCCCAACTACCGTTCAGTGGTCGGGAATTTGAGATTCCAAAAATAGTCTTTACAAATATTTATATGAAAAAAGAAGAGAAAATAAAATAAATTGCTGTGGCGGAGTTAATTTATCGCCAGGCCTGGAGGGATTAATTATTAAGAACTGGAAAAATGTGGGAGAAAGTTTGCAGATTGATTAGTGATGCCACGATGCCTCATCCGGAGGAGTCAAGCCATCCATTCTGGCCGTCATAATAAATCTGAAGGAAGTGAATGTGTATATGGCGGAATTATTTGATTTCCTGACGATGGTTTTCATTAAAAGAAAATTTAAAAATTATATCAAGTGTTCCAAAGTCCCATTTATAATAATCCTTCAAAATGCCGAAGGGAAAGTCAATCACGTATTGGTACGGCCTCTTGGTTTATTAGGTAGGCAATTAACTTATCAACGTTTTTAAAACCACCATGAAAAACATATAAAAAAAACCTTTCTAATTATTTATTCATTAGACCGATATTAAATAACATTATTTCTCCTGGATTTCTTTAATATGTGTGTAAATGAGCAATTATTGACTAATTATACACACTGTTGGAATGTCTTACGCTCTGAAACGTTGAGGTGATCAACTCAAAGCTCTTATTATTGTTAAAGATTGATGGCCTGCTCCGGGGCTTCACTATTTCCTTGTTAGCATCGAGACCCTCGAGGAAAGATTCCACATAACACTGTTTAATGTTCTGATGGTATTAACTGATTTAGTTATTAACTGATTCAGTTATTATATATTTTTAATTATCTATTTTTGCAGAAAAGTAGAAACCTGTAGGCATAAAGCAAAGTGACTGTAACAGATCCTGCGCTATTCTAAATACGCCGACCGTGATGTAAAATGGGTTTTGCAGAAGTGCGTGAAGGATTTCAACAGGATGAGGGAACATGATGAAAAAAGTTGTATATAAGAATAAGCGATATGGTAAAGACGATATGAGACGTAAAAGATGATGGGAAACATTCACTGTATGCATCTTTATGGGGTCTAGGATCGGCAGGCATGTTCCTGCTTGAATAATCCTTCCTGCGTGGTATTCTTTCTTTCTTTCCTCTCTCTACTCATCTATCTATTTATCTATCTCTATCCAGATCGATTTACCGCTATCTATCTATGCATCTATCCATGTATATCTATCTATCTATCTATCTAATGAAAAAGATCAGGTAAGCACACGTCCTCTTCTGAAGCATCTTTAAAGAAAGGCAAAGTTTTTAAAGGTCCAAGTGAAAACTCCCAAAAATGCAGTGTATATATATATACCTTGATAAAGGCCCCTGAGTGGGTCGAAACGTCGGTCAGTGCTTATGGGCACTTTTCAATGCGTTTTCAATAAAGCATAAATTTTTCTTTGATATCTAAGTCCTGGAGTGGCGTCCCTTTCTGACTACTTTTATTAATTTTCGGATTTTTGCACTCATATTATTCACTGTGGCGTTGTGCAGGTTGCCACTGGTTTTTCTGTTTATATGTGTATATATATATATATATATATATGTGTGTATATATGTATATATATATATATACAAAAAAAACAGTGGCAACCCGCACAACGCCACAGTGAATAATATGAGTGCAAAAATCCGAAAATTAATAAAAGTAGTCAGAAAGGGACGCCACTCCAGGACTTAGATATCAAAGTAAAAATTATGCTTTATTGAAAACGCATTAAAAAGTGTCCATAAGCAGTGACCGACGTTTCGACCCACTCAGGGGCCTTTATCAAGGTAATGGGCATGCATAAAGATGACATATTTATATAAAATATTAAAAATATCAACGAATAACTTACCGTGGCACAGCACGCCACGCCACAAGCGCAGTAAGTTATTCGTTGATGTTTTTAATATTTTGTATAAATATGTCATCTTTATGCATGCCCATTACCTTGATAAAGGCCCCTGAGTGGGTCGAAACGTCGGTCAGTGCTTATGGACACTTTTTATTGCATTTTCAATAAAGCATAATTTTTTACTTTGATATCTAAGTCCTGGAGTGCGTCCCTTTCTGACTACATATATATATATATATATATATATATATATATCCCCAATATAGAGGAGGCAACAAGGGTCTTATTAAAAAATATATGTTTATTACAATAGATTAAAAAACATAACGACATTTCAGCCCCCGGGAGCCTTTATTCCCTTGATAAAAGTGATCACCCATAGGGGCCGAAAAGTCTGTATGTTTTTTTTAATCCATTATAATAAACAATTAGTTTTTAATAAGACCCTTGTTGCCGTCTCTATATTGGCTATCTATCTATACATCCATATCTAACTATCCATATATATCATCTATCTATCTATATACCTGTAACAGATCTCCATACCCCGACTGAGTCACATCTGGCAATACTGCTTCCTTGACGGACCCTTGTTCATCCACCAGCAGTCTTTCGTGCCTTTGGTCACCACTTCAAATTCTGGTACTGCTGTTCCATCCACGAAAAAGGTCCCCAATTAAAGGAAGCGAATCCCACCAGCTGCCAGCCAATGTAACAGATACACATAGACAATTCCAGCATTCACACATAAACAGATTACACAAACACCCTGCACCGAACCGGCACAGGGTGACTTCAACATAGGAGAGGGCAGGGGAAAAAAACACAGAACATCAGGCCCGCACCTCCCAAAGACATCTCTAGGCCTATGCAACCAGAGTTCAAAGTGACGCACATCACACAACCTATCTATTTACGTACCCATGTTGGTCTGCCTGTCTGTCTGTCTGTCTATCTAGCATCCCATATGTTGCCTGTTTCAGATTGGCAGGTTAGTCCTCTCATACATCATTGTGCTGCCTTTCAGAATTGTAAAAGTTGTATAAAGTCATGAAACCAAGGAGATACACACAGATTTAAACTATATATTGGTGAAGCCTGTGATCCAGTACTTGGGAGCCATTCACACTGCATGAATCAAAAGGATTTTATATCCCTCGAGCAGTGGCAAAAAGTGATTTATTTGCTGTAACTGCAACTGTAAATCTAGTTATTGAACACTTTTTAAAAGCAGACTGCTGTTTAATTCTATTAATGCTTGGGAGACTTAGCGAGGCTATATTTTACTTGTCTGACCACCACATAAAAAATAGAGTGGTCTGAATAACTTAGCATGCAAATAAAGTAGATCCTGGCCATTTGGCATGATTTGGCTCTTTTTTTTTTTAATTCGTCCTGATCCTTGATGACTACAAGTGTTTGTTTTCATATAACTATATAATAGTCTTTTTTTTTATTAAAACTCAAAAATTTTGTTGGCCTCCTGTATCGCTGGCCATGTCTGGACCCAAAATACAGGCAACGGGAGCATTATATGCTTTTAGCTTGGCTTAACCATCAATAGTGTCTTAACACTTTTTCTGCCGAGGCAGGAGAGCTATTTTTTTCGGAGGAGTGGGTATTACCTAAATGCTGTTTATCCCCTCTATCCAATACAAAGATATCAAGATGTTTCTCTGCCTGTTATTTGTTTTTGCTGTATTGTAATATAGGGGTAATTTTAAATGCTGTATGTGGTGCTGCTGCTACATTAGCTTGACGGTGTTCAGATGTTGTCTACTGGTACTGTTTGTATTTAAAAGTGTGAGAAATAATATTTCCATTTGTCAGGACCCCTGCATGGTGTCCCCCAGCACACCGAGGAAAGGTCGCCGTTGCCGTGGCAAGAAACCATGAAAACACTGATCTTGCGTTTTGAAGTGCTGCCCTGCTGAAACTGGCCTTGCTGGATTCTCCAGCAGCAGCAGGTGTACAATCAGCCCTGATCCCATTTAGCAGAGGCACACCCTACCCAGAGTGCTTCTGCATTCTGCTGCATCGGCACAATCTGAATCTGTATCCAACCTGGGAGGAAGCTCCAGGATCCTGCTTGATATTTGTGTACCGGACTCCTGCTATCCCCGTGGACTCTCTCTCTGGATTATCCCTACCGGTTATCTTGACTCTGGACCCCCCCTCCCCTGCACTTCCCCAAGAGATTTTCCTGCATCGCCCTTCAGATGTTATATTGTTTTGGCTTAATAAACCCGTTTTTTTCATTTCACCACAACAAGTGTTTTTCAGTTGTATCACCGCACCCTGGGCTCGCAACCGCATCCTGCGTGCTGGTTCCTAACACCATTGTTAACTGCCTTATACAACTGCTGAAAAAGCAAAGGGTTGTCTATATGCTCCAAGATGTCATTTGTATAGTTTTTCTAAACCATCTCCAGTAGTTGTGTGGATTAGTGCGAAGTGGCTGGGTATGAGGGAAAACTCCAATGGGAAGATATGTGGATGGTGGGACCTAGGTTCAACACTAGGTCCATGGAAGCATGGTATGAATTTAGAAGACATTCAATGGAGAATGTGAAGCGTTGGGGCTTAATCTAAAAACAAACTGTTCCGTGATCTAAAACTGCACAGAAAAGTTGGATACGCAATACAGTCAGTAGAGGCAATGAATCAAAGTGCGGTTTCTGAAAATGAACTTATTTTTTCAAGAATATTGTGAAGCATTGCAAAATATTCGTTCAGAAAGTTAAAGATAAGAATAAAATGCTGTCTTCTGTTTTGACTTTCCCCCCTAAAATTTTGGATTTTTAAAATCAAATAGATTAATTTTAAAAGGATACAAATATACACAATGAGTTATTTCGCCCACTGTTCCTTACCTGGCCAGCTGCGTAAACCAGGAGTATCCAGCCCACATCGGGCTCTATTACGCTCTTCGTGTTAAAACACAGGCGCAAGGGAGGAAAAACTGCACCCAGAGTTTTCCCCTTTGCACCCGCGTTTTAACGCTGGATTACAATGCAGGCGCAAACCATGCTGCCTGCATTGTTTCCGAGCATAAAATTCTGGATGCTCGCGGCAGTGCTGAGCGCAGCCGCGAACATCCACTCGCTGGAGTCCATAGGACTCCATCGAGTTCCTCCCTGCCAGTCACGTGACCAGCCGGATCTCGCGTCGCGAGATCAGGCCGGTCGGCGTAGTGATACGCAGGGAGAGACTGGGGGGACTTTTTCCCCCAGTCTTTCCCTGCTCCCGCCGGCCGGAGGAGGCGAGCAGAGCCGAGATCCTTGTATAGGATGCCTTTTTTTATTTTTTTAGCCTGGTGTTAACGGATTCTGCAGAAGTCTTGGCTCTGGTTAACTTTGCGCCTAGCAGAGCCAGACGTTAATCAGCGCTGGGACTTTGTAATACCAGCGCTGATTAACCTAACGAAACCATATGTACTCTCCTGACGCTTCTCAGCTAAGAGACAGAATGGTGGGTTTATATTTATACCCTCACTAAAACATTTCCTCTTTGGTATTAAAAAAGAAAACACGGAAAGGAACAGCAGCAAAAAAATGACCTGGCTGGATATACAACAAAATATACAAATATACACATATATTTAAAAAAGATGTCTTACATGAATTAACATTCAGAATGTAAAAAAGGGTTCCATTTATGACACTATAACTCTGAAAAGGGTTTCTTGGCAGCAAATCAAGAAAACCATTACCAAGCCGAACGTGTCCCCAATATTGAAGATTACTGTTAGAGCTTATACGGCTAAGAAGTTGTACGTGCAGCAAGTGATCACAATTCCTCTGTCAGAAAGCTAGACAAGTCTTAAGAACTTAATTCCGGCTTCACTTCGGCGACGGTAATCTAAAGACAAACTAACAATCTTTTTCAGCAGGAGTGTAGCAACTGTTGTGCGTTTTTGGAAAGGTATCCTTTCCATGGTCGAATCAGTCTTTGCCAAACGATAACATTAATCATAGTCGTGGAACTTTAAAGAAATGAACGAGCCATTTTAAAAGGAAAAATAAGGAGGCATTAAATGATAATGGAAGTTTATGAAGTTTAGCAGCTTTCAAAACATATTTTATGTATTTTATAGTGTTTGTCCAATTCTGCATGTTAGGTTTTGATTTACCCATATTGTCGAAGTAACAAAAAATGCCTCAGCTTGCAAATCTGAACCCTGGTATGAGAGGAGACACATGGCCTGTCGGTCTAATGACAGCTGCTTAGGTTATATGCAGAATTAAGAGTAGTCAGCAAGAAGCTACTTCAAGGGAAGAAGAAAATAACAAACAATGCGCTGATGGGCAGGGAAATCACAATAGGGCACATAGAAAAGGATGAGGAACAGCTGTGGAATCCTATTGGTCTGAAATCTGAAAGGGTGGAATGTTATGATCCACCTATGAGCTTGGAGCATGGATTGATGCACCTTCAGAGATGTGAAATGATGCAATGTTAATGTTGCATTGATCAGAATGATGTAAAATCGATGATGTGTCACTGAAATTACATAGACTAGGAGATGTGTTGACAGAAGGAGCAGGTTCTGAGATACGTCACTGGTATGCCACAAGTTACAGTATTTTCATAGTGCCAACAGACTCCACAATGCTTCACAACTGGTAATACAAACATAAGACATAATGGTACATAAGGAACAAAGGTCTCTGTCTGTAGGATAATACAATACAAAACAACACCTTATTCAAATGCATCACCAGATACCACATTATTTTACAATCTGAAGGAAGAATGATGTGTGAAATGAGAGGGAACAGTGGGAGGATGGATCTGGTGACCAGGGAACAGTGGGAGGATGGAGCAGGTGACCAGGGAACAGTGGGAGGATGGAGCTGGTGACCAGGGAACAGTGGGAGGATGGAGCTGGTGACCAGGGAACAGTGGGAGGATGGAGCTGGTGACCAGAGAGCAGTGGGAGGATGGAGCTGCTGACCAGAGCAGCAGTGGGAGGATGGAGCTGGTGACCAGAGGGTATAACAGACACAGCATTGGGGGGGGGGAGAATTGGAAATTATAAAATTAAAGAGGTTATTCAGAGAGAACCGAAATGTCACCAACATTTCAGTGCTCTCTCGTTTCCCGCACTTCCGGGAATCAAATTCCCCGACCCTGTGGTGAATTTGACATTCACCACAGGGTCCCCGAAGTGCAGGTAATGGATCCGAAAATCCACCGAAATTCCGCTAAAAACCTCACCGATAATATCTGAATATTGTGATCAATTTGAAGCGCCGCAGAAAACCTGCCAAGCGTACCCGACGATCTGCCACAAGCCCACCGAACACGTCTGAAAATAGTCGACGATCCACCGAACACAGCACCGACCAGCCACCGAAAAAAGAGGACCAACCAACGTACGGGGTAAAAAAAAAGAAAAACGTTTGAAAGTTTACCAATTTGAAATGCTGTTTGCAAATAAACTACTGGACAAAAATGTCTGAAATTAACATATAAGATCCTACAAATAATAATAAAAAGGTCTGTTATGGGAAAAAAAGGAAACGGGAAAATAAATTTTTGCTGAAACCCCCCCAAAAAATGTCTAAAAAATCCTAAAAAAATAAAGAGATTTTTTGGCTGCAGATTAAAAAAATAAATGGTTTAATAGATGTTGAATAAAAACAGGAATATTTTTAAATTGAAACCTATGGGATTCGCCTAAATAAACCTGCCGAATGAAACCACCCAACATCAGGGCATTTCACTGCCATCTCTCTGCTGTTCAGTGTCCTCTGAATAGATTAACCATTGCTTCTCTTTGGGGATTTCACTATTGTTTAACAGGCACCGTATTTGGCTGGCAATTCGCCAAAATTTGGCAAACTGCCTGCTTTCTGAATAGCCGAATGTCCATGAAATTTCACCGTATGGGGAAATTCACTGTTCGCTGCAATTTCGGGGCCAGATCGTCTCTCTCTGAATAACCCTGAAAATAGTGAGAAAAGTGAAATCAGCTGGAAGTTAGTGCTATAAAATTAGGTCGAGGACTGGGTGGGAGGGAGGCTGGCACCGGCAGGTGGGGCAGCAGAGAAAAGATGGCGAATAGCTGTGGTGTGGCTTGGCAGATGCAGAGATATTGGATTGGAAAACTGTCATCAGAATGATTGTGAGTTGAGACATAATTAAGTCTTCTGTGTCTATGCTGGACAATACCCTTTCTAAGTATTACATGTGTCTAAGGGGATATGATACATATGAAGACACATCGTCAAGACACAAAAACAGGCTGATACAGAATCACACATTTTGCCAACCAAAAAAGCAAAACCACACTCAACGATAGCATGAATATGCAAAGAAGTGGTGGCTGACTTACGTGGCTTGCAGTTTTATGATCTTCACTACCATTGATCATGCTTAGCTATTGTACAACACTTAGGTATCATGGGAGCTACATTTAATTAAATTAAAATCTGGGTGATGCTATGTTTATAGATCACACATAATCTGAATAGTAGAATACATTCTGGTTGGGGTATCCCTCTAATCACCAGAGCTTATTAAAACGCCACAGTCAATACAGCAATTATCATCAGACATGTTGCATGTGATCTCTATTAACATTCCGTTATGAAAGGACTGGGCTACTACCATAAACAAGAAGAAATCAATCAGTCTAATGGGTCTAAAATACATATAAATACATTTCTGGATTTGTAGGGGTCTTGCTAAACATAAAACATACAGAAGATCAGTGGGACTGTAGGGGTTTTAAGACGGAGACTTGGCTGTGTAAGACAGAGCGTGACTTAAAGGGACACTACCACTTACATACGCATAAACTGTAACTAGATTACTAGTACATTACAAACAAAACCACATTATAAAACACATGCTGCTGTTATTCTTTCTATATTTGTATCTCTTGTTTCCATTTTGTGGACTTTTCCCATGATGCAACATTTATCAAAATCTTATGGTGAGTTTTACTTTGTGGATTTGCTTTATCCTATACATTATTCAACAGTTAATGAGGTGGAGGAGGGGTGGTTTAGATAAGGCAGCAGGAGGCCCTGCCTCAGATGCCTGTGATAAAAGAAGGCAGCTGAATGAGATATAACAGGGACCTTAAAATATTTCTAATCTACCCCCTAGTGATGTCCTTTGACTACATCCCACACAATACAATGATCTGAATCAGTGACTGATCCATAGAGCCCATTCTATGGCTGAAGCCATCCAGTGAGGAACAAGTGATTTAAAGACACTGGCCCCTATTACATCCTTCACGCATTTGTTTTTGCGAACGCAAATGTGCATTTGCGCAAGGGGCAAAACCCTTTGCGCTGAACGTTGTATTAGAACATTCGCGCATACGATGCGCGTTATCGTTTAACGCGGATGGACCTGCGCGAGCGTGATGAACTGTGCGCATCCTATACTTAACATTGTGAGTGCAAAAAAGTTTGTGCGCTGGTACGCGGATGGTATTACAATCTATGCGCATCTTTTAACGACATTTAACGACATTTGCGCGCATAATTTTAACGTCTTTGAAAAGCTGGTGGTAACTGCAAATCTGAACGTTCTGGCCGAAACGATAAAAACACCAGCATGAAAAAAAAATACAGCACAGTATAGTTACACATTCTACACATACCCAAACAATAAAATTGTGAATTTGTGCGCGTTTTTATTATTGCTGCAGCATGTATACTCAGATTTACTTTGACAGGCGTAAAAACTTAAGTCAATTAAGGTAAATTGATGTCAATAAGGTTCTTAATTCTGATTGGCTGAATCCCGCGAAAAAAACAGTCCGCACACTGATTTACGTGCGCTACGTTACTGCGCGCGTATTACTCTCTCTTTTGTGCGTCATTTTTATGAACCTTATTTTCGGACGGATGAGAAAATGCGTTCGGATCGTAATACCACCGTTAATTTTGTGAGATAATGCTTAACGCTGCGTGCAAAAAAAATTGCTCTGCACGGACGAATTTGCGCCAAGAATGTAATAGGGGCCACTGAGGGGTGGGGGGGCAGGTTACAACACAACATATCAAACAATGGATGCACCCAGTGACACATATAGAGTAAAATATTTTCTTAGCCCCTTAAGGACGCAGGGGTGGTGCCCTTAAGGGGTCGATTTAGCCGGCGAGGCGTACAGGTACGCCTCGCCGACAGGTGCCGTCGCGCAGCACTGATTCTGAGCCCTCCCCGCAGCCTACGCGCAGTGCGCGTCATTGACTGCAGGGGACGGCTTGATTTCAGGCCGTCCCTGTGCAGCCTATGACGCGCACCACGAGTCAGCACGCGCAGGCTGCGGGGAGAGGCCGAGGCGGCCCCATTGAAGACAGCGGGGCGTACCTGTACGCCCCGCGTCTTCAAAGCCCGCCCGCCGACATGGAACGTCCTGCGGCGTTAAAGGGTTAACTAAACATACAAAAGAAAATCAATGCACATGTAAGATACCAGCAACATCAAATAAACACAATAAGGACATTTCATTGTTTATAGGTAGTGGCCCTTTAAGTGACCCCAGCTGGGGTAATTTTAAAAAACGCACATGCTCATTTGTTTTGAACAAACAACAATCAATTAGGATAGACTTCATGCAGGACTGTAATCACAAATGAAAATGCTAAAACTCAGTTTTGTATCTAATGCGCTTATTTTCTAAATGTTTATCTATACTAGTCTTTTTAATAAGACATTGCAAAAGAGCCCCCAACCCCCCCCCCCAAAAAAAAAACTATTGATTAGTAACATTACCACTGGCTATCAATTTTTATTAACAGTACCCTTGGTATTATTACTTGCAACAACTCCTAGTTGGGGCGTTGCCCCAATCGCCCCTATGAATGAGCCTCCTCTGTATGTAAATACACACCCTCATTGTGTTGTGCCAGCAGGAAAGTTACATACGCCTCCACCACCTCTAGTGAGAGGAGATTTTTAGTTAGTTTCTCGGGTAACAGGAAGATTTTACTGGAAAGGGGGCTGGAAAAGCTCCTTCCATGTATGTAAATATTAAATCTGTCAAAGCTAGTTGTCGATCCACTTGTTATTGTGTAGATGTAACTGTCTGCAAGGCAGGCAGGTGAACAATTTCATGAAAATGAGTTCATGGAAATGAGTTGATGTGTTAATGGAAATTTCCATTGTATCGCTATGACTAAGCTTAAGTCCCACTGGTGCAATTTTTACTGGTTCAAGAATGAGAATGGTTGTCTCTCTCTCTCTATACTCTTCTGCCAAACAGATGGCCTGCACTGAGATTTGTTTGACATAAAAATACTTTTATTTATTGTTTGTCAAAAAAAGACATGTTTTCTTTACGTTTGCTGACATTAAGGCTCATTATATGAGTGTCATAGATGTTTTGTGATGTGATGTGTATAGCGGATCCTTTCTCCTTTGAGAACGCATGGAAAACGTGTTTGGCAGAGGGCCACAGTGAACTTCAGGCTTTTTTTGTTTCTCTTTAATTAATATTTTAAATAATTATTTTGCAATTACAGTGTTGTGCTGTGCACACATAGCAGCATCCTCCAGAAGTTGGCTATTAAAGAAACAGAAGGCTAGATCACGCTCATTATCAAAGGATGATCTGATCTGGAACACAAGCACCAAGCCTTTTAACTGAGCATTGGATGATCTTAAGTCTTTTAACAAGCTTCGCATTCCTGCTTATTAGTGTAGAAACCCTTGATTGCCAAAGTTAGCACTTTTCCGGATCCAAGTGTTTTTATCCTCAGTATTTTTCATTGACGCAGCTTGTATCTTGTCTATACTTCAGTTTTCAAATATTCTATTATTCTTTTATTTCGTTTTGGAGGGGGACTTTATATTTTACGAAGACCTTCACCCCCGTTGTGATTTTGTATTTCAAATTAAAAGAATGCTTACTCAAACAATAATTACATTGATTTTTAATGCCTCCTCTTTGTTCTTTGGTATTTATTTAACAATAGAACCCCCTCACACACACACACACATACAGTACACCTATCCTCTTATCCTGTAGCACCTCATTGTCAGACCCAAACGCAAATACTTAATAGATTCAGTATATTTCCTATAACATGTGATAACATGGCTGGTAGCTGTCCACGGTAGGGCCAGATTTGCATCTCAGGAGCCTGTAGGCACAAAAATGTGGAGCGCCCCTACCATGCCAGGACTTTTTACATTTTCACTTTGGTGCAAAATAAAAAAAACAAAAAAATTAGGATTTTAAAAACTGAAAAACAGTTTCTCGTCAAATCAAAAGAAAGAAAGAAGGGGCAATATCTGTTGCCTTAGTTGAGTTAGTGCAGTGGCATTGTTTGTTTTTTTATGTAAAAGCATATATTTCCACTGCCGTAGAACAGAGAAAAAAAATAATTTTGCATTCACTTTTGTCAACTTTTTATTTTTACACATTACATGATCATGTCTGGTATCATTGTAAAGACCAGACTCTGACCTTTCCAATGACACCTTTCGTTAGAACAAAATAAAAATAAAAATATTATTTTGTTATTTTATATTTACATAAATCTAGCCTGGTTATTTTTGGAATCACTGGAAAGGCCATAATCTGACCTTTCCAATGATACATTAAATGTCCCTCTAGCCCTTAGGACTCCAGAGATGCAGTGGTCTAAATGATTTTAAAAATAGTAATAATAAAAAAAGAATTATAGAACAAAGCGCCACCTTGTGGCAGGTGCCCGTAAGCACATACCTACTCTGCATAGTTATAAATCCAGCCCTGGTCCTCGGACATTAAGGAGATGATGGAAACAATGTTGGTATGGCCAAGCTGTGCTCCAGAACTGGCATTGGCAGTAAACATGGCCATAAGTGAGTGATGACTTAGCTCAGTAAGTGGACCGAGTTAAGAAATACCCTCTGGTGAATAAGTAAAAATTATTTATTGACTAGCCATTTATATCCTCGTTGTTGACCATCAGGTATTTGACCAATGGACAATTTGTGCCAGCACAATCCTCTGGTTTATTCAGGAAAATGAGACTTTATCCAAAAGGAAGTGAATTATTTTATTTACCAACTGAATTTATTCCAGTTGTAGAGAACTAAGAAGCAACATGAGTGTCCAATGGAGGGTAGGGTTCATGGATATTGACTAGGAGTAAAGTTGTAAATAAATGAGGAGTGGTGAAGGAGTTTGACGACGTGGGGGGGGGTTTGCTTGAAAGAATGAGGGTTTCAGAATCAGGTCATTTGTGGAATGAAGATGAACAGCAGACATTTGGTAGACAAAAAAGACACTGGATTTTTTTATAATGAGATGAGACTCTTATTCAGAAAGCCATTGTTTAGGGAAATAACCAAATGATTTGTCATTCTTCATCTCATAAGGTCATTGTTGGTTCAATAGTTGGGTAGTCAACCTAGATTAAAGAAGCCTTATTTGTCAAGATAAAATAGCACTGAAGTTCTGTAGTGAGATGTCTTAGACTTCTAGAGTAAAACGAATCTTACTCTACGCCATAAAACAATTACATTAATACAAGCAGCTACCAACTGGGTGGAGTAGAGGTACCATCACTGCTCTATAACTGTAGAGACACAGGTTTGAATCCTGGCAAGAGCACCTCTCCAGTAAGTGTCCGTGGGCAAGACACCTAATGGTACATACTCGCCACCAAGGACATACTTGAAAACGAGAGAAATCTCAATGTATCCTTCCTGGTAAAAAAATACTTTCTCAAACAAAATGGAAGATTCCAATATAGCTCTCACTTAAGTAGTTAGAAAGTTGTTTGAAAGAACATGACTCTATCAATAATGATTTCCCTTGGACGTCAAATAGGCTGTTATGAAATCTTTCTTTCCCTCGACAAATGCCTTCACTAATTTTGAAAATAGACATTTACTTGTTAATGATCATTCATAAAATTATTTTGAATTAATGTGTATTGTAGCAACGTGATGGTTAGAAGAATCGGCAGCAATTCTATAGTTTCCATTTGCCGCGGCGTAAACTCTTTCTCATAGAAATATCTACTGGTAATTATGCTATTGTATCACATTCCTTCTTATTGTGTCATGAAAATATTATAGTTCCCCTCATAGCTATTCTGTTTTGTAGAATAATTAAAGGACACAAATGTATCAGAAATGCTTTATTGTAATGTTTTATTGTATCCTAACTCATCCAATTAATGACATTTATGTATCAATAATTAAATAGTCGAACACCTAGCTTTGTTGTATTCATGTAAAAAATTTTACATGAATACAACAAAGCTAGGTGTTTGACTATTTAATTATTGATACATAAATGTCATTAATTGGATGAGTTAGGATGTGGTATACATTAACCTGGAATGTTCAGTGTACAGCACAGTGGTTTCTGTATGTGGCTGCTTTAATGGAGATAAAACCCACGCACTTATACTTTCCATTAGCCAGGCTCAGGCGTGCTTGACTGATCGGATTTGGTGAATGAGAAGTCAGTTGCATGAATGGTTAATCCATGGACATGTATTTGGACGAAGATTGACACTCTTTGAAATCGGCCATCTTTGTCTTCACGCAAAATATACCACATTTAACAAACTGCAGAATATTATAATAAAACACCTTTCCTTTGCATACTGTGACATTTTCATGGCAATAGAAGAGAAGTATAAATGACGAGTATACACACAAGCACTTATTAAACCCGCCAATAACAAGGAAAAAAAAAAACGAAAAGCTAAAACTACAACGGATCAATAACATGTCTTCACCAAGAAAAACAATTATTTTCTATAAACATTGAGTTCAAACAAGTACACTGGAAGACAAGGGAAATAAAGGTTTTAAACAAAAAAACACAATAAAAGAATCAGGCGAGGATATATATATAAAAAATAACTACCGGAGGAAATAATTTTAAATTACAGTGTGATAAATATTACATTGTATTATAATCTGTTCGAAACAAGCAAACGAACATGACAGGCAGACATTTTTCTCTACTGTATGACATGATTATGCCAATTGATAATGGAAATATCCTTGTAATACTAAGCATAATAAACAGCGAATAACGCTCTTGCAAAAGATGAACTGCTTATTATGCTTTATTTCTTTATCCATGACCATCAGGAACATGATACATATTGTGGCAGATATAGCAATTATTATCTAAATTCTAAATTAAATGTGCACAGTAGAGACAGTAAATCTGAAAAGATATAAATATATATATATATAATAAAATAGAAGAAAGATAAAGAAATAAAGCAATATATATATATATATATATACACTCATTTAAATTGTGGTGGAGGGCAAAAAGTGAGATTAAAAGCCTCCACACAGCAAATAATAAAGCTTATTATTGCAGACGTCATTTACACATCCCAGCAATTCAGAGAACTGCTTCACAGAGCTCATGTGCTCCATTCCCCATATGCAGCAGGGAACTCTGGGTAAGACATGCAAATTGACATCTGCAATTTCCATTTTTGGCAACAAGCCACGGCCACTCCACCACAACTTTCTGCCCTCCAGCACAACTCAAATGAGTATTGATTTGCTCTAGGGGTAAAACATCAAACTGCAACTGGTCACGGTCTATCTCCTGCTGATGAGGGCACAATAAGTCCGAAACAGCTGTACAAGAGTGACTGTGGCTTGTTGCATAATGTCATGCAAATGTCATTTGCATGTCTTACCCAGAGTTCCTTGATCCATATGGGGAATGTAGCACATGAGCTCAGTGAAGCAGTTCTTTGAATTGCTGGAATGTGTAAATGACTTCAGCAATAATAAACTTTATTTGCATATCCTACCCAGAATTCCTTGCTGCATATGGGGAAGGTGGCACAGGAGCTCTGGGATGCAGTTCTTTGAATTGCTGTGATGTGCAAGTGGCTTCTGCAATAATAAACACACTTATTATAGTGCGGAGGCTTTTTATCTCACTTTTTGTCCTCCACCACAACCCTTGTAGATACTAGATATATATTATAGGCATTATTGTTGGTAGCTAAAAAGAAGAAGATGGGTATTTTTTATTGTTTAAATCTGTGTCTCTGCAGTTTTTTTCCTTCGCTAAAAGGCAACTATTTGTGTGTCTAACCTTGAAACAGCTTTCTCTAGCAGCCCTGCTTTTATGCTCAAAGAATCTCGATTTCAATAAAAAGCTCCATTATACAATTGTTCGTTCACTCTTTGTTTCTTTTTATTTTGTTTCATTGTTATAAACACAATATTGATATTTTCTGGTTACCGTGCATTATAAGTGCTTTAAGCAGTCTGTAGGAGTGCAGCACATTATCGTTCCTTGCATTGTTCTCTCAACCGACTGGTATTTAGATGGTTACACTTTATTGTGCACTAAAGGTTACTTTCTCTCCGTTACATTAGGGTCAAGGCTTAAAAAAAAGTGTGGTAACTCATCCAGATATCAGTCATATAAAAGACAGCCAGAAGCTGTAGCAGCTGCAGCGCTTCTTTTTCTATGAGAATGCCATTCCTCTGTCTTATACAGATAAATGTCAATTTCCATGCATTCCCAATGTACTAAAGCCCTAAAAACCAACCTTAAATATTGATGTTTTTGTAAAATTGAGTCCAAATAGAAAGGTATTGCAGCTTTCATTAAATCAGCTGAATGGAAAATACTAATGCTAAATAAATTAGTGGACGGACTGCGTTCCCTCTCGACTGGACCCCTGGACGTTATCATGTGTCGTGAACAACAAAAATTAGTACAACCATGCGCGTAAAATACACTTTAACACTATAATACAAATTATATGTGAACATTTATTTACTATGCAGCGAGTCTTCTAGTAAAGGGTAGGACAAAACAGAAACCATGGGAAAATACTCGAATCATCTGGAGGAAAATATCAGAATCACAACTCACTATATTGTGAATAATAACCTTCTAAATATTAACTGGAATAGGGAACTCGAAGTCTGCCCCCTCCCCAGATGTTGATGGCTTACAATTCCCAGAATTCTTTGATTGCATTAGATGGCCAGGGAATCAAGGGAGATGTAGTTCAGCAACATCTGGGGGTTGGGGTTTGAAATCCTTGAACTACTAGAGCATCATGATTTGCATTTTCACAGGAAAAAGACAGTTAGCCCTTGTTTACCAATGTGTATTTCTATACAATAAACATGGCAATTTAATTCCACCATAGTTTAACTTGGAAATGGAGCGGTTTTTGGTTATCATTCTATCGTAATGCAGTCATATACAGTATTTCACATTCCCAAAAATGCAGTGCTGGACTGGCATTATTCATAGACCTAGGCATCTAAAAACTTAGCAGCCCTTATTTTAAAGGGACACTCTGTACAGTGTGACCACAATGTTATCTGCTGTGATCTCTCTGCTTATTCTTCTGGTGTTTCACCCTTCGGTTTCCTCCGCCTCTATTGGTTTAACCCTATAGTATCCCTTTAAAGCTTATTTATGGCATGGAATTAAATTATTAAATAATTTAAATAATTACGCGCAGCCCCCATCCTCTGGAACACTCTCCCTCGTACTGTCAGACTTTCCCCTAGTTTCCCTTCCTTCAAACACTCCCTTAAGACATTCCTGTTTAGGGAAGCCTACCACCCGACTCACTGCCACAACCAGTCCATTACTCTCACCTAGCAGTCCATTATTCTCATCTTGCAGTCCATTACTCTCACCTTAAAGTCCATCACTCTCACCTAGCAGTCCATCACTCTCACCTTGCAGTCCATTACGCTCACCTTGCAGTCCATTACCCTCATCTAGCAGTCTATCACTCTCACCTAGCAGTCCATCACTCTCTCCTAGCAGTCTATCACTCTCACCTAGCAGCCCATCACTCTCACCTTGCAGTCCATCACTCTCATCTTGCAGTCCATCACTCTCACCTTGCAGTCTCCTCCTCCTGTTTCCACCCCAACCCTTCTAGATTGTGAGTTCCCACGGGAATAGGACCCTTGTTTCCTCCTGTACTGGTTTGTCAATTGTTGTTCAATGTATTGTAACCATGTCTATATTGTGCCCATTGTACAGCGCTGCGGAATATGCTGGCGCTTTATAAATAAAGATTAATAATAATAATTATGGCAAACAATTAACCAGGTTACCATCGTCTATGAAAATACCTCATAGCTGTCCTGATTTTGTCAGGATGGTCCTGATTTTCTGGACACGACCAGCCATTCTGTGTTCCTTTATATGCTACGCCAGTGTTTCCCAACCCTGGTCCTCAGGTCCCCCTAACAGGCCAGATTTGCCACATATCTGAAGCACAGCACAGGTGATATGATTTGCTTATCAATGATTACGGAATTTACTCTACATTACCCCAAGGTAAACCTTAAAATCTGGCCTGTTAGGGGTACATGAGGACCGGGGTTGGGAACCACTGTGATACGCCAATTCTGGGGACACCAGGGAATAATCTTATTCTCTGTTGTAAGGCAAACCTGACAGTTAAAACAGTGCCGTAGGAGGGATCAGATGGGTCCTGGAGGTGTCGGTCTGCAGCAAAGAGCCCCGGATCCACAGAGCTATGTCACTTTATAAGGGAAATCAGATGGAGTGAGGCACAAAATCAAAATGGGAACTTATGGGAACCTGATCAGTAAGACACGTGTGGCTCGCTGGCAGAAGTAGGAGCATGTGAGTATATAGGGCATGGACAATATGGGGGCATGTAGTGCACTGGAGAAAAAAATGGAGTATTTGTGGCAGAGGCAGAATTGTTGGTATGTAGAATTTGGAAGTAGTGGGCAGAAGGAATCAATGGGAAGATTGCGGAGCAAAGGAGTACTGTGGGGTACTCAGTCAAGTTGCGGAGTCTTGATAGGCTTGTACTCAAGTTATACTTTGCATAAATAATCCAACATTTTGTTGATGTCTACATAAATCAACACTCCATGGTGCTGTGAATGGTGGAAGCAATAAAATGGCATGGAAGCCATTGACTTGATTTCTGGCTGCTTGTGGGATATCTGGACAGTTGATATCCGACTAAGGACCAATAAAGCACTGCCTACCTTACTTCCAGGATGGCAAAATCACGCTGTTGTACTTGAAATCTAATATATATGGCTGCACAACTCATGTGACAGGTCCTTTTCCCAGTAGTCATGAAGATGCAATTTAAACGTCTTTCCAGCTGCCATGTGAACTGGCCCGTGGTGGAAGTGTCTGGTGCTTCCGAGAGCCAGTCCAGGAACTTTGATACAGCACAAAGGCATGTTTTTTTATACGCCTTGGTTCCCTCTCATTATTTGTATACATAAACAATTCCCCAGCTCTATTGTCAAAGCCTCGTGAAGCCGTGTTCCTCGCTCTCATGAAATCCGAGTACTAATGTAAATTGAAGTGAAGAACATTTGCAAAAATACAACTGGTCTCTTCCACAAAACTGAAAAAAGCAACTCATTAGCCATTGTTTATTTAATCAGATTTTAAACACAATTTTCTTGGAACTATTGTTGTGTTTACTGGCAGTGCCGGTCCATCTGGCCAGCAGGATCATATTTACAGCTCTGAAAGTGGATTTAAATTATTAATTTAACATCTACCAAAGTTATGGAAATGCCATTACACTTATTCATGTCTGTGTTGTACAGAATGTTATATAAATTGACTTACTATGGATTTTCTGTATTGAATTTGATGTTTTGTATGAGTGGTTATTCAAAAGGCAGGAAGTTGATGAAGGGAATTTACACTTTTTCTCCGAAATACCGGAATTTTTCCCCAACTCCATGATTCCTTAAAGGGATACTCTATTGAAAAAATAGAGCCTCCTTTATTTGCCCTTAAATGATTGGGAAGATTCCACTGACAGCCCTCTGCTCAATTGTTTCTTCTTATTATTTTTTTCTTTTGGGTGATTTTACTCACCTTTTGTCCCTCCTCTTCAGCTCAGGGAAGCTTTTCTGCACAATTTGCGCTCCTAGACAACTTGCGTAGATTAGGACCTGCAAGTTGAGCACTTTACGTACCCAAGTTCTGTACAATGTATTGGAGCTGCATGCATGCGCAGATCTGATCCATCAGCTGCCTCTCTGAGAACGTTCGCTACAGTTGGTAGTCTCTGGAGGGTGATGTTGGCCCACTGCCTGCATGCTGACATCACTAGTGACCGACCTGGTGCCCGGCATTTGGGAAATTCAAAAATCCCAGCTGCTGGTAATGCTGGGTGAGGTGAAGGAAACTCCTCCACTTGATCCAACCATTCTGCCAGAGCAGGGTGGTGAGACAAATGGGGGAAGACAATACAATAAATATACCATCTTAATACAATAACATTTTATATAGACATGCAAAGATAGGATATAATTTATATATATATATATATATATATATATATTAATATCAGGGTAGGATAAAAGCAATTGGATTATGTTAGTCTTCAGAAGGCCACGTCCTCAACCAAGCCAAAATATACTCAATAGTCTCCAGATTTCAAAGCTGACACAGTATGAAATAAGGACAAGGGAGCATTGCTAGGAAAATGCTTTTGGAAATTGAATAAATAACATGTAAAAAAGAATTACCAGGAAATTGTGCATCACCCTAATCCTATCCTTTTAACATGCAACACATAATTTCAAAAGGAGTAGAAAAATGATTGAAAAAACGAAGACATGTGGGTAGGGTGGAATGAAGAAATAATTTTAATGAGACCCTGAAAACCCAATTATATTCTAGCTTGTTTATCACGACTCGGAAAATACATTTGTTTAAATCATTAACTCAATCAGCATGTGTTCTTGTTTTACCAGCACAAAATATATCAGAAATTCAACCATGTTCTTTCTGTTTTCTAGGGTCAAAATGTTTTCGGGCTTGATGTCATCGAGACGCCAGAAGGGGACAAATGGCCACAGCTTATTGTCCAGCAGAGTTTGGATAGAGAACAGAAGGATACCTATGTTATGAAAATAAAGGTTGAGGATGGTGGGGATCCTCCGAGATCGAGCACCGCCATTTTGCAAGTAACCGTCACAGACGTTAATGACAATCGGCCTGTGTTTAAAGAAAAGGACATTGAGGTTAATATCCCGGAAGATGCCGCAGTAGGTACTTCAGTGACACAGCTTCATGCCACTGATGCTGACCTAGGTTCTAATGCAAAAATTCACTTTTATTTTGGCAACCAAATAACTAATCTTGCTAAAAGACATTTTGCTATAGATAATAACACTGGATTAATTACCGTCAAGGAGCCCCTGGACAGGGAGGAGGCTCACTATCATAAACTTACAGTATTGGCAAGTGATGGCAGTTCAACCCCATCTAGAGCTACCGTAACAATAAATATCACTGACATTAATGATAACATCCCCTCCATTGACACTAGATACATTATAAATCCAGTGAATGGCACAGTGCTGCTATCAGAGAAGGCTCCACTTAATACAAAAATAGCCCTAATAACGGTAACTGACAAAGACGCTGATCTAAATGGAAAAGTGACATGTTTTACAGATCATGATGTTCCGTTCAGGTTAAAACCAGTTTTCGACAATCAGTTCCTCTTAGAGACAGCTGCTCCTCTTGATTATGAGACTACTCGGGAATATGCGATTAAAATAGTAGCCTCGGACTCTGGGAAGCCTCCTTTAAACCAGTCAGCAATGCTTCTTATTAAAATAAAAGACGAAAATGACAATGCTCCTGTGTTTACTCTACCAGTGATCGGCCTGTCTTTTATTGAAAACAATCCTCCCGGAACAGAACTGACCAAAATCAGTGCAACCGATGCAGACAGCGGTCGAAACTCAGAACTCAGTTATATTCTGGGCCCAAATGCACCAACAATATTCAACTTGGATAGGAGGACAGGCATTCTAACGGCGGTGAGGAAGCTAGACAGGGAAAAACAAGATCGATATTCCTTCACAGTGATTGCAAAAGATAATGGGAATCCTGCTTTGCAAACCAATACCACTGTTACCTTGTCGGTCCTTGACCAAAATGACAACAGCCCTTCATTCACACACAATGAGTACAACTTTTACGTGCCAGAGAATCTTCCAATGTATGGCACCGTGGGTCTTATTACAGTCACCGATGCAGATTCAGGAGAAAATGCTGTGGTTACCCTCTCACTTGTCAACGCAAGGGATACTTTTCTAATAGATCCCCTAACCGGTGTTATCAGACCAAATATTACTTTTGATAGAGAACAACAAGGCTCATACACTTTCCAGGTCAAAGCTGTTGACAAAGGCAACCCACAGAAGTCCTCAACTGTCAAGGTCACCATATTTGTTGAAGATGTCAATGATAACAGACCTGTATTCCTCGTACCATCAAACAACTATTCATATGAATTGGTGCCAACATCAACCAATCCCGGCTCTGTAGTAACCAAAGTCTTTGCTGTTGATAATGATACAGGAGTAAATGCTGACCTACGCTACAGCATTATAGGTGGGAATTCCAGGGGTTTGTTCGCTATTGATGAGAAGACTGGAAATATCAGCTTGAAGGAGAAGGTTTTAGCTGGAGATCATGGCTTACATAGACTGGTTATCAAAGTGAATGATTCTGGAAAGCCTGAACCATTTCACACTATTGCACTGGTACACTTATTTATAAATGAAACCATCACCAATGGATCGTATGTGCAAGAGCTTGTACGTAGAAATATGGAAACACCAGTGGGACAAAATATTGTAGATGGCGAAATAACCCCACAGACCAATGACTATGTCAAAATCATTATTGCTATTATTGCCGGTACCATGACGGTGATTCTTGTTATTTTTGTTACCGCTTTGGTACGCTGCCGTCAAACGCCGAGGCATAAGGTCGTTCAGAAAAACAAGCAAAGCGGGGAATGGGTTTCACCAAACCAAGAAAACCGTCAGATCAAGAAAAAGAAGAAGAAGAAGAAGCGCTCCCCGAAAAATCTTCTCCTTAATTTTGTTACAATAGAAGAGTCTAAATCAGAGGATCCAGCACATGAGCATATTAATGGCACCTTGGACATCCCTGTGGAGTTAGAGGAACAGACTATGGGAAAATACAATTGGGCTACCACACCAACCACTTTCAAACCAGATAGTCCTGATTTGGCCAAACACTACAAGTCTGCGTCTCCGCAACCGACATTTCAGATAAAGCCCGAGACACCAGTTCCTCCTAAGAAGCATCACGTGATTCAAGAGCTTCCTCTTGACAATACCTTTGTAGTGGGCTGTGACTCATTGTCTAAGTGTTCCTCCAGCAGCTCGGACCCTTACAGTGTCTCTGAATGCAGCTGCCAAGGGGGTTTCAAGGCACCCGGCCCGATCCACACAAGACAGGTAAAGTAATCTTTAACTTCTTTTATGCTCCATGGGCGTAAGAAGGGGTTCCGATTGGTTTCTTATCTTTTTTCTAACCTTGCCTTGGCCTTTTATTTTTTATAGATGCTTTTAAAACTTCACGGTAGCTTGTCTTAGAAGATTAAATGACAGAAAAGGTTTATGCTTGGCTGAGGCATTGAAATATAAACAGTTTGTGATTCATCAGCATTAGAGAGAGAGAGAATTAGAATAAAGTGGATCTTGGCTGTAGGGAAATCGAGTGCTGAATGATTTCATTATGGGATATTACTGTCTGTAGATGGCAGTGCAACACTTTCAGGCTTGGATGTAGCATGTATGCCTGATAAGGGGATTTTAGAAACAAAGAAATTGGATTGCTGTGTCCTTAACACTATTGTATGCATAGGAATCTGAGTAATCTAGGCCAGGTGCAGAGCAATAAGGCTTAGCAGAATCTGATAAGTGCTTCTTAATGGTAATGGAATGGCAGCCTTCTTTCGGACTGAACTGTATTTCAAGGTCTTTCGTAAGGAAGCAAGACTTTTTTAAACCTGTGAATTTCGACATGGCATCTAAGAAACCAAAACAGAACTCATATTTACGCCATAAAAGATAAACAAAAGACGTTTTCTAATTATTCTCTAGTCTTTAACATTTTAATGCCTCTGCGGTACATCAATGCAATCCTCACACAAGAGAAGATGCCTTATAATCTAGAGGTTAGAAAATGATTGTGCTGTGGACATTTTATCTGTTTAACCCTTTCTATGCAAGAGTTAAATCCTTTAAAATGCCTGGTGTTATCAGACACCGTTAGCATTTGACAACCAAGTACCTCTCGTACCTTTAGACAGCAATGAACGATTACACCACATTTTAAAAAAAGTAACAAAAGAATATTTTGAAATACACAAAAAATTCTGTTATACTAAAATTCTATTGGTGTAAAATGGATAAAAGTTACCTTATGCCCTGAGAAGTCTTTTCTAGTTTTTTTTTACCTGCGTCCAGAACGTGCGATGATGTAAAAGAAACTAGTAATCTCCGAAAACACCTATGTAGCTAGTACAACTTTTATACTGTTTACAGGAATATTTGTAAATAGAGGGATATTTAAGACGAAAACTCAACATTAATAACATACATTTGTTACACTTTTTGGATCCTTACTTCCAAGGTAACAGGAACATTTCTAAGAACTCCTTGTGAAATCTTTTTTGTCATTACATATGGCAGGGGTCATCAGTCCTGGTCCTCCAGACGCTTGAGACTACATTTCCCATGAGCCTAAGCAAATCTAAATTAGTAGTTGAGCGTCGTAGGAGATTTAATTTCCAAACATCTGGAGGGCTGAGGTCGCTGACCCCTAGCGTAAGAATATGGATAATTGAATGTCTGTGTTCTTAGTGGCATAGAGCTCTCTATTATTCTACATACAGAGAGGCTGTTGTCTGTACTGCAACACTTATAACACCCTTCATACCACCAATGGTTTGGTTTTTTGAGTAAATTTAAACGTTGATATTTAAATATTTCAAATAGAAACATCAAAGAAAAAACGAAAAGCATGTTGTGGATTGTTTTATAGTATTATTCTTGATATCGGTGTTTGCATAGTATTTTATAGATTATATTTCCAGTTTTGAAGTTTTGATATTTTATTTATCATTGACCCCCATTTAACATCTAAATATGCAATATTGTTATCAATAAACTTTGTTGCAACTAGATATTACGTTCGAGCACTTGGAAATCCAATAGCAATCAATTTTCCAGTGTCAGATGTATAGAACGGAGAACACAAGGTTACACCATTCACATATCATATACTGCCACGAGTACTTGATGTATGATTCGTGTTGTACCGAAGGGGATGCATTTGGAACCATGATCAGGTTATATACGTTTAATCACGCACACACCTCGACTGACAAATACGAACAAAGAGATGTGTTAAAGTCACAAACTCGAGAATGTGAACTTTTGATCATCTTGTGTGTATTCATACATCTTGTTCTTGTTTAACCCTTTATGACGAATGACCTTGTAAGACTACCGTGAGCACAAAAGCGTTAAAACATTGACAAAGTTGTCATGGAGGTTTACGTTAATGACATTGATGTAGAATTTGATTAAATATAACTAAAACTGCATTTAACATGAACGTAAACATGCCTACAGTAACGGAAGCTATCACACATTACACGTTTGCATGGAAAATAAATCCATGTACCTTAATTAAAGGGCCGGAGGAAAATATATCGTAGACATCTCAAAATATAATAGGGATATTTAAGTTAACGCTGTCTTGTTTTTAACAAACCATAGTGCGCACATACGCACACGCAGGCAGCTTTTTTCCAGCCTTTGTGGTGGAGATATCCTTGGAAACGGCAGTTTTCTACCAATTGATGGCTTTCGGTCACAGCAACATAAAACCTGTTAAAGACCGCTGATTCAGAGTATCGGGGCTGTCAGATGATTGCAAGGTTTTCCCATCTCTGGTCCTGTATTTTTGGATACTATACATTGATACATTGAGCCAGTGATGGTGAACCTTGGCACCCCAGATGTTTGAGAATTACATGTCCCATGATGCTTTGTCACACATAAGACTGGCTTAGCATCATGGGGCATGTACTTCAGAAACATCTGGGGTGCCAAGTTTCCCCATCACTGACCTAGAGGTTTGCATGCTATGCAGATGTAGAGAGTAGCTAAAAGCTAGAGATGTGCATTCGTTTTGGAAAAATTCAGAATTTGGAACAAAATTTGATAATTCGTATTCGGAAGTACTTCCGAATAACGAATCGATACGATACGAATTCGAACCGAAACGGTATATAACTAATTTATTTTGTTTTACACTGTGTCTACATCATAAAAGAAAAATTTGAATATCTGATATCAACTATCGAATTTGAAATGAACTTATAATACAAGTAATAGTCAGCAAAGGACTTTATGAAACAAATTCATTTTGTTTCACTGTTTAATTTGACTCAAATACTAAACCTGTGACACGGCTTAAAATTTAACCCTAGCTTTTCTTTTAACAGAAAAAATTTAATTAATTGGGGCTTTAATTAGTGATTCAAAATTCAAATTGATATATATGAAATTCGAATCGATTCGAAATTTCAAATTGATCCGAAACGAAACGAAATATGAAACAAAATTAGTTACGAAATCCCAAAAACAAAATGATTTAATAACGTAACGAAACTAAACGAAACAAATTTTTCAGCCATGCACATCCCTACTAAAAGCCGCAGCATTCTATCTAAGGCTGCAGCATTCTATCATCTTTATAACCTTTGGAAAGAGATTGTATATATATATAGTGTCTACAAGGGTTATGGTGGAGGACTAAAAGTGAGATAAAAAGCCTCCACACTATAATGAGTGCGTTTATTATTACAGAAGCCACCTGCACATCACAGCAATTCAAAGAATTGCATCCCAGAGCTCCTGTGCCACATTCCCCATATGCAGCAAGGTATCCTGGGTAGGATATGCAAATGTCCTCCGTCTCACTTTTATGCATCCTGGATCTGTTATTACACAGAACCCTAAAATCAATGCTATGCCTTACTTTGGCTTTCTAGCAGAGATAAGGTTATGCAACTGGTCAAAGCCACTCCTAGTTCTCCTAGGAATATGGCACAGGAGCTCTGGGATGCAATTCTTTGAATTGCTGTGATGTGCAGGTGGCTTCTGCAATAATAAACACACACTATATATATATATATATATATATATACATTGTATATACTTTCCTTTCTTCAGTAAGTCTGCTTTCCATGCTTAACATGTAGCTCAGTAGCCGCAGTTATCGCTGTGAGTTTCTTCTGTAGTTTATTCTTTCTAGGCCTATGTTGCATACATGGAAGCTGCAATCAGCCACATGATTAGTGTCATGCTGGCAATTTCACAAATCTTATGTATATCTCTACATGATGTATATCCTGCCTTCATTATCTTATTGTGAAGGTATCATATTGTGCCACACGGTAATGTTAATGAAAAAGTGCTATATATGGAGAGAGTCACCATTAGCATTTGACAATCAGGACTGAGTCTTATCTCCCATTCTCTCAACTCCCTCGGCTGTATTGTATTATATAGATTGGAGTTGGTCTGCGCTCCAGACTTGCTATAGTGGAACTAAATATACGATCATGTTTTAAACATTCCCTGCAGCTAATTAAATAATAATATTTTCATACATACACATTGGATAATCAGTGTAGACTGACACTACACCAAGGCCTTTTCTTGGCCTTAGTTGCAGTTACAAGCATTTATAAAGCGCTAACAGGTTCCGTAGCACTGTACAATGGGAAAGACAGAATAACAAATATACATACACGTTACACACACAATAGTCCCCAGTCTCGCTCCGTGATCACTCTGCGACGCTGCACAATCTCGCGAGACAGAGATCGCACAGGTCTTGTGGCAGTGCAACCCTCCATGGAATCCTATGAATTCCAGGGAGTAATACTTGCGGAAGCGCTACCGTGAATATTATGGAGGGTTGTTGTGCGTTTCTGGCAGGTTGCTGAATTAGCGCCTGCCTCACTTTAGCACCCGGCACAGAATAGTGCCCTTGGTGTTTTAAAGTGGTCAGGATACGTGGAGTGCCTCCCTGAGCTGGCAGAAATGTGGGATGAAGTGGAGGAGTTTCCGCCACCCCACCCAGTGTCACTAGCAGCTGGGATTTTTTAATTTCTCAGCTGCCGGTCACCTGATTGGTCACAGGGATGCACCAAGACAATATTGGTATCAGTGCGGATACCGGCATTTGCATGAGTACTTGATACTCGTGCAAATGCCCCGATACCACCCCCAATAACGGAAGCCTGCACTGGGCCAGCTTGCCAGTATCCGAAGGGCTGGGTATCCATGATGTCTGGGTATACATGAGGTCTGGGTAAACATGAGGTATGTGTCTTAGTATATATGAGGTCTGTGTATACATGATGTCTGGGTCTGAGTATACATGTATCTGAGGTCTTGTTACACATGTATCTGAGCTCTGGGTATACATGTTTTTGAGGTCTGTGTCTGGGTATACATGTATCTGAGCTCTGTGTGGGTATACATATGTCTGAGGTCTGGTGTCTGTGGTATACATACATATATATGTATACATATATATATATATTTTATATCTGGTGTCTGTGTGTGGTCAGGGTGTGTGCAGGCAGTGCAGTGGGTAAATGGGGTGTCTGACCATACATTTCAATATTAACATAAACTGGACAGGCTTTCAGCAAAAATCCTAAATTATTTATTGGAAAGTGGTCACATGACATTAAATAAAGTATCTGTACTCGGTATTGGTGAGTACCTGGAAAAAAGTATCTGTACTCACACTTTTAAAACATTGGTATCAGTGTATCCCTACTAGTGACATCATAATTCAGAAAGCGTAGTGTTGTCACCTTCTCAGAGACCACCTGGGATAGCAAGCGGTCTCAGAGAGGCAGCGATCGATCGGATCTACACATGCGCGTTGTTCCAATCTATTTTTCCAATCCATCAAACTTGTGTACCCCTAGAGGCGCACATTTTGCAGTTCCTACACTACGCAAGTTGTGTAGGCACGCAATTTTATAGTAATGCTTCAGTTTCAGGGACTTCCGGGTTCAGAGGTCCCTGAGTTCAAGAGGAGGAGCATTGTATGACGAGGGACAAAAGGTGAGTAAAATGAAGAATATGAAGATACTTGAAAAGTAATGGGTACGGGCTCTCAGCAGCATCTTCCCAATTATTTAAGCCAAAAAAAATATGAGAACTTTATTTTTAATAGAGTATCTCTTTAAAGAAAAATATTAACCATGTTTGTTTGTTTTTTAAAATCTCATCCCGGACTCCCTCATTAAAATATTCATGGTAACTAGGACTTGCAGTTACTAATAATATCCAGCAAACAAGGTCCACATAAACATATTAAGTAACTATGTATGTTTTTAAGGCTGGAAAGTTTTCCTCAAAGCCTCCTAGAGTTTTAGCAACACTGATTTGATTCATTGACCAAAATAACTTTTTTTAAAATGTCAGTAAAATAAACACGCTCGTTTGATTTAATGCTTGTTTTTCAGTTTGTAAAATATTTATTGTACATCACATCATCCTACAATAAAAAAAAATGATTTAAACATTTAAGAAAAAGCTTTCCCAGACAAATTTCACATTTCGCAGACAGTGTTTTTGGGAGAGTTCATGATATGTAAATGGATTGAGCCAATGGCTATTAAGAAAGCAGCTGCTTCAGAAACCGCAATGATCACCTTTAGGCATGAAGTCTCCTTAGGCATTACAATCCCAAACCCTTATCCTTTTTTTTTCGGAAGCCAATGCATTTTAACAAGATGCAGGAAAGAAAGAAAATAAAACGAAATGAACAGGCAGAATGGGAATAGACGCGGCACTTAAATCCTTTGTGGATAAACATGTCTGCTCTATTGGTGACTTGGCAATAATGTATACTGACTGGTTTAAAATGAACTTCATTCATTTCACTACCAAGTGGTTTTCCATAAACCACTGTCAGGAATCAGTGGGTTTTTTTAATCACTTTTCATTAATAATACAGTAAAAAAAATCATTGCAAATAATCACATTGTATTTTTACTGTAGTGACCCTGTTTGACAGGCAGATGTCACCATCTGCTGGCCAAAAAGCAAAACTGCAGATGGGGCTTCATGCGTAATCAGTTGGAGATCTGACAGAGAGTCCCAGCTGTTAAAACTGTTTTCGCACCTCGGCTGCTATGCCCATTTGCAAGCAAATCTCTTTTGCAATAAACAAAATTCCTTTGCATTGCTCCAATATTACACCAGATAAAGTATACTCAATACGAGGCCACAAGCAGGTGCTTTGAATATAGAGACTACAAAATCTCGGTAGTGAAGGTGTTAAGCTTACAACTGTTAGGCAAAGCTGCAAAGCATGCAGTTTTTATAATAGGGCAATGATATCCAGCTATTATTGCATTGACTAGGAAACCATCATGAAAACTGTAGTTCACCCTGAGACAGATAATTGAGAATACATGCTTTAATTTCCACCTCTATGCTGATGATACTCGGTTGTACCTCTCCACCCCTGATCTCTCTCCTCCCGTCCTTTCAGTCAATGTCTGCTTATCTGGCATTTCCTCCTGGATGGCCTCTCACTACCTAAAGATTAACATGTCCAAGACTGAGTTCCTACTATGTCCTCCCTCTAATACCTCCCCACCTCCTGACTTCTCTATCATGGCTGATGGTATCACTATCTTCCCATCAAGCCAGGTTCGCTGTCTTGCAGTTACACTTGACTCTGCTCTTTCCTTCATCCCCCACTTCCAGTCTCTTTCCTCCTCCTGCCGATACCAACTGCGTAATATTTCCAGAATTCAGCCATTTCTTACCGCTGACACCACAAAACAATTCATCCACGCCCTTGTAATCTCCCGACTAGACTATTGTAATAATCTTCTAGCTGGCCTCCCCCTCTCCTACTTCTCCCCCTACAATCCATTCTGAATGCCTCTGCCAGCTTCATCCACCTCACCCGCCGCTCTGTCATTCCTCTCTGTGAGTCCCTTCACTGCCTCCCCATCCACTGTAGAATTAAATTCAAAGTCCTTACCCTGACCTATAAAGCTCTCACTAACTCAACTCCCCACTACCTGTCCTCACTAATCACCAAATACATCCCAGCTTGCTCCCTAAGGTCAAACAGTGACCTGCACCTAGCTTCTCCCCGCATCACCTCTTCCCATGATAGACTGCAAGAGTTCTCATGCACCGCTCCATCCTCTGGAACGCTCTCCCTCATACTGCCTGACTTCCCCCTAGTTTCCCTTCATTCAAACGCTCCCTTAAGACATTCCTATTCAGGCAAGCCGACCACCCAACTCATTAATACACCTCACTGCCCCAACCAGTCCATCACTCTCACCTTACAGTCCTCTCCTCCTGTTTCTACCCTCAACCCTTCTAGATTGTAAGTTCCCACGGGAATAGGGCCCTCGTTTCCTCCTGTATTGGTTTGTCAAAATGTTGTTCAGTCTCAATGTATTGTAACCCTGTCTATATTGTGCCCATTGTTCAGCACTGCGGAATAGGCTGCAACGATAGATAGATAGATAGATAGATAGATAGATAGATAGATAGATAGATAGATAGATAGATAGATAGATAGATAGATAGATTGGTAGATATGGATACATGAGTTAGATGGATAGATAGAGAGTTATATAGATAGAAAAAGATAGTGACAGATATGGATTAGAGAGATAGAGATAGATAGATAGATAGATAGATAGATAGATAGATAGATAGATAGATAGATAGATAGATAGATAGATAGATAGGGGATAGATAGATAGATAGATAGATAGATAGATAGATAGATAGATAGATAGATAGATTGGTAGATATGGATACATGAGTTAGATGGATAGATAGAGAGTTATATAGATAGAAAAAGATAGTGACAGATATGGATTAGAGAGATAGAGATAGATAGATAGATAGATAGATAGATAGATAGATAGATAGATAGATAGATAGATAGATAGATAGATAGATAGGGGATAGATAGATAGATAGATAGATAGATAGATAGATAGATAGATAGATAGATAGATATGGAGATAGATAGATAGATAGATAGAGATAGATAGATAGATAGATAGATTAGATAGATAGATAGAAAAAGATAGTGACAGATATGGATTAGAGAGATAGAGATAGATAGATAGATAGATAGATAGATAGATAGATAGATAGATAGATAGATAGATAGATAGAAAAAGAAGCAAACAGTGATAGAAGATACAGATAGATACATAGATAGAAACATATAGAGATAAACAGGGTTTGATTATTGATGGAGCACTATTCATGCACATCTGTTAAACACAGGTTTTTAAGTGAGAAAACCCTGTAATGGTATTAATGGACTATAGAATAATCAGTCTACATGTTAGAAAACACAGCATGTGCCAAGAAAATCTCCCAGACCAAATGATTTTTTTAAGTTTCCTGTTCTGTTCCACAATGAAATATTTTGGACTGAAGTTCCGAATTCTTTCCCATAAATTGACAGTTTAGTTAATAAGCAATCATGTATTACATTATGAGAAGCAGAGACTGCGTCACATAATATTCTTATTTGTCAAAGCGGTTCCGGGACACAGCACAATATGCCACGTGCAATGTACACGACACAATAGGTCACTGCTATAACTTTGCACGCAAAAAAAAGTCCTTCTGTGTGCATTGTATAAACTAATATTTCACATTCCTGATTTCTCATTCAGGTTTAAAATTCTGAGATGGTAATAAAAGTCTGAGACATCTGAATATATTCTACAAAATTAATGGCACCACGTAAGGACATTGTTTCAGCGACTTGATTAGCAAAGAGCTTAATGCCAGGAAATAAATGCACTGAGTCAACTTCAAATGAAGGGAAATTGGCAATAAAATGTTCAATATATTCGTTATTTTACACTTATCGGATATCTTCCCATCCTTACAGAGCTATTCTTTTTCAAGAAAACGGAAAAATACATTAAATTAATTACTTAAAAATATTTATATCAGATAAAGACTGCAAGCTGTGCTTTTGTTCTTTAAAAAATCTCGATCCATCTTTGAGTTCCATCTTGACACCTTTGTTCAGGAATGATTGGCAGTAATGATACAGGACGATATTATGAGAAATACACAGGGTCACGGGAATTATTTGATAATTAGAGTGGGCCTGTTCATCATTACTATATCATTTTGATAATATGGGTATGAAAGTCTCAACTGTGATATGGGTTGCCTTAATAATTTAGCCTTAAGCATGAGGTCTTAACCCATTCACTACCACAACTGGTCAACTCAATCTTAAGAAGCACCTGCAGGTGACCAAGATCAAGTTGACTTGATCTGGTCTTATTGCAGACAAATTGCTTATTGCAAAAGAAATCATTGAACGTATGGGCTCCAGATTGTGCCCCTAGAGTTCCAACACATCAAACGTACTAGTTGGTGTGCTGGAACCGTAAGAAGTGCTGGAACATGAGTTATTCTTCTGTCAGAGACACAGCAGTCCCAGCTGCGCTGTAGCAGTAGTAACACAATTTGACCACCAGAGGCCTGTCAAATAGGGCAGATGGATTGTAAATGTGCTGTAAAGTGGTTTTCCATAAACTGACAGTGGTTTCATGGTAAACCACGTTATAGTGAATGGGGTAAGGCAGGGATGTCCAAACTCCAGCCCCCAGATGTTCCTGAACTACAACTTCCAGAAATCTCTGACTGCATTAGATGGATAAAAAGGCATGGGAGTTGTAGTTCATGGACATCTGGGGGGCCGCAGTTTGGACATCCCTAGGTTAAGGGAACAGATTGTGATTACGGCAAGGTATGATTGTTTTTTAAGGTTTTGCAAAGACATACAAAATTGAAATTTATTGTGCGTTCAATTTCTTTATTTTGTATCATAGACTGTTTGATGTTCTTTCTACAAAGGGTTATAGAGACACTTTTTATTAATCACAGTCATCTGGTTAGAGCCTTGCATATTTTTATAAAAGTTTGTTGTGTTTGATGAATGAATAATGTAGCACATTGAAGGTCATCACATTTCTTTATAACGACATTGTGTGGTGAGTAGGGTCAACCATCAAGCTTGAAAGTATGTGTATGTAAAGCTAACTCCATGAATTAGTAAAGTTGCAATCAGTAAAAGGAAGAATTAGAATTTTGATCAAGAAATCAGATGCACACTTCATCTAGAATAACAAGTGGCACTAAAATCCTCAACAATCAGTGTTACTGAAGAATACTTATCAAAGAATTAAAAAAAACTATCTCACTATCAAAGCATAAACACAGATTATATTTATAAGAAAACCACACTTGGCATTTCAGAACGCAGTTTGTGTTTCGACATTGTACCAAGTGGAAATTGTAATAGTAATTGTGAATTGAAATACTCAATGCATTGTACGGAACAATGTTTATTATTGTTTTTCTTGCAGGGCTTTGGTCATTCACTCCATCCTGTTTTTAGGATGTCTGAGTCAGTTCTCTAGTAGTGTCACTGAGATAATTTGGCAACCGTTAAGATCCCTTGTCCAAAAGATTCCGAGGTACAAAACTATTCACACAATCCTACAGAATTACCAAAGTAGCGGAAACCAAATGATAGATTCTCATAGGGATAGCACAGTCTGTTAATACATAATGCTAGAAGTAAAGTACTAAATATGAAAAATGGTTTTATTTTCATAGGAAAAACATAAACCTTTGTGTAGATGACCAGCTGGGTGGAGTAGAGTTAACATCACTGCTCTGCATGGAGAGAGCCTGTGGAGTCATGGGTTCTCAATGTAATCTCAATGTATCTTTCCTGGTAAAATTCTTTCTCAAAAAAAAAAGATGAACAGACCGTATAACCCCTTCACCACTGTTATCAAGTTACCTAGATCTTTAAAGGCACCATCCAGAGCCGGAGATTGACATAACTCAATCTCTAGGTATTCTGGTGAACTGCAAATTAAATTATTGTTTTGCAAACAATTTTCATTGCAAATGGGCTCCAGACTCTGTCACTAAAGGTACAGTGCATCGGACATATTAGTCAATGTACTACTGTAGCTCCCTGACATTCCCATTGAAAGTCTGTGTTGGAGTTGCCTTTGGCAATGGCAGTTGGCACCCTGTGTCTCTCAAAGTGCATGTAGTAAACCCCTTCAATACCAAGTGATTTTCCAAATCACTTGGTTTATACCCATTGTATGACTTACTGTAAATAACATATTTTTGGCCAGTAGATGGCGCCATCTGCTGCCAAATTGAGTTAGAGGTTTGAGCGGCTGGTCTATTTTCTTCTATTTCTCCCTGCATCGGCTGCTGAAAGCCCAATATTTCAGAGCTTTGAGCAGCTGATTTTACAGTTTTAGCTCTTTGGGCATTATACCCAGAGGGTTAAATCTTTGGGGGCACCTTCTCCTGCCAAAAAGCAAACAAAATTTGTTTGCAGCAAACTAATTTAATTTGCTTTTGGGCTGCAGATCAGCATACCGAGAAATCTCGATAACGGGGCACCAAATGGTGCCTTTGAAGCCCGAGATATCTTGATATCGCGAGTGAAAGGGTTAAATGTAGCGATAATGATGAAAGGAAGGAAGGTAAAGGTGTGTGTGTGTGTGTAGGCTTGTATGTTGGCAATAAGTTAAAGGACTTTATTAAAAGTCTTAACAACCCCAGTTCCTGCCAGTGATTTGTTGCAAACCCACTTGGTAGTAGAAAGGTTAAACTCTGCACTACCAAAATCAACTATACTCAGTCTGCAGAGCACTCCTTGTGCCCTGATATTGAGTATATCGATATGGTGCTCCATAGGAGAAATTCTTTGCATTGGTCTACAGTACATGCCAGCATAATGTCCTAGGTGCTAACACTTTATAAAACCAGCTGGGGATGTGTGTAACTGACATCTCCCCATCTGATCCTGCATGGAGAGAGACCTGAACTGCAGTAACTCCTTTTGTCCAGCAGATGAACATATACCTGCCAAATAGGTTACTACAGTAAGGAACACATTGGGAATATTCTCAAATATGTCTTACTGAATAAATATCTAGCCCCCCCCAAAAAAAAATTCAAGTTCCTGAGAGTGATTTTTAGAAAATCCCTTGGTAGTTAAGCAGTTAATCTTGTTTTTTATGAACTGAATAAATACATATTTGAGTTTACATTAATGTCCCATTACCTAGATATAATACAATGTTAAAACTAAAGGATAGACAAAGCCAGAGGTTAGGCATTCATTAATAAAGAATACAATGTTAATCATTTGTAGCTCGGAAGCCATCTGTTACATAAACAATTAAAATAAACAAAACTAAATCAAAACACACTAATATTCATAATGATATAGATCACAAGTGCAAAATGAAAGGCTCTATTAATATATGTATACAGAACATACGTATTATTGACCGGGCGATTGATTGATATAGACATTTTGTTCTGAAGTTCTCATTGAATTGCATGTTTTGCAGTTTTTGTGTTTGATATTAACAAGCTTGACAAGAGAAGCTTCACAAGGTGTTTAAAGTCACAGTTCTATTGATTTTCTGGCAGAATTTAGCATAGAATCAGTAATGTGCAGCCATAAACTTTTGACTTGCTGTCATGGTGAGACATGTGAAAGACATGTTCAATTTGATTATTTCAGATAAAACCATAAATAATTTAACATATTAAATTATTTATTTTAGATTTTATTCTACCCCAGTATTTTCTGCCACAATTTTCTTTCCCACCAGCAAATTCAATAAAAAAAAATGATAATAATTAACAGAAGAGATATGCTGTATTCAATGGCATTTTAGATGGGTGCCAGTAGACCTTTTACATGTATAAAATAATACGTAATCAGTTGCTTGAATATCACAAAAACTAATACGCTATTTGGAAAAGAGAGACTCAAATTCCTATAACTTCTAGAGTTTACTATAAAACTTCCATCAGGAATTATACAATTTTTTCTGCCTTTGAAAGAGAAGTATTTTTCTCACTGTCACACCTCAAATGTTTTAGAACTATGTCTTTTGATTGAGCTTGGGTTTAATGTCAAAATGATAAAACCTTGTGATGGTGTAGGTGAGGACTCAATAAAAAATGTTGCTGTTTAAAATTGTTTCCTAGGATTAAAATGCTAGAGGAAAAAGTTGTAAATGGCACAAATAAACTGCATATTTGTGGGTGGGGTATTTTGTTTTGGGTGTGTGTGGGGGGGGGGGGTAGTCAACATTTGTACCATGCAAGTTTCATGGTACAAATCTGGTGTTAGTTTTATGGTTAGGTTTAAATTTTAGACACCAGAATCTGCTCCTTCCTGAAGAAGCAGAATCAGTTGCCTAGCAACAAACATGAAGCAAAATCTGTTGACTAGGGTTAGAGCTAACCTTAGCACCAAAACTTACGCCAAACGAACGCATTTTTCACGTCTATCGTGAAAAAGTGCGTTGATGTGTCTGAACGCATTCTTTCACGGAAGACACGATAGCGGTCATGCGATGCGCAATTTCGGACGTATTTTTTGATGGAGCTATAAGAAACAAATGGACGTGATGTTTGTCGGACAGTGCAGCGTCTGACGTCTCCTAATCACACACACACGCCGCTATGCGACGCAGCGCACTCTGTGCGTCAGTTCTAGCGGTTCCACGTTCTCGAAAAAATGCATTCGTTTGCCGCTTGCGTTGCGTTACATTGGACATCATTTGCTGCTACCACGGCCATAATTCAGTGCGGCTGAACGCACGTTCGCACTGCATTCATTTGAACCCAGCCTAACACTAAAATGAGCACAAACAGTAACCCTAAACCTAGTGTCAATTTCCCTCCTTACTGGTGGCAGTAAAAAAAATAAAAAAAAAGGTATAGGGGTACCATTTTTTTCTCCTCAAGTATTAATTTTTCCCTAGCATCCTAATGATATGACATTTTCTAGGCGTTCGATCCTGTGGTATTCACATGGTGCTGATGCCCACAGAATACCTTGAGCATGTAGTGCAGAAACACCCATGATACTGAATTTAACAGACTTGCCCATAGATTCTCGAAAGGGCTTCCAAATATCAAAGTTTGCCTTTAGGACTATATGGAGATTAAACCTTTAGTTATGAAAATGAAAAATATAATAAAATTGCTTTAATCTCACTGCTATCCTTTTCTGTAAATCTTGGAATTATATAAAGTGACACCCACTAAGGTCTTTGGATGAACCAATTTGTTCATCATCCAAATGTTTCGGTTTTCTGGGAAAGTACTAAAGACTTCTAAAAGTTGGTACCTTTGTTACCAAGTCATGCAGACATATAACACGACCCACAGATTAAATTTGATATCTTACAAAACAAGTTTACGTTGGATTTTGATTGGGTGAATTAAGTCATCATGGTCTATTTAGGAAAGTTTGGGCAGAAGTCGGGCCGGGTTCAGCCCACTTATTTACAAATCAGGAACCAATTAATTTGTAATCCCTCTGAAAATCGACATTGAGATCAATGACTTTTGTGGAAATTTCCTTTTCTTATTTAAGTTTGGCTAACCTAGACTCAGACATCTGTGCATAGACCTGATAGTAGCTTAAGCCACTCTTGGTTTATAGCAGGGATCGCAATCTCTGGCTCCTCAGATGCTGAAAGTCTACAATTCCTTGAATTCTTTGAATGGAAGAAATGGCCAGAGAATCTTGGGATTTGTAGAGTTTGAGATGTTTGGTTTATATAGCACATGATTTCCATTAATCTGCTGATCGTCTTAATGCGCCGTCTTATCTATCTCTCTTTTCCGTACCTTAGCTTTTTTGCGTTTTAAAAATTTGTATCCAATATCACATTCAGTTATTTCCCCTCTTCCCCTTTCTTTTCCTCCAGATACACCTATTTCATCTTTTATTTGTTGCACTGAGCAGTTCCTAGAAAAGAGAGAACTGAGGCGGCAAAGTAAAACCAGTAAAACCAGACAATTGTAGCTAAATGCATCTGACTCCAGTTGCCTAACAACTAGCTATTATTAGGACTGTTCTTCTTCTGTTAAAGGCATTCATGATTTTGAAGTTGATTTAAAGTGTAGGAAAAAACGTACCTGTATGTGCTTCAAAGCGAAAAGGTGACAAGTTTAGAAAAATAAATATAGTTTTCAAACAGGTATTTCTAGAATTGTTTTAGAACCTATTAGTGTTTACATAAGACCAATTTAATAGGCAAAAATATTCAGTCACTTAATTGGCACACTACAACTTTTTTAATATTACTTACATAAATGCCAAAGTAGTTGTGATGTCCTGCTCATCTCCCACCTGTAGGTCTCAACAGCCCTGCAAAAGCTACATGAGATATATGGGCAATTCTTTTATGTGAAATCCTTAAATACTAATTTTTTTTAGAATTATTAAGAATAATTGTTATTAAGAATGAATTATTTCAGAATTATTCCAGATTGGGATTAAGAAGAAAATGATGAGGCTTTGACACTACAAAAACGTCTGTAGATCTGCAAAGGTTTATTAAATCAGTAAGACGTGTTTTTTTATTAGTTCACTTGACTGTTTTTCTAAAGCGGGGACCTCAGACTCTGCACCAGATGTTTATGGTCTACATCAGGGATCTCAAACGTTGCCCCCCCCCAGTTTTATATTGCCTACATTCCTAGAATTCTTTTAATGGAAGAGATGGCCAGAGAATCATGGGAATCGTACTTCAGAAACAGCTGGGGGGACAGAGTTTGAGATCCCTGCTCTACAAGATCAATATCTATACCCTACATCAAATGTCAGCAACCTTGGCTCACCATATGTTTTGGATCTATGTTTCCCATGAGGTTCAGTCAATCTAATGAGAACCTGAGCATCATGGGACATGTAATTTTAATACATCTGGCAGCAGTCCCATGCACCACATTGTTGAATGTCATAGGTGGCCAGAGAATAATAGGGTTTGTAGTTCAGTAACATGGGGTGGGGGCAGTGCTTAAAATCCTTGTTCTAAACTGTCGCTGATTCAAAGTTTCCTTCAAGTTGACTACCTAAAGGAGATCTGCCACTATCACTGCAGCATTACCTTCCACCTTCTCCAGCATGTTATAGAAATCCACTCTACATTTTTAGGTTGCCAGTTGCTGCGAGTTTTTGTACTTGTTATCAAACATGAGCCTCGATTTAATTCCTTTGAATGAGCATTTTCGAAGGGTTACAATCTGTTACAAAAACGTCCAATGGTTGATCTACATTAATTCTCGTATACTTTAATGGTGACTTCTGTAGATAAATATTTTGAAGTGCTTCTCACCGATTGCTATCATTTGGCAATGCGTATTAAATCGAGGCCATGTTTTGGAGCTCTTGCACAAGAAGTGATCTAATTATTCATTCCATTCTATCCAGATCATTATTTTTTTGCAAGTCCGACTCCAGATAAAGAACTCCTTGCTCACTGTGTGTAGTTGGGTAGAAACTACTAGTTCATGACCAGGCTTGGCAAAGGAAACAGTAGTTGCTGTACCTCTTGTGCAGATAAAACATCCTTTATGTTCTATACTAGTTGGGGGTCACACGGAGAAGCAGCCAGTGGCATCACTAGGGTTGGTGTCACCTGGTGCAGTAATTTATGGTGTCACCCCCTGAGTTTTACAGGTTTTTTTTAACTACTTTTACGCATAAATCATTACTCCCATATAACACTGAATGGTTATACACGGTGCACATTACTGTGAGGTTTATTGCTGTGGAGCTCTCTCATATGCTCATACACAAATTTTGGCGAACTGCCAGAACGTACGGTGCCTGTTCGAAGGCAGTGAATGTCCCCATAGAGAAGTAATCTGTTAAGAGACACCGAACAGCAAAGAAATGTCCTGATGTCCGGTGTTTTCATTTGGCAGGTTTATTCAGGCGAGCGAACACCATAGGATTCGATGTTAAAAATATTCCTGTTTTTTTTCAATATCTAATAAACCGTTTATTCCTTTAATCCGTAGTAAAAAATCTCTTTATCTATTGTTTTTTTTTTTTTTTTATCTTTTAGGCATTTTTCAAAAAAAATAATTGCCTACCAGGACATACTTAAAAATTAGAGAATTCTCAATGTATCCTTCCTGGTAAAATATTTTTGTATAAAAAATATTTAGGGTGTCACCCTAGGGGGTGGTGTCACCCGGTGCAGGCCGCACCCCCTGCCCCCTTGTGACTTTACTGGAAGCAGCACATGCCATAGACTGCTTTTGTAAGGGCACAATAGAATCTTGTTGGGAATCGAGGAAGGACTGACCAAATGGAAAATTATGTAATGTGCATGAGATGTTTTGTGTTCCCTATGTACTAATTTGTTCTTTTTTGCTCTCGGGCGTCTTTGTAAGTTAACATATTTTCATATATTCAGCAGAAGAAACCATCTATAGAGCTCAATTTACAGATTTTTTTTTAGTTCTCAACCTTGGTCCTCCAGATATTTTCAAACTACATTTCCCTCAAAGCCCCGTCAACCTAATAGGTAGCTGGGCGTCACAGGAGATGTAGTTCTAAAACACCCGGAGGGCAAAGGCTGAGCATGCTTGGTCTAAAGTATACTATGAATGATATGTATAGATGTCAGCATTCCTAATATTGCATTCTTTTCATTCTCTGTGTGTAACTCTGATGTTCTCAGTTACACTTCATCATGATCTTTCCCCTCTATTCCAGCCCCTCCGTTTTCATTGGATTCTTGATAATGCAGCCTCAGTAAATGTTGGGCAGCCTACAGCAGTGTCCTGATCACTGTTTGCTGTCTTGGTGAGTTTTTTTAACCATACATTTTTAATTCTATTTGCCCATTAATTCAAATTATCAATTTTTTTTTATTTTTTTAGTTTACACATTATTTTTCCCAAGGAACATAAATACCATTAGTAAAATAATCCCAGTTATTCCATATTACATATTTCCTTGTCCCAGACCCATGGGACACCTTCCCTTTTTATTTAGCGACATGATGGAATGAATGTCAGATAATATAATATATGTTATGTTACATACTTTATGTAAATGTGTCAAAGGTTAATTTCAAACTAACAGTGAGATTAATTAATTTGTAAATAAATTAGATGTATCATAATACTGATAATCTATTATGTACTGATATTAACACTAAAACATCCACATTTTGAGTTAATTTGATCATTAATGTAAATTGTAATTATTTTATAGTCTTTCTCAATGTAGCAAATAAACTATAGATACACCTAGAAGGACTCAACATGTTGAGCTGTTACATTGTTGCCACATTATTATGATTTAGAATGTTGGATAACTCTTCTCCCAATTGCTCGATAGCCTATTCTGTCTAAATATAGAATTCGGAAAAGGCAGATTTAATTGTCATCCTTTAATAACAATAGTATTTTATGTTTTAAAGAATATTATCTGACATTGTTAATTTGGGGGAGGGGCTAAGAGGGAGGTTGGGTTAACTGGTTCAGGGAAGGGTTTTCTCATGCTGTTTCTCTGTTTGCCAGCTCTGAGAACGTCACCGCATCTGAGGTCATATACAGAGGTCGTTTGGGTACTCAATGATGTTATACCAGCAAACATGGAAACATGGAAACAGCACGAGAAAGCCCTTTCTCCTGACACTGATTGCTGAAGATATTTATCTACAGATCTCCAGAGAGGTTTGGAAATAGAGATGAACCATTGCAGCAACCCTTCGTAAAGGTATCCAGGGCAAGACTATTTTTTTCCCGTTTTCTCACGGACTTTACACTCTGTGCTATATTGTAGACATGGAAAACCAACATAGATATAAAATAAGGACTTTCTCGTTTTCTTTTTGTCATCGCTCACTTTGAGAGATGATTATAAATACAATAGTGAAATTGTTTTAAAATATTGCTTGTATAAAAAAAAAGGAGAGAAAAACACACATGCTTCTTTGCTTTTCTTTATTATTTATTTCTATGTATGTACTATATGACTATGATGAATAAATAATGATGTAGGGAGCAATAAAACATACGCATATATGTATAAAAATAGAAAAAAAAAGAATGTAATGTTCTTTATACGCAACATTTTTAAAGAATCTGTTTAAAATATTGTATATTTAATTGTGTGTATGTTACTTAACAGACACATTTTGAAATTTTGGCTTTTCTCTGTAGATTTCTTAAAGAATTATGTAATGTTATTATATCAAAGAGCATTGTCATCCTTTCACAGATTTGTAACCTTTTTGAGTTTGATTTTTTTTTCTATTTTTTTAATTTATACCCTGTAAGATTGTTTAAAAAAAAGAACGTGCGCATTTCTTGCAAATTTTCTGTATCTTCATTGAAATCTCAATAACTGAGTGTCAAGTCAACCACATTACACAGTTATCCTCATAAAAAATTAAGACATTTAATAATACAATCCAAAAGACTGCAGTAACCACAGTGGGCTATATTTCTGTCCAGTGCTGTAATAACCAATTACAGCTTTATTTATGAGTATGTTGATTGGTCGCTGAGCTTAATCCCTTTAAACAGGAGATGCATGACCCACAGTATGGAGATTACAAATGTAGGTAATATAACAACACAATAAAAAATATTAAAAAAACACCAATACAATAATGAAACTGGATTTAAACAACTGTATGGATCTCCTAATAATAAATATTTGTTCACTGGTTACGCTCAAATTATTATCAGTCGTATCGTCTAAATTTCCCCCTAATAACCACTTAGCAACAACTAAGACTTTATTTCAAATACAAGCCTTGCAGTGGGACAATCATTCTTTCTGTGTGCTTTTTGATGTTGTTTTAGGTTTAGCCTTTTATCAGTTTTAAGTGAAACAAAGACAAAATAAACCAATGGAGTCATATTTCACAAGATTATAAACCACGAGATGGAGTTCTTAAATAGTGTTAATTTAGTCGACTAAAATATGACTAAAGCCAAATGACATTTTAGTCAAAGGACTAGGACCAAAATTTAAGATTAGTCCCTCCCTAACCTTTTTGTCTTGTTTTTATTTGTCGATGAAAATGTCAAGTGGTTTGCATCATACTTTTATTCAAACGACAAGAGATTTTCATCATAGTTTTTAGTTGTCGACTTAAATATGACTAAAACTAAACAGCGTTTTAGTCAAAACACTACCACTAAAACTAAATGAAAATTAGTCCCTCCCTAACATTTTTATCTACTTTTTATTAGTCTATGATTTCAATGGAAATCCGTCATTGTTTTAGTCAGTATAACTTAGTTGACTACATTTCTTCAGTGATGAAAACTAGACTGCAACTATGTCTTTGGCGAAAATTATTATTCGACTCAATTAACACTACTTAGTTTTTGGCTTGGTCTCTCCAGTATCTGGTAAGACTGACAGCACATCTACTTGTTAACAGTATCATTGAAGTGGAATGATGATAAGGTTATGTTGGTCATCATTTTGGCTTACTTGATATTAGTTGTTCTCCCACGTTTTTTGAACTGATTGTCCTGGATGAAACAGCGCTGGAAAAATATAGAAACAGTAACGGTTGACCAGTCAAGAGGTGTGTCTGGTCCAGATGAAAAATACGCAAGAATAAGAAAAAATGTAGAGTCTGATGGCAAGTTAGTGGGGCCTTTATAGTATCCCAACCTAGTTTATCCCCTTGACCTCATAAAGAGCTGTCAAAGTCTGAATCGACAGGTCAAAGTCAGACTTACTGGGTGTTATTAATATTAAAATGTCTGTCTATATCTGTAATAAAGATAGATATTGTATCTTGAAGTCAAATGAATAAGTGCAATGATGCTTAGAAATTTGAGTTAGAAATTGCCTAAAAACGGATATATTGTACAAAAATTGGTTGCCATGCCTCATTTCTTTGTAATGTTATTTCCACATAGACCAGAGGCTACAATAACACCAACAACAATTTCCTTTTGTCCAGAATATTGTAATATTGTGGAAATTTTAGTTGATTCAGTTGAGAAATTTTACCCTTTCTGCACTACAAAACCAATGCAGACCTAGTATTCAGCAATCAGCAGGGATGCTTTATTACTGTCTACATTGATTGCTCAATAATAGCATTATACACCACACTCTACACTAAAACTGCTCTAGGTTTGCCTTGATAAATAAGTCTCACAGCAATCTATTGTAAACTCCAGTTTTCAGCTCTTGCAAATTACCAAAACAATAACACATTCCCCCTCTTTGGCTACCATCAGCTACAAAAACAAATTAAGGAAAATAAAACTGTTATCTTTCTTCCATTTCATACAAAAAATACCCCACGCATTTCACATGAACGACCAGAACCAGATAACAAGAAAAAACTGTCGGCTAATTCATGTCACCGGAGATTATGCTTAAGAAGTTTGAAGCCGATGCCATCAGGAGCAGAAGAATATAAGAGAAGGTGTAGTTTTAATTAGTTTTAGAACACATGCTAATTTGATAGCCTGAGCTCACAGAATGCGGAATAATTTACTCGTGAATGTCACTTCTATTACTACGGTATATATTAGTCCAGCAGAAATACAGTAGAGCATCAGCATTGCTGTGACATTTCATTGTGGCTCTTTATTTGGCGTTTATTTTCTTTTCTTTTTACTTTTTTTTTTATTTGCTTCTGTTCCTTCAGTTCACCTTCACTTTGTGTAATTCTTCTCTGTGAGTGGTCACACCATGGACATCGGCTTCATCCTGTGACCAGTATTTTACGAACGCGGTAGAACGCCCGGCTCCGATCTGCCCGTCGTTTATAAGAATTACTAAAATTCAACTCGGAGTCGCAGTCTGTTCTAGATTTATTTTCTTACTGATGAATGAAGTGTGGCTTTGAAGCTGAACACGTCCTCTTCCCAGAGCCTGATAGCATCAGGAAATTGCCAATAATCATTTTGATGGTGCCATGAACATCACAAGGAAAGGCACAGCTTGCACTTCATAAGTCAATTTCATTGTTCAATAACAGACTGTAAAACTTGATTTTGGAGGTGGCGGATTAGGTACATATGACCTTTACATAATGCTGGAGACTAGCAGATAGAACCCAGTGGTGCCGTTTGTACAGAAATGACTTTTCTTAATGGAATAAGGCTGCAGAAGAAAAATAAATACAAATGTAAGCAAAATTGTAAGCAAAACCTTTGCCTAATAATACGTCCGTGTTTGAAGTCTGAATTGCGCTGCTTTTGGAAAATATGCAAAAACTGTCATATGATTATAGAAAATAAAAGTAGTATAACAAGAGGCCACGGAAAGAAGTCCAATTGCTTTCAGAACAATGTCATTATTTTTTTTGTAAAAAACACTTAATTAATGTGACTAAATAGTGAAATTCTAATTAAATTATAGCTTTGAGCTGATATTTGGACACAGCCAGGCTCTGAAAATATTATAAATGAGACAAATATATTGTAATGACGCACTAGATAATTATAGATACTATAAATTAAATATATCATTATATCTATGATCTATATAAACATTCAAATATATTTATTAATGAAATTTTATTTTTGGTGATTGACTTAATTAATTTAAAGAGCATAGGATGTCAAGGGAATTTTCCTTTCAATTAATATTACTAAAAAATAAGATGCCTAAAGCAGTGCCTCTACATCTGGGATCTAAAACTATGCACCCCATCCCCAGATGCTTATTTCCTACAATTCCCGGAATTCTTTGAATGCAATAAATGGCCAGAGAATCATGGGAGGTTTGGATCAGAAACATTTGTGGGGACGGAGTTTGGGATCCCTGCTTTATATGTTCAGTGCCTAAGTACAAGAGTCTGTAGGATCGTGAATAACCTCCCCTGTATATTTTAGCAATGCGTTGCACCTTATAAAAGAAAAGTGTGGTTTTCCTTAAGTTATAGCTTTTAGATTGAAAGCTTATGATGCATGGAATGGAAACACTTTACTTACATTGCATTGTTTTACAGATTATAATCCGTAACCCCCTTGGCGATGTTCCTGAGTGTGGCTCGGGGTTTACTTTCAATGCTGAAAGCGGTATCCCCGAGCCACACTCGGGCTGGATATGTACCTGTCCTGCACTCTCTCGCTGTCCCCCGCGATCGCATTCTCCTCCGGTGATCGCGGTGATTTGCTTCCTGGTTCCCTTCTTACAAGAAGGGAAGCAGGAAGCATTACGTCGCGATCGTCCGGAGGCGACAGCGGGGGTCAGCGAGGGAGCGTAGGGCCAGGTAAAGTATACAACCCCGAGTGTGGCTCAGGGATACCGTTTTTTGCATTGAAAGTTAACCCCGAGCCACACTAATACCGCTAGGGGGCTGAAAAGAATTGTAATGATTCTAACATCGAAAAAATATGTCAGAATCGTAACGCTAGGGAGGTTAAGAAAGAAAATATACAAGCCAAACATTTTTATTTTTTAACCCCTTCAGTACCAAGTTGCTTCCATAAAACCACTGCCACGACCCAGTGGATTTGCGAAAAGCTGCTTTCGGAGAGTGTAAGCATTAATGCACCCTTCATAAAACATATTTTAGATTAATTTTAGAAACAGTAACTTTATTTCAGGGGCATAGTGCTCCCCTGATGGCCAAAAAGTGCTACTGCATATATAAGAATTTAACTGGTGCTGTATAAGTATCTGTAACTGTGATTCCTTCAAGGAGAATAACGGAATCCTAACTGTTTAAAAAGCTTCAATAGTGTTAATTTAGTCAACTAAAATATGACTAACGCTAAACGGCATTTTAGTCAAAGGACTATGAATAAAACTAAATTAAGATTAGTCCCTCCCTAACATTTTTGTCTAGTTTTAATTTGTCGATGAAAATGTCAACTGGTTTGCTTTTACTTTTGTACAAATGTCAAGAGATTTTCATCATAGCTTTAGTCATCAACTGAAATATAACTAAAACTAAATGACGCTTTAGTCAAAACACTACCACTAAAGCTAAATTAAAATTAGTCCCTCCCTCTGAATTTTATCTAGTCTTTATTAGACGATGAAAACGTCTGTAGGGTTTCGTCATAATTTCAGTCAGCGTAACTTAGTTGTCTACATTTTTTCAGTGACGAAAACTAGACCTTTATTTTGTCTTTGACGAAAATTGTTAGTTGAAAAAATGAACACTATGCTTCAGCACCTCGGATGACATGCCCAAAGTCCTGAAAACCTGGAAGCACATTCATGAGCCCATTTGCAAATTATTATTATTTTTTGCAATGAACAGAATTTCTTTCCATTGCTCGAGAATATGACCTGATCAAGCTTAGTTGCTGTTAGGCTCCTGCAGGAGCTTCTGAAAAGTAACCCTTTCACTGCCGAGGACGTGTGAGGAACATCCTCATTGGCTCCTAAGTAAAGATGGGGTGGAGATAGAGGGTTCCTTTGAACCCTGATTTCTCCCGACTGTTGGCAGCTAACAGGGTCATGAGCATGGCCTTTCCAATGATACCAAACATGACCATGTCTAAAGTAAAGAAAAAAAATAATAAAAATAATAATAATTCAAAGAGAAAGACTTTTTTTTTAAGATGTGAAATGGCTCAGCAGTGAAGGGGTTAAGTATACTTTTCTATGGTAGTGAAGTGGTTAAATACTGACATCAGACAATAAATTAATTGTCAACAAATTATTATTTCCGTGCTGTAATATTTGTTGTCTTTGTTATCAGAATGACACCGTTATGGTAAAGTTGGGGTTAGAAGTGAGAATAGGGTTGAGATTGAGGTTAGAATGTACGCAATATTCTATTAGGATTAGAGGGGATTATCAATATTATAAGGAGGGCTTCAGTATGAGCTGGACCATAACATCAATATATCTTAATCAGCCAAATCCCGCATAGTAATGAGAATATTGTCTCTATGATAATATGCAGCAACCTACTTGAATCAACACTAATGGTCAATACAAGGTTCCCACCATATGGTATCTCCCACCATAATTCCGCAGCAATTCCACCAAAATGTATATTTGAAATTTAAAAATGCTCATTCAAGTTAGCTCAGTATTCATAGAGAGCAAACTAAACACATTTCTACTATTTTCTCGATAATTTGTATTTTACCAATGCAGCCTGTATTTCTAATAATCAAACAGTGTTTATTATAAAGGATGATAGCGATGGATTTCTGCTTTCAGAACACGTTAGCTTGTTAATGACTCTGATACATGATGAATTTGATGAGCGGGTTTAAGTAAAATGCCAGCTGCGATTTATGGAAACGCCCAGAATTCATTTAGAGAAAAAGAAAGACTCCGTAGTAGTAGTAGTAATAGCTGCTTTAGCATAACTCATTGGTGGTTAATTGGTATCCATTAAATTAATTTACCATTAAACCCTCAAAGGATCTAAATCGGAGTTTAGACGCCCCAAATCCCCGAGATTATCAGGAACAATTGCTTTTCGGTGTTAAACTTCATGTGCTCTTGGAACAAGATTGAAATGGATGCGATTAAAATGTGAGAATAAAGTGACATTTCATATGGCGGTGGTACACTTTATCTTATTTGATATTTGCAAACCTTAAAGAGTAGTTTCTTATTTGATATTTGCAAATGTTAACAGTAGCGTGATGTAATAAACTGATAAAAAGCTCTACAGGTTGAGTATCCCTTATCTGAAATGTTCGGGACCAGAAGTGTTTTGGTTTTTGTATTTTTTCAGATTTTAGAATATTTGCATATGATAATGAGATTTCTTGGGGATGGGACCCAAATCTAAACATGAAATTCCTTTATGTTTCATTTACAACTTATACACACAGCCTGAAAGGCATTTTATACAATATTTAAAATAATTTTGTCCCCATCACATGAGGTCAGACGTGGAATTATCCACTTTAGGTGTCATGTCGGCACTCAAAAACGTTTTTGGAATATTTTGGTTTTTGGATATGGGATGTTGAACCTGTAATACTTAAATTGTCCCAGATAATGTGAGGGTAAATAATTTCTGGATAATGTAACACCAACCTTATTTCTAATGAGCATTGCCTAGGGACAGTGCTAATAGTTTTATTTCATAGCCTGATCGCATTTTACCCAGAAGAAATATATCCAGTATGTATAATGACGTACATCATAATGCTTATCTTCACATTAAAGCTCTTTATCATAAGACTGTTAATGGCCAGTAGAAAAATGGTGGGAAGTGTAGACCAACAACTGCCGGAAGACCAAGGAAAGTACATAGTTTTGTAGTTATAAGACATTTATACCTAGATATAAATAGTTACATATGTACAATATATCCATTCCCAAAGACAGAATATAATTACAGGGCATCTGTATCCAAGGATTAAATTTAGTTACATCGTTAAAGGACAATCAAGGGGTAGCAGATAGTTACATAGTCATTGGACATTAGTTTCTAATGATAATTTATAATTGCACTGATAAGATATCTGCATTTATACATTCTCAATGAAAAGAGATTGTGGTTACAGAGTTATTGGATATCATTTATTCAAAAAATATACAGAATTTAAATAATGGCTAGGTGACAATCTCATTTCTAGGCTTCGAAAACAGTACGGAATTTAGTCACTCTACTGGCAACGACAAAATGATAACTTTATTGGATGAAACTTAATGGCAACATTTTGACCAACATATGCGGCATTTGTCAAGCTCAGGTTTGGCAAAAGCCATATTTGTTGGCTGAAAACACAAATGTTCTGGGCACTCAAGTGTCTTGGCAGCCTTTCTTGTCGACACATCTCACACAAAGTCTAAGCTCACTTGAGAAAGGCTCTATATAGATCCAAAACGTTGTGTGAGATGCATCCACTATAAAGGTCCTCAAAACCTCCTCTACTTGAGTCCCTGGAACATCTGTGTTTTTTGCATTATTGAGGACCTGGGCCACCCAGCTTCTTGTGGCACTCAAGTGTATTGGCAACCTTTCTTGCTGACACATCTCACACAATGTCTAAGCTCACTTGAAAAAGTCTTTATATAGATCCAAAACATTGTGTGATATACACCCACTATAAAGGTCCTCAAAACCTCCTCTACTTGAGTCACTGGAACATTTGTGTTTTTTTGCATTATTGAGGACCTGGGCCACCCAACTACTTGTGGCACCTTGTGTTGGAGTTATTGAGTGGAGTGTGTGCCTTGCCTCCTTTGGTTACATATTTTTTGGCCAAAGCATTGTCATCACGTTTTGTTCAATAATGCCGTTTTTTTTCACTTCCAGTGAAGGGAATGAATTCCTCATTTTTTTGGAAAGTCTGCTGCTGGAGTTGGCCTACCAGAATTCCTTAAGAGCACTACACCTGGAGCATAATTTAAACCTGCTGGGTTCCTAAACGCTTTCCCTTGTTTTTCTTTTACTCAAATTTCGATGGGTGTTGGGGGGGGTTAAATTAGAAACCTGATTTGTATCTAAGAGTCTATTAATATTAAAATGTGACTTGCATTATTGTAAGTTCATTTTGCATTATCAAAGAAACGCCTGTTGCAGAATTGTATACTATTTCATTATTTAATCATAAAATGACCTTTGTTCCAGGAAACAAATTATTTATTTATAACACAATTTCAAGTTTCCCCGAACCAATACGATAGTGAAAGTTGGCATTTTAGCAGTGGCGGGTGAGGTAGACACAAATGCAATTTCCTGTATTTTTTATCTAAATGGAAAATTCTTCTGTTCTAGGATATGTATAGAAACACATAATTTGCAGTTCTGTATATGTTGCTAGAAGTCAGAGTAGTTTAATCACTGTCATAAATAAATATTTATTAATACTAATTAAGTCACATATTAACAATTAATGAAGACTACAGCAGTACAGAGCATGCTATAGGTAACTGGTCCTGGCCGTGAATTCTCAGATTTTGATTATTTTTGACTATTTTCACAGCATTTCTGTTTCATCGTTTCATGCTTTTGCGAAATCACATTAAACATTTCATTCAGAAGCAACTATCCACATCACAATGTGTCCTCAAGGTCAACCCTGCAGGTTTCGTACCTATTTAAAATACTTACAGTCCGTCACCCAGGTCCCACAGATCATTTTACTCTGACATTGAAGAAGGCATTTAGCCCTGAAGAATTCAGCTTACACACCTCACATTACTGCAACTTTTACTTCCGTAACCTTCCTTCTCACTGATCCAGGATAAAAGAGAATGCGTTTGTCCTGCTTCTTACGAGGAAGTCAGTAGAAAAGTGAAAAAAAAAATGAAACAAATGCTTGGGCAGTGGTTTAGCAATCCATTTCAATCTTATAGAGAAAATATGAAAACATACGTGTGATATACCCTAGACCAGGGCAGTCAAACTCTGGCACCAAAGATGTTTTTGAACTACAACTCTCATAGTTACCTGGCCATCTATTGCATTCAATGAGTTTTGGGAATTGGAGGCCATCAACATCAATGCATAGGCGTTAAGAAACATGTATTGACCATTAGAGATCGAATCTTGAGACAAGTCAATATCGTGCTGACCATTTTGGTGGTTTTGTAGTGTCATGAGGTAGACACATCAATAATGTTCAAGTAAATTAATTTTATATCAAGTGTAAATATATTCAGTGTATTTCATCTGGGGAAAACAAAACACAATTCAACCATGGTAGAACATTAGGATTAATTTATAACGTAGAAAGTCCGTCCAGTTCCCTTCCAAAAAGCCAATATAAAAGTGACAAATTTAAACTTAGTGAACTTCTCCCCAATATCAATTAGATTTATTTAGTTTAATTTTTATAATTTATTTAGTTTCGAAATGTTATTTTTTTTTTTTTTTTTTTTAATTTACACAATCATGTGTTGAGCTTTGGTTTTGAGCTCCGTGTTAAATTTATTCTCGACATACATACACACATTCATAGAAGGTCACAATCTGGGTTATTCAAAGATAACATGTTTTTCGTTAAGAGCTTAATGGACATTTAAGATCAGTTAATTTTCTTCCCATAGAGTCTCGTATTTTGGTTTGACAAATGATTGTCCACACAGTGGCAACTTATTCCAGAAGCCAATTTATAATTCTGACCTTAATTGTTGCGTGTACACCATGTCAAGATGCCCATTCTATGCCAAATGGGAGGTACAATCTGTCTTTAATAAACTGTTACTTAGAAAAAAATAGCATGAGAGGCTTAGCTTTTGTGTTCTTTTTGTTACCCATCAATTTAACCCATTCATTGAGGAGTGTCAGAAATTGAAGAATCAGAACATGACAATGGTTGCTCTGAAAGGTATCATACACATCTCTTGAGGCTTTAAAATTTGTATTACTTACACACAATTGTTGACAAATTGTTGATCTCTGTTTCTTATGAAAATCCAACTGAAAAAGAATATTGAGTTGAACACCATTGAATAAAGACCACCATTTTTAAGCAGCTCATGTGTCATTATTACTGTGGATTTGTAAATGCACCAAAGGACTTTTTCCACAAAATTTAGTTAACTTTGGTTAGAAGTGAACATGTAAAATGTAACAAAGTGTTTGTAAGAATAAAAGTACATGAGACAATGTAAATATGTCTAAATAGCTTGTAACCTATAACCATAGTATGCATTCTCTTTTTGGTTTTGTTCACCTCTTCATTATGTTATGCTCGTTCATGCCTCATATATATAAATGGCACACCATGTTTTAAGTATTATTTGTAAGATATTTTTTTAAAAAAAGAATTTTTTTAAATATATTTTTTGCTTTGAAACTAAACACCGTCCCCTTGACTCTTTGTCTTATTTCTCGCTTCCGTTGTCCGTTTCGATTTGGGTTATCATTTTTGGACTTTGTCCATACGCAACTATCCAGTCACTTATATTAACATGATGGTGAAATGTAGTGTCACTTGGAGAGGAACCAGAACTGATGGAAACTGTAAGAAGCATTAATAGTCTATTTAGCGATCAAAGGACAGGCTCAGAAAGTAGTTATCTACCTCTCTAAGAAATGGTAATATATTGCCTCTCGATGCTACTCTGAGTCACTGCTAGACAGAGATTAATTGACCAAGCTATTGTACAGGGAATGTCACAGTTATCCATGATTTAAAAAAGCACTCTATATTCACGTAATCTTTATTTTTTAATTATGTTTTTCCATACACATATTGTTATTTTTTTAGTTACACAAGTGAAACAAACTGTTAAATTCCATTGGCTCATGTGCTGAAATCTACTGTCTTAAAATAAAAATTATTATTGAGCTAGAATTTTTCTTTTTCTATAAACTACTATTAAAAGTTTAAAACACACACACACTCACATTTTTGCAATGCTGACCATGTATCGTGTTAGATGTCTCTGTAGCTAGAAAGATGGTCTTAATTTTCTGTAGTTCGTATAGTTTTTAGTGTTTAACTCCTTCACTGCCAGGCACTTTGTTTAATTTTTTTTAATCGTAACATTTATTTAAAACATGGGATGCAAATTTAATAAATAAATAAAGGGTAAAGTGGAAACTTGTTGCTCTGAGAAAACATAAATAATGTACATTTGCTCATTTTCATATCTACTCGTTATCCTTTAAAGAAATATTGTTAGAATTTTAGATGGTATTCTTTATTTTACACAATATCTCACGGGGTCTGCATTATTAGCATACAGACAGAAATTACCTTTTGTGCCAAATCCAGTATATGTGATAAACATATATTATAAAAATGGTCAGATTTCCTACTTACGGGGATTTTCAGTGATCATAATGAGATTATTAGCAATGCAACTTCCAAAAATACCAATAGAATATAAACATAATATGTGTTTGAGAAATAATAAGGTTTATGTGGATATCACACTTGTATCTGTACTGTATAGGGATTTTCTGTCAAATCAAATCAAATCAAATCAAAATAAGCTTTATTGGCAGGACCAAATACATTTTAGCATTGCCAAAGCATATGGGGAGGAGGGGGGTAGTGGGACATATATATGGGGGGAATGGGCAAGTCCATGGACATTATCAGGGGTAAGGGATAATGTGAAGGGGGATGGGGCGTGTCCGTGTTGGGGATTTATAAGTCTGGGATCTCTCATGTTCCTCTCAGTCTGTGACATTCTGCGACGTATTGGGCAGATATTTTCACCGCCGGCTCCTCTTCTCCCAGTGTGATGTGGAGTTTCCTCGTCTCTTCTATAGAGGTGAAGTCCGGGATGAGAGCGGAGAGTCTCTGGAAGTGAGTTTCCCTTAGTGCTGAGTACTTGGGGCACTGTAGGAGGAAGTGGACCTCATCTTCCAGGGCCTCCTGGTCACAATGCTGGCACAGTCTATTCTCCCTGGGCTTGTAGGTCTGTCTATGCCGCCCTGATTCAATTTCCAGGCTGTGGGCGCTCAGTCTGTACCGGCTCAGGATCTGTCTGTCCTTGGGGTCTTGTAGTACCTCCAGGTATGGGGCCAGTTTGTATTCCCTCTGTAAGGATTGGTAAATGGTAAGTTTCTTGGAGTTTGCTATATCATGTCTCCATTCTCTGATATAGTTTTCCCTGGAATCGTTAATTAGGGCCTTTATTTGATATTTTGTCAGTCATTATAATCCCTTTGAGTCTTATCCCTGTACATTAGTGAGTGATTCCCAAGCTCTTCCTGTATTCTGCCCTCTCCCTGGATATTGTAATACAGCAGCAAAGATTTGGAGCGATTTTGTTACAATCAGTGTGAGTGCTGCTCCTTGTAGCATGTTTACAGTAAGTTAAAGTGAAAAGGAGAGAGCTAAGACCATGGATTTCATTATGCCACAAAATGCACACTAATCGTCCTTTAGAAAGGTATGCAAATTGAGTTTTGACATGCTAATGAGTGCTTTTCAATGTATTACAATGCAAAATTTAGTTAACTAAGTTTTGGAAGGGAAAGGGTTAAGTCACATAATATTTGACAAGTCTTGAAGGGTTATTCACAAAGCACCAAAATGTCACTTTTCACTTCGGTGCACTTTGGCTATTCAATTTCGCCGAAACTACTGTGAATTCACTATTCACCGTAGGGTCACCTTTAGTGTGACGAAGATGGAATTGCCAAAGTCTCATGAAAAAGTTGGCGAACGTCTCTGAAGAGCACAGGGATCCGCAGAAAAGTAGCGTAACCTACCGAACTGCAAAAAAAAGGGAAGAAATCTTGTATTCTCCTAATAGGTGTTTAAACCGATAGAAATGCAGTAAAATGTGTCTAAGTAATAAAATGGGTCTTATAACACAGGATAAAAAGGTCTGTTACAGAATAAAAAGAACACCTTTTAAAAAAATTGCGAAACAAACACTTTGTCTAAAAAAATACAAAAAGGTGTTCTAAAAATAGAATTATTTTGGCTGAAAATGAAAAGAATAACTTAAAAAAAAACTTACATAGTTACATAGGTTGAAAAAAGACATGCGTCCATCGGGTTCAGTCTCTCCCACATCACCTACTGCGGATGATCCAGAAGAAGGCAAAAAACCCAATCTGAAATGCTCACCAATATGCAACGCACTGGGAAAAAAATTCCTTCTTGACCCCAGAATGGCGTCAGATTTCTCCTTGGATCAAGAAGCTTACCCACATATTAAATATTATAACCCTTAATATTCTGTGTCTGCAGGAAATCATCCAGTCGTTTTTGAAAAGTTTGTACAGTCTCTGCCCCAAGCACCTCAACAGGGAGAGAATTCCACAGCTTTATTGTTCTCACAGTAAAATAACCCTTCCTATGCTTTAGGCTGAATTTTCTTTCTTCCAGTCTAAATGGGTGACCTTGTGTCCTATGTATAGCCCTGTTAATAAATAGGTTTCCAGACAATGGTTTATAATGGCCCCGTATATATTTATATAAAGTTATCAGATCCCCTCTAAGGCGCCTTTTCTCTAAACTAAACAGGTTTAAGCTTGTTAGTCTTTCCTCATAACTTAACCCTTCCATTCCCCTTATTAATTTAGTTGCCCGTCTCTGCACTTTTTCTAGCACTATAATATCCTTTTCTAAGACAGGTGCCCAAAATTGCACGGCATATTCAAGGTGCGGTCTTACCATTGATTTATACAGAGGCAAAATTTTGTTTTCATCCCGATAGTGAACTCCCCTTTTAATGCATGCCAATACCTTGCTGGCCTTGGCGGCTGCTGTTTGACATTCCACATTGTTAATTAGTTTGAAGTCTATAATTATTCCCAAATCCTTCTCCTGCTTGGATTTCCCTAACTCAGTACCATTTAGGGTATAAATTGCTTGTGTGTTCTTCACTCCAAAGTGCATAACTTCACATTTATTTACATTAAATGTCATCTGCCATTTAAGTGCCCAGTCCCCCAGTCTATGTAAATCCCTCTGCAGCGAAGTAACATCCTGCTCACATTGTATCACTTTTCCTAGTTTTGTGCCATCTGCAAACACTGATACATGACTTTCAATGCCTATCTCAAGGTCATTTATAAATAAATTTAATATAATTGGTCCTATAACAGACCCCTGAGGGACACCACTTACCACTGATGTCCATCTTGAAAATGTACCATTTATGACCACTCTCTGTACCCTATCTTTTAGCCAGTTTTCCATCCAAGAACAAGTATTTTCATCTAGACCAATTTTTCTTAATTTAAACAGTAACCTCTTGTGTGGAACTGTGTCGAGAGCTTTGGCAAAATCTAAGTAAATCACCCACTGCGACCCCCTGATCTATACTTCTACTTACTTCCAGGGGTCAAGTCCTGGGAAAAAAAGTGAGGGAACTCACCCACGAATTCCACAAGCCCTATTACCTTAAGAAAATATATATATATCACGAGTATAGCAGTACGTGGTGATACCATTTTTATTGGGTTAACATTACATTTAAAAGAAAAGCTTTCAAGAGTGTAACCTCTCCTCTTCAGGTCTGGAAACTATACTGATCAGTGAAAGGTATCACTACATACAGGTATACTCGTGATTTTGGCAACTTGTCTAACACGTTATATATAATTTATATATATATATCACATACATATATATATATATATCCAGGTACAGACCCCCCAGAATTATATACACAGGCACTGGACCCCCAGAATAATTTACCGAGCACTGAGTCCCCAGAATAATATGCACAACACTGGACCCCCAGAATAATATACACAGCACTGAGCCCCCAAAATAATATGCACAGCACTGAGCACCAAGAATAATATACACAGCACTGGACCCCTAGAATAACATACACAGCACTGAGCCCCCAGAATAATATGCACAGCACTGTGCCCCCAGAATAACATACACAGCACTGAGCCCCCAGAATAATATACCCAGCACTGGTTATATAGATATATTTGCCCCAGCTCATGGATATTTTTGCCCCCAGCTCATTGATATATTTGCCCCCAGCAGCTCAAGGATATATTTGCCCCCAGCAGCTCATGGATATATTTGCTCCCAGCTCAAGGATTTATTTTCCCCCAGCTCATGTATATATTTGCCCCCAGCAGCTCATGGATATATTTGCCCCAGCTCATGGATACATTTGCCCCCAGCAGATCATGGATATATTTGCCCCCAGCTCATGGATATATTTGCCCCCAGCAGCTCATGGATATATTTGCCCCCAGCTCATGGATATATTTGCCCCCAGCAGCTCATGGATATATTTGCCTCAGCTCATGGATATATTTGCCCCCAGCAGCTCATAGATATATTTGCCCCAGCAGCTCATGGATATATTTGCCCCGGCAGCTCATGGATATATTTGCCCCCAGCTCACCTCTCTGCCAGGTGCCAGGCCCGAAAAAATTTAGCTGGCGGCCGCGTGTTCATCCTCCGAGCGGCGGCTGGAATGAAGCGCGGCCACTCGCCTGTGAGCTATCTAACAGACAGCCGTGATCTCGGGCCGGCAGCTAAATTGTTTCGGGCTCCGGCCACAGCGGAAACCTGGTTCCCACAGCGTTCCCGCTGTGGGAGAACTGCGTGAATGCCGTTCCCGCGTGTTCCCGCAGGACTCGAGCCCTGCTTACTTCTTTATAGAATGCAATTAGGTTAGTGTCATATGATCTGTGTTTCATAAAACCATGCTGATTTTTGCCAATTACATTACCTCCCAATAAATTCCTGAATATTATCCCTTAGTAACCCCTCAAATACTTTCCCAGCAACAGATGTTAAAGGGATACTCTAAGCAACATGACCACCTAAGCTATTTTAGGTGGTCATGATGCCCGGAGTATGCCGCCCTTTGTCCCCCCTCCCTCCGCTCAGCCGATCTGCAGAAAAGGCTGAAAACAGCTGAGAGAGGCGGAGGACTTTACTCCGCCCTCCCAGCTGTCAGTCAGCAGAGCGGGAATCATATTTCCCGCTTCTGCCGACTTTTGCCGAGTAGGAGACGTCATCGCGCTTTCAGCGCGATGACGTCTCCTACTCCCGCAGAAGCTGGCGGCTCCCTCTTCGGGTTAGTGTTGCCCGCATCCTCTTGCGCGCAACACCAATCCTCAGAGGGAGCCGGGAGGAAGCCTGCCGATTGGCTGGCTTACGTGAGAGGCGCGCATGCGCGCTTCTCACGTAAACCAGAAGCCAAGACGCAGCAAGAAGAAGGACGGGAGCGGAAGAGGAGGGAGGTGAGTATAAAAAAAAAAAAACGCCGCTGGAAACCAGAGGATTTTAAGGTAAGTATTGCAGTTACAAGAAAAGAAAAAAAAAAGAAGGTTTTATTAAGGGAATAGGGATAGGTTAGGGAAAAAAAACGGGGGGTGATTTTTTTGTTGGAGTGTTCCTTTAAGCTCACAGGTCTATAATTACCAGGCACAAAATTTAACCCTTTGTTAAATATAGGGGCCACGTCAGCTTTTCTCCAATCCTCTGGTACGATTCCTGAAAGAAAAGATTCGTACCAATTTAAAATTAAAATTAAAAATTATATTACTTTTTTTACATTGAATCCTATGGGATTCGCCTGTTTAAACCTTTCGAACTGAATCACGAAAAATCAGGGCATTTTGCCGACACTTTGGTGCAGTTCAGCGTTCTGTGAATAGACGAACCATTACTTTTCTATAGGACAATTTTGCTGCCAGCTAAGATTCGCCAATCTCCGGAGAACTGCACCTTTTTTCGCCGTCTATTCATGGTTGTAAGTTCGGTGCTTTGTGAATAACCTCTTTGGTCTTTTTTGTTACTTTGCTGTGCCAAGTTATTTCTGCTTCAAACTAATCTGCTTTTGTAAGGCTCATTTACTGACATCAACACAAAGAAAAGAGATAGGATGAAAAGACGTCCTTTAACTCTAAGTCAATAATGATCCTTAGCAGAACAGAACTCGGTCTTAGGTTGGTTTAGGACAACAACCCGAGGTTGACCCATGTTAATGCTATTCAATAGTAATGGAGTTTAAATGCCATCATCAGGCTTAAGGAAAAGCTAAACTAAGACGCTACCTGGGACCTACCCTAGGAGACCTCTTGATAATTTCCATTCCCTTTCAAGTAATTTCGAGAAAGCATTTTACCAGGAAGGATACATTGAGATTTCTCTCATTTTCAAGTATGTCCTGGGTGGCGAGTATGTACCGTTTGGTGTCTTGCCCAAGGACACTTACTGGAGAGGTGCTCTTGCCGGGATAGAACCTCTGTCGTCACAGTCTCTCTCCACGCTTATAGAGCAGCGATGTTACCTCTACTCCACCCAGCCGGTATATAATGCTCATTGACTTCTCCGAGCTGCTTTAGTGCTTAAAAAATTAAATAAAAGGCAGTTCAAACTTATAGAAAAAATATAAACGGACAAGAAAAATCTGAATGGTGTTCTAGTTATAGCTTTGTTATAGCTGAGTGATGGAAAGGCCACTGAGGGCATTTAATAAGTCATACCTTACCGCAAATGGTCAGAAAATGTGAGTTGTTTGCAATGTTGTGAGGCGAGGTCCCCTCTGAGATCTTTATCCAGAACACTAGTCTCATTGGACATTATGAAAAAGTCAGTTGCAAATGTCAACACAACTTGCCCTTTAGCCCTTTAACCCCTTAATGACACAACTTTTCTTTGAAACGATCCAAAAAGTGACACAAGCAATTTGTTTTGTTTGGCTATGTTATTCTTTAACCGTATTTACTTCCTTTCTCTTTTGGTGAATCTATACTTGTTATATATTGCTTTTTAAAGAACAAACACGGCTTTCTTCTGGTACCCTAAATGTATACTTAGCTTATTATTCAGTATCAATAAAACATAAAAAAGTGATTTGATTTATTTGATTTAAAAAAAAACATCAACTGCATTCTAAACCTACCACACAATTTGCCCAAAACAACTTACACTAAATAAACAAAACTGTAGTGCATGAAGGGGAATAAATATATATAAAACAATAAGACCAAAGGGTGGCACTCGGGGTCTTTTAAAACTAGTTTAAAAATAAAATATAAAACTCTTTTAAATATATATATATAAAATGACATTTATTAACCATTGAATAATAAATAGAGAAATACAACTGGAAATTTACTCCTTAGGGTAGAATAAAATCCAGATGAACACTGTACTACAGTATTTCTGGAACCATGGTCCTCAAGTAGCCTAACCAGCTTTTAAGGATCACCTTGGGGAAATGCAGACTGAATCCTGCAATCACTGTGCAGCAAATCATATCACCTGGGCTGTTCTTCAGATATTTGGCAAACCTGGCCTGTCAGGGTTACTTAAGGATAGGGAGGAGAACCACTGCTCTACTATAGAGTAATCAGACACAATAAAACAATATACATACATAAAAAAGGACATCGTGCCTGTACTCACCAGAGCGGCTGCAACAGCCAGGAGTAACAACCCAGCTTATGTATAAAACATAACAAGAAAAAACAATGTCATCTGCGCTCGTTTCTATATATATATATATATATATATATATGGAATTATATAGAAACTAGTGCAGATGACATTTTTTTTTCTTGTTATGTTTTAAACAATAAACCAATACTTTATTGCGTATTGGGGACACTTGCATATTTGGGGGTACTTTGGTTGATCTTAAGGACATAGTCTGTACTCTCAGGGAGAAAAAGAGAAACTTACAAGTTTACTGTTTACTAATGCTGATCTTGTTTCTCTGCCCTCAGCCATCTGTGATATGTATTCACAGCGTTCTTAGGGCTAGCCCACACATTTCTTTCCTTTTACCAGACTGTCTCAGCCCTGAGACAACCCGGCAACAACTTCAGCACTGTGATCTCATAGTAAGTGACTCCTGGCACTTGTTCCTGATGGTATTGTACTAGTAAGTGGTACATTTTAACCAACAACATACTGGAAAGTCCGGTGTCAGCTATTAGTTAATTAGCACTGCAATCTTGTGTCAACACCAACATTCAGCTGTATGTAAACGCCCATTTAACTTTGCTCTGAATCCAAATCTAGAAAGTTAATCCAGCCAAAATGACCCGAGCAAGTAGCCACATTTTATTGAATTCATGTAATATTCATGAAGGATTATTTATATTATTAATTAATTTATTCAAACAATTGACATTGGCTATGAGTGCTGATTTATAACGTCATCTTATAAAAGGACCTGCATATTTAATTGTTGATAGGTTGCACTCACGCATTTGTTGATACTTTGCATTTAATAAGACAAAGTGACTATTTCTAGGGTTAATGATTTAATTTCATATTAATGAATCCTAGTAGGTATCCATTGAACAGAGTCTAATACGTAAGCTTTCACTGTCATTCTTTTTATTGAGCTGGATAAACATAAATACCTAAAAAGACATCAGGCGCTGCCAAGAATCAGTAACATGTGACATAACACAATAGAAATATATCAACTATTTGTCCTTGTGATATATAGATTGAGCCGTTTGCCCTCTTCCCGTCACACATGCAGTGGCTGATGGTTCAGGAATGTTCCTGTGGTTATATGACAGCCATGTTTACCAATGACATTCGTAGAAAGAGGATCCATGTATTTGGTATGGTATTGTATGCTAGTTCTGTTCGTTCAGAATTATTATATTTTTATATTTTTAATACCTGTCTATCTCACATCTATCTATCTATTTATTTATCTACCCATATTTATTATTTACATATTTATTATCTATCTATCTATATCTATCTATCTGAATGGTGTCATTCTCCTCTTTTTCTCCAAGATGATGACATTTGGTGACGAGATATTGTTTCACCAGGTCTATATTAGTTTGTGACCCTGGAGCTGCAGCTCCAAAAGCCCCTAATATACTAATTAGTTGCTGATGTCATAGAAACATAGAAAAATGTCGGCAGATAAGAACCTTTCGGCCCATCTAGTCTGCCCAATTACATGGATACTTTACCTGGATTTATCTTTTGTTTAGGATAGCCTTATGCCTATCCCATGCCTGCTTAAATTCAATTACTGTTTTGGCCTCTACCACTTCTACTGGAAGACTGTTCCATGTATCCACCACCCTCTCAGTAAAATAATGCTTCCTGATGTTACTTTTAAACCTTTGCCCCTCTAATCTAAGACTATGTCCTCTTGTTTTGCTACTTTGTTTCCTTTTAAATATACTCCCTTCCTCTACCTTGTGGATTCCCTTTACGTATTTAAATGTTTCTATCATATCTCCTCTGTCTCGTCTTTTTTCCAAGCTGTACATGTTAAGATCATTAAGCCTTTCCTGGTAACTTTTCTCCTTCAAGCCGTACACCATTTTAGTAGCCCTTCTCTGAACTCTCTCTAAGATGTCTATATCCTTCTGGAGATACGGTCTCCAGTACTGCACACGGTACTCCAAGTGAGGTCTCACCAGTGCTCTGTACAGTGGCATGAGCACTTCCCTTTGTCAAAGTGTTTACGTTCTTTTTTACTATTTATTGTCTATATTATAACTTATTATGGCTGATAATCATCTGCCAAAAAAGTTACAATATAGACAATAAATAGTAAAAAGGAGTAATTAATTAGAGAACAGTGACAATTTAGCGTAGGGGCGTTTGGAGCTGCAGCTCTAGGCTCATTCCCTCATATAGACCCCGTGAAAACGACTTTGTTACCAAATATCTGTTACCAAATGCCTTCAACTTGAATAACAATAGGTAAGTGCATATTTGGTAATATGATTCTGGGGATCAGAATACAATCTGCTTAGCACATCACTTCAGGTAAGCCTTTGATGATCCTTTATGATTCACATCTGATATTATATACATACAAATATGTGCATTTCGAGGTAAGTGGATAAAGAATAGAATATATTCTAAAACATCACAAGTAACTCAACAGAACTGGTTTAAATCTCCTCCTTTTTGTGCCTTAAATAAATAAATATATTTTAATAAATATATTAATAATTAAAAAAATATATATAACTATTAATGGGATTAATTAGATTAATAATTCATAATAATATATGCAATATATATTTTATATATTTTTTTAAACTGATTAACGTAGCACATTATTGATTAGTTATGTCGCAATAGCAAGAGTTTAAGGGGAATTGATTTAAATAAATACAGAATTTCTGATGTATTTGTTATTTTTATATCAACTACATATGCAGTCCCATTCAAAGTCATACATCCTTTTATAGAATGCCCTGCTCATTTAATAACAGTCGGGCTCTGTAAAGCTGCCATGGCAAAACAAGCAGGACGTTCTGTGTTGGCAAAGTATCTGCACGGACCAGATTGCCCTGACAGCATGAAACATAACGGGTCCTTAAGGGGTTAAACCATCTAATTTGTTTATGTTATTTTCTGTTTTACACATCACTGAACATTGACTGCTTTTAAAGCACCTCCATAAATCTACATCTGAAAATAATAAAAATCGCTACCGGTCCCTACGAAACATACAAACAAAAATAAATTAATAATAAAATAAATTAAAAACTATATATATAGATATATATACAAACCGGTGACAACCTGCACAATCCACAATGCGATAATGGTGCCTGGGTGCAAAAATCCAGAAGTATAATACAGAAATCATCAAAGTAGGAGGCACTCCAGGACTTAGGTTAAAAAAATAAAATCGATGCTTTATTTAAATGTACATAAAAAAGGTGCCAATTGGCGAGTGCCAATGGGCACATTTTTTATGTACATTTAAATAAAGCATCGATTTTATTTTTTTAACCTAAGTCCTGGAGTGCCTCCTACTTTGATGATATATATATATATATATATATATATATATATATATATATATATATATATTATATATATATATATATATATATATATATATATATATATATATAGCGATTCACCCTTTGGTTTATATTAGTATTAGAACCTGAGTTATATGTTTGAAAATCGTCCATCGTCTTTTTAAATGGATTTTAGCAGAGATCTATTATCTCATGAGCAAAATAAATCGCGTACTCTCTGTCCTATACCTTGTGACTTCTTCTTCTTCTGGATTTACAGTTGCAAATAAAACCATCTCCTCCTTAGCACAACAATTTGCAAATAATGTTATCACAAAACACACTAATTAGGTTATTTATCAAGATGTACAGCTTCGCGTTTAAGGTAATGCGCCAAAGACGTAGCATTTGTTTCCTAGAAAGTTATTTATCAAATCAGCTGTAATCACATTAATAAATATTCATACGGTATGGGAATCCAACTTTTAGAGCACCGGGAGGCTGTGCTGTGAAGGTGATTAAAAGGTTTCATGTTAATTTTTCTCATTTCTGTAGCTATTAAGGGCATCATCAAGCCAGCCGTAAGGATTCCTACAAGCCCTTCACAATAAATCTATTAGGCCTTGTAATTATTAATCTTTATTTATTTATTTGTTGTTGCCATGCTTGAATGGCGATGGAAAATGACCACTCATCATAACTTTTCCGGTCGTGATTCCGAAAGTAGACATGCACATTCTTTTTCAGTTGAATTGATTTTCAGATGAATTATCGGCATTTCAGTGATTCATGAGCATCAGAAATTCTGAATCGCCAAAGTGCCAAAAATGATAAAACGTTTTCGAATCGATCCGTCAATTTTTGGATTTTAGCTCACTGAAAGAAAGTGCCCTCTTTGTGCAATTCTAGCCTTAACCCTAAAATAAGCAGAAACCATAACAGTAGCACTAATCCTTACACAAATAGAATAAGTAAGCCTAACAGTAACCCTAATCCTAACAGGAACCCAACCCTAGAATTAACCCTAACCCTAGTCCTAACCCTAATACAATTAGAAGCAGTAACCATAAGGCTAACAGTAACCCAACCCTAGAAGTTACTCTAACTCTCAAATAAGCAGAAACCATAAAAGTAACACTAATCCTTACACAAACAGAACCAGTAAACCTAACAGTAACTCTAATCCTAACAGTAACCAAACCATAGAAGTAACCCTAACCCTAGTCCTAACCCTAATACAATTAGAAGCAGTAACCGTAAAGCTAACACTAATCCAACCATAGACCTATGGCTAATCCTAACAAACATTTTGAGGTATAGAGTGGCTTTGGAGGAGGTAAAGAGGGGAGTATAGTGGAAGGTATAGAGGGGGGTATAAGGGCTAAAAATATACTGTATGTGCCTTGAAAACTTCAGGCATTGCTGAAAAAATTCAGATTTACCTAAATATGTGGCTCGAACCAAACTGGTTCCAAAATCTGAAAACATGGGATTCTGAAATTTGCCAAAATTTGCGCATGTCAGTCCCAAAGTCATTATTGACCCATGCAACACCCAATACAGCAACAGTATTATAATTAATCTTTTAAGCGGTTTATTTCTCACTTCAGATAATAAGACTTGAGTTGGGCAACAATAAAGTGGAATAAATGATGTATACAACTTCACAAACGATCTTTACTTGGATAAAGAGTTAACTCTAATGTGAAGAGGGTCAATGTTTCAGTCCTACATGGACTCACCTGAAAACACATTGAGCTTTTGCACTCAGTCAATTAAGGAATGTAACAATAGAGCATGTTCAGAACCCTATCAGGGTTATCCAAAGAGATTCGAATTGCTTGAGAAAGGTAACCGAACGCTGAAAATCAGGGTTCGGTTACCTTTCCTGGCCATTCGGCTATCCAGAGAGCAGGCAATTCGCCAAATCCTGTCGAATTGCCTGCACATACGGTGCCTGTTCGGTCCCTGTTCGAGGGCAGTGAAATCCCCATCAAAAAGCACTGCTTCGGCTATTCAGAGAACACAAACCAGCAGTGAAAGGTTCCCGAAATGCCCTGCCATTCGGTGGTTTAATTCGGCAAATTTATTCAGGAGAATCCCATAGGCTTCAATGTTAAAAATATTCCCGTTTTAATTCAATATCTAATAAACCGTTCATTATAAAATTCTGCAGCAAAAAGTCTCTTTATTTATAGATTTTTTAGGATACTTTAAGCATTTTTCTGAATCTTTTAAAAAAAAATTAAAAGTCCGATTTTTTTTTTTTTTTTTTTTCAGTTTACTTATTTTTTTTGTAACAGCCCTCTTTATTATCATTCCCTGGACCTCCTGTGAAAATTTCAGACATTTTCGCTCAGTAGTTTCTTTGCAAACAGCGTTTCTTTTTCCCAGATTCATACAAATGGTTTTTCTAATTTATTCACTGCCTCCTCTACGTCACAGCTGCTTCGGCTCTGTGTGATTCGGCTCCTTTTCGGCTCCTGTTCGGCTCCTCTTCGAAGGTTAATCCAGATGTTTTTGCTTGTTTTCAGCGTGCATTCGGTTAGTTTTCGTCAGGTTTGCGGTAGCTTTTCCCTGCAATTCGGGGACCCTGTGCTGTTTGCTGAATACACCGCAGGGTCACCGAAATGCAATCGGCAAAAGGAACCGAATTGAAGAGAACGAAAAGTCACCGAACGTGCGGTGACTTTTCGAATCTCTTTGGATAACCCTGTTAGTATATATAAATATATATATACATGTATATATATATATATCTAAAGAAATAAAATAATTGTGTATTTGTGAATGCTGTTCAAAAATTCCCCAGTCAAAACAACAAGGTTTGTTATAGTAAATAAAAATGTGACACATTTGAACATGTGTGTTGAGTCGTTTCCAGAAATTCTACATCCTGTGATTATTTTTTCCTTTTTTTAAAAAAAAATCCTATGCAAATTAATTACACATTGCACTGTATGTGAGCACCAAAATTGTCACATATTTTTTGTGGGTTGCATTTTCTGCATACTTTTGATGTTTTTGGTATGGAGCAGAATGGAAATGATTCATAAAATCCTTCATGCAGACAGCAGGCGCCATTGATTTAAAGCTCATCATTTTACGGCCTCGTATTAATAAATCTGATGAAAGGCTTCTTGGCATAAATCACTTAGCTTATTGTGTGCATAAAAGAACACATATTGTAAATAACATATACTCTTGATCCATGAATTAGCCAGTACTCGGGTGCTGGAAACATAATTCTCATAATTTATAAAGAGCATAAACTGGGTGGATCATACGTACTCATAGTAAAATGTCATCTGCTGTGAAGTATAACATGATACACTGAAAGGGGAAAATGTACAGAAGACAGGGAGTTTTATGGGGGATTTGGCAGATAATGTCAAGTTTGATGAGCAGTTTTAAACTTTCTCTATGAATAATAGTCTTTATTTTCTGAATAATGTAGACTGAATGCCCTTGAGCAAAGCACTCATTACAGAAGGTGGGTCGTCATTAAAGCTGAAGATGGACACACGTCTTTCAATGTCTCATGGAAACCTGACATTGTGACCAATACGGGTCCTTATTTTCAGTGATAAATTGATACTTATGTGTTTTTGAAGGACTCTTAGGTCAGGTTAGGCAGACCTAAGGTATAGTTACCTTCAGTGATACATGTTTAAACCCAAAATCCACTACATAAACTACAGATGAACCAAGGTTCTCAGGTCAGGAGCAGATGGACATCAAAGGAGGCTTATTTTATGGTTGCGCCTTTCTATATGAACACTCTATTTAGGGAACTCTATCTCTGCCCCCAAGATGATGATGGTCCACATTTCTTAGAATTCTTTAAATATGATAGATAGCAAGAGAATCATGGGAGTTGTAGTTCAGAAACAACTGGGGGGGGGCAGAGTTTGACATACCTGCTTTAGTTACTGATGGACTTTTTTATGCATGAAATGCCAAATCTAGGATACACCAAATAAATATTAAAAAAGGCAATAAAGACATTCAGATTAAACTAAGGTTTGTGGGAGATGTATTTGAGGACTACAGCATTTTTTCTTAATATATTCAAAATCACACATTCACCAACACAATTAAATAATAAGCTCTGTGCTTAGCAAATATGACATCTCTTTAGACAAAGCTTGACCTGTCAGGAAATAGCTCTACAGATCATCCCCATTCTCTCTGTGCCCACAGAAAGAAATGTTATGCAGATAATTCAAATGTTTAACTTTTAAGTTATTATTGAACATTATACCTAATAAATGACTCCTAGAAGTGTTACTTTATGTGGTCCTCACAAGTATAAGTGGAATATTGATTGAGGCTTACACACTGCATCCTAAAGTCCTCAAAAAAAATATACTAGGCTATTGCTGTATTTAATTTTTGACCAGTGGAAATTAAAACATATACCCCTTACGTATGTCCTGAGAATGTTTTGATGGTTTATCGTTAAGTGTTTAGTTTAATGTTTCTATTTAAGGTTGGTTAGTGTTGAAAAGGATTTTTATAGCTTAGTAGATCCATCATTACATAATAATTTAATTAACTAACCCCTTCACTACCAATATCGTATATACTTGATCTGCAAAAGCACCTGCTGGTGCCCTGATATCGAGTTTACTCGATCCGATCTGATTCTGGAGCAATGCAAAGAAATTTTGTTTATTGCAAATGAAATTAATTTGCCAATAGGCTACGGAATATACCCATTGGAATTTCAACAAATCGGATTTGACAATTAACCTCCCTGGCGGTATTCCCGAGTGTGACTCGGGGTTAAATTTTGCTACTGCGAATGGTAACCCCGAGCCACACTCGGACTGGATGTTTACTAACCTCCTCCTGGCTCTCTCGCTGTCCCGCAGTGTGATCGCAGCGAGCTGCTTCCTGGATGGCTCCCTGCGAGTCACATGATGCAGAGGGGCTGGACCGCAGCAAATTTCATTCACAAAACTCACTGAATACAAATGGAAAAAGTTTATGAACGGCCACTAGGTGGCAGTACAGGATAAGAAATAGACCATACATCGCCTCACCCTTGGTCTGAGACAGATTTCAGTGTTTTTTGTTGTATTTTATTGAATATCATTTATTTGCATTATTTTGGATAATTATTTTTGGGATAATAAATTATTATTTTGTGTTTCAAACTTTATCGGACTCCGTGTATTTACTATTTTTTTTAAATTAATTAATTAATTAATTTATAAAGGATTTTACCAGTAAGAACTCTTGATTGAACGGATTTCAGTGCGTGATTCCTAATTATTACAGGCTAACTATGTACAAAAACACGTTTCCTTTAAAAAAAAATTATACGCTTTTAGACACAAAATTTTGAAAAAATTAGACCGCCAGGGAGGTTAATGTGATTAAATTATCAGAAACTCTTTGAGATCCATTTTTCTTCCACGGAACATCGGAGCTCAAACTGAAATGTAAATGTAGTATCACTTTTTGGCCAGCAGAGGGAGCTATATGCCTGTCAAATAGGGGATACCTACAGTGAACCTATACAGGGGGACACCTCTGTGTAGATTTTCTTTGTGACTGAAGTAATTTTCCATAGTCTCACTGAGTCCTGCTAGTGAATTTATAGAAAATAATTTGGTAGGGATTTAAAAAGTCATACTTGAGAACCCAGAGCACTCGGTAGGTATCTTGATCCTTTTTATTTTATTTTTGGAATTGACACTGTAGTTGTAAATCAACTATTATTTAATACAGGTACCATGCATAAATATTTATCAGGTAATCTTGCAATCATATACATATACTTATTTCTGAATGTTATATCACAAAACCAGAAGAAATATTGACAGGATATACCTATAACTACTTTTACTCTCTCTCTTTCTCTGAGCTTATATTCCATGAAAAAGCAGGTCATTCGGTGATGTGAATGTCCTACATGTTAAGATTCCTTGACATTGAATCATTCTAGTTAATTTTAAAGTAAGCCCTAATAAATTCAGTCTGGAAAAAGAACCATTACAGCTATTGATACAATACTTATTATCTGTCTACGAGGAATAACTCCTATTTCTTGAGAAGCTTTCAGGAGATTGTAGAATTTTAACTTCCTGGTTCACGACAGGAAGAGGAAGTGGTTGCCGCTATGTTAAGTGTGTTGAGAAGGAAGGGGTACAGGGTGTAAAACCAAAGAGAGGAAAACAGTCATTGTTTGAGAAGCTTCTTAAAAGATTTAAAGAGAATCATGATGCAGTTGATAGAATATGCAAGGGTGAGTTAAAAATGATCCGTACTCTGGCTGTAGAATTTTTTTTTAATTAACTTTTAGAAGAGACAAATACTCATTTTTTGACATAACCTCCTTGCTTTTCAGAACACTTTGTCCATTTGTCAACAAGTTTTCGTATTCCCTCATTAAAAAATGTTTTAGGCTGAGCTTCGAGCCACAAATGAGCCACTGTACTCACTTCTTCATCCCAGGTGAGTCTTCATCCTCATAGGACTGCTTTCAGGGGACAAAATAGGTGAAAGTCTGATTGTGTGAAAGTCAGGACTGTAGAAAGGATGCCCTAACACCTCAAAATCAAGTTTTTTCAGACTGTTGACGGTGTGGGCAGAGGTGTCCAGACATGCATTGTCATGCAAGATCGCAACACCCTTGGATAGCAGTTCTCTGCGTTTAATCTGTCTGGATGGCAAACACTTGTGTGACCTTCCTTGAACTTTTCTATCCATTCACACACACTTCTTTGTGACAAAACACTTTCTTCATACTGCACACAAAGTCTTCGATAAATAACGGCACCAGGCACACCCTCAGACCACAAAAAGTAAATCCCCTGCATGCTGATCTTCTTTCGTGCAAATCACAATTGGGCATCCATTTTTCTCATACCGCAGTTACAAATAAACTGATGTAGCACGTTGACACCTGCACAACAGTGATTGGGGAGACAGGAGCCTTGAAGAGAAAGTTCTGACAAAACAGTGTGGCCAACAGAAGTTTTAATATAACATAGAAACATAGAAACATAGAAAAATGTCGGCAGATAAGAACCTTTTCGGCCCATCTAGTCTGCCCAATTACATGGATACTTTACCTGGATTTATCTTTTGTTTAGGATAGCCTTATGCCTATCCCATGCCTGCTTAAATTCAATTACTGTTTTGGCCTCTACCACTTCTACTGGAAGACTGTTCCATGTATCCACCACCCTCTCAGTAAAATAATGCTTCCTGATGTTACTTTTAAACCTTTGCCCCTCTAATCTAAGACATATAACCAGAATGCGGGCATTTTTTGACTCACCCTTGTATGTATGGTACAACAGTCAACCCAACACCAAAAATGTCCCTTTAAGCCAACTCTGGGATTAGTTGATTTTAGATAGATGTCAATCTCTTCATCCAATTACTCTTCATATGTATTTTTTCCTCTGTGCTTTTTCTAGCTTTTCCTCACCAACATCCCTCCCATTGTTTTCAGAGCATCTTTCTTCCGCAGCATCTCTTCACAATGTCTCCATTGTGCTTGAACTTGCTTTCTTTCAATATCACACATTTGTCCTTGATATATTTTCTGATCAAATTACCCCATTGTTTTATGTCTTGAAGTCAATGTCATCGTTATTACTGGACTCCATTTTTCCTCGGTATCTCTTTGTTCGAAGACAAATCGATTGAATTGCAAACAATTGACGGTATCCTTCGCGATTTTCTAATCCCACGTCACGATTCATGTCTAACATGAATTTAAGCTATGCATTTGTTTCGCATGTGAATTCTTAGTAAAGTACCATAAAATCATAGTTTGAAAAGTGCAGAATGTCAGTTATTTCAACCCAACTTACAACTCAGACAATAAAAACTACTATGTGTGCTTGTCCTTTCCCTTTCAATAATGTATTCTCATTTTATCATGATAATGTGTGATATAAAGTGGGTATTCCATTAAATGTAGGCAACATTGAGTTCTAGAAAATACAACTAATATAGTAAAAGGATAAAGAAGGAATGCATTAAAGCCATTTATCCCTTCCCTATGAACATTCTGCATGCTATCAAGGATCAGCAGATATTCCACTTCTCAAGGGCTTTGCCAGGATACTTCAGAATTCTCCTCTTGATACTTGCTGCATATAGAGATTAGAAGTAAGAGCCAGAGGTTTTAGCAAAATCAATAGGAATTTAATTTATCTTCAGCACTTGTCAGTCATGTCAACATAATTAGATATTACTGGATTTTTGTTTGTCGGGTAGTGCTGACACGTAGCTATTCTTGGGGCAAAATTGTTCGAGATCCATGAGGTCTTACAGGTAGAGCACGTTTAATGCAGTACTCAATCTATAATTTTTTCAGAAGATGCCAGCGCTGCCTCTGACATAGTGCCACTGAGTGGCAATTTAATTATCCTTCCACCTTTCCAGGGAGAAATGCGCAACATTGTAATCAAACTTCTTATTTTTGGAAAATATAGGAGCAAGTGTTTGCTACATAAGGCTTGGAATCTTGAGGCCTGGTTTGTATAGTTTTTGGTAGGACCAATCATTAGCACTACAAGTCGAGTTAATGATTTAGGTGACATCTTTTGTTATTTGGGATCTAGCGACATATGATTCTACCAATTCTAGTAAGATACTCCATCTTTAAATGATCATATACAAATGTACATCTGATTTCAGGATTCAGTCTGCACTTCCACAAGTAATCCTAAAAATATGGCCTGTTAGCGGACCTTGAGGACCAGGATTGGGAACCACTGGACTAATCCATATGTCATTTTGTAGGGATGTACCGATACCATTTTTTTAAAAAACCGATGCAAGTACCAATACTTTTTTTTCAAGTACTCACCGATACCGATTACCAATACTATTTTTTATTGTTATTTGGCCGCATTCCAATAAATAATTTAGGATTTTGCTGAAACCCTGTCCATTTTATGGAAATATTGGGTACTTGAGGATCGGAGTTGCAGAACACTGCTCTACATTACCATTGGGCTGTGTTAAAACCACCTGTAAGAACCAAAGGTTTTATGAGAAACCACTTTACATTACCCCTTAACAGTCATTTTCAACCTTTTCATCTAGTGTCACAGTAATACAAAGGAATTTTTTTTTTTTTCAAGCAAGCTTTTTGTAAGAACATAGTAGATACTCAAGTATAACGCGACCCCAATATAACGCGATGGATAGATATTTATTATAGAAATGAGAGAATATTCAAGACTCGAATATAACGCGTGGAACAAAATTATTCTGTACCGGTAAACCATTAAAATCCTTCCAGGTTCTCTTAACACAGTCAGGCTACCCCTCAGGCCAGGGTGTTCTGCTCTAGAATGATTGGAGTTGTTATTAAGTATGAAGCCGCCAGCCATCCGTCTTCTTTACTAGCGATTAGATGGCCGTCAGAGGCGACCGAGGTGAATGATTGGCTTAAACCGAGCATGCCCTTTGGCCGTGATGGATCCCACCTCTCCCGAATCCGGGAGTTCCTGAAGTGTTTGCAAGCACTAGGGAGCCCGCATTCACTTCAGCGAGACTAACGGAACTCTTGGGAGACTTGGGATCCAGAGCAAGGCAATTTTTTTAAATATTTTTTTTACAAGCGATGTAGATGACTCGAATATAACGCGTCCCCTCCAATTTTACGGTAAATTTTTGTCACCAAAATCTAGCGGTATACTCGGGTATCTACAGTATTTTATCATATAAAACTATATATTACGATTTTAAGCTTTCGATTTGGTTAGCAATGTCCCTTCTCATTCACAGATATGACTTCTCTCTGGTGCTACGCAATATACATTCCTTTCGCCATAAAAATATGCGACCTGAGCATTCGTTGCTCTTCACGATGAATGAATCTATGAAGATAATATTCAATCTCTGAATAATCATTAGTACTGATTGTTCAGATATATTTATACACTCAAAAACTTTTGTTGTCTGTTGTATCTGGCGCTTCCATTGTAATGTTGCCTATAATGATCAACCATATATTGTTACAATAAAGTTGTGTCGAAGTAGAGCATCTTTTTCTGTTGATGTGGCTGGTGATTCCTTGCATAGTGACAAAGTTAGGTTAAATGGACCACAATACATGCACATGATGAGAAAAAACACACATGTGAACTTGCAGGAAGGCGGAGTGATTTTCATGTGTAATAATCATGGATCACACAGCGATGCATGAATCTGATTGACAGAGTAACGCGGGACAGAATAAATGTGTTTTCCTATTGAAATTATGTTTTGTGTTTTTGGTTTTCACGTATCAAAATTCTAATTAAAAAATGTAACACAAGGAAAAATGACTCTTCGACCAGATTTCGCTCATTTTTTTGACATGAGCAATGCTCATATGATTTTTTTTTTACATTTTGCTACATGCATCAAAATTCCATACTGAGATGTTGCAGGCATCCTCTCTATATTTATATATATATATATATATATATATATATATATATATATAGTAATCTGAAATGACATTTCCAATAGCAAACCAAATAAATTGTTATAAATACGGTTTGGGTAGTACAGTTTTGTGTAATATTTTATTCCTCCAAATCATAAAAAAATGTATTTCCTAAAAAAATAAGAATTCTAGCATATCCTATCAAAAAAATTGAGTAATAGATGGTAAAAAGGATGGGGTACGAAAACCAGGAATGTTGGAGACTTGAGAAGGGAGCTGCAAACCAGACACGATAACGTAAGGAAATTATCAGGGTTATTCAAAGAGTTCCCTGCACTTCGGGGAATCTAATTTCCAGACCCTGTGGTGAATTCAGCATTCATTGCAGAGTCCTTGAGGTGCAGGAAAAATCCGCAACCAATATACTGCCGGAAAGTCACAGAATCAAATGGAAAAACCGCCGAAAAGAATGAGCGAAAAAAATCGGATCAATTCGATAAGCTGCTAAAAAAAAGGCAAACGCACATGACAATCCGCCGTAAAACCGCCGAACGCATCCAACAAAAGAAAATGATTTTTCCAACAGAGACAGCCGACCAGCTGCCGAAAAAAGCCGAATAGCCGACAACTGGTTAAAGGAAAAAAAAACACAACTTTTAAAAGCTATTTGCAAAAAAAAAATACTGTACGAAAATGCCTGAAAATTGCATATAAGATCTGATAAATAATAGTAAAAAGGTCTGTTACAGAAAAAAAAGCTATTTTAAAAAAAATATCGGAAAAAAATTTGCTGAAAATATCCCGGAAACTGCCTAAGAAATCCTAAAAAATAAATATAGAGACTTTTTTGCTGCAAATTAAAAGAATACATGGTTTAACAAACATTTAATAAAAAACGGAATGTTCTTTACATTGAAAAATATGGGATTCACCTGATTAAACCTGCTGAACGAAAGCACCAAAATTCAAGGCATTTCACTGGCATTTCTCTGCATGTATGAAGAGTTCACTGCCGTTGAACAGCACCGTATTTCGCTAGCAATTCACCAATATTTAGCGAACTGCCTGCTTTTTAAATAGCTGAATGAAATTGCACCGTACGGGGAAATTCACTGTTTGGTGCAATTTCAGAGCCAATTAAGCTCTCTTTGAATAGCTTGGAAAAAAGACGAGACAGAGGAGATATGATAGAAACATTTAAATACGTAAAGGGAATCCACAAGGTAGAGGAAGGGAGTATATTTAAAAGGAAACAAAGTAGCAAAACAAGAGGACATAGTCTTAGATTAGAGGGGCAAAGGTTTAAAAGTAACATCAGGAAGCATTATTTTACTAAGCGGGTGGTGGATACATGGAACAGTCTTCCAGTAGAAGTGGTAGAGGCCAAAACAGTAATTGAATTTAAGCAAGCATGGGATAGGCATAAGGCTATCCTAAACAAAAGATAAATCCAGGTAAAGTATCCATGTAATTGGGCAGACATACAGGGTTATCCAAAGAGATTCGAATTGCTTGAGAAAGGTAACCGAACGCTGAAAATCAGTGTTCGGTTACCTTTCCTGGCCATTCGGCTATCCAGAGAGCAGGCAACGCGCCAAATCCTGGCGAATTGCCTGCACATACGGTGCCTGTTCGGTCCCTGTTCGAGGGCAGTGAATCCCCATGAAAAAGCACTGCTTCGGCTATTCAGAGAACACAAACCAGCAGTGAAAGGTTCCCGAAATGCCCTGCCATTCGGTGGTTTCATTCGGCAAATTTATTCAGGAGAATCCCATAGGCTTCAATGTTAAAAATATTCCCGTTTTAATTCAATATCTAATAAACCGTTCATTATAAAATTCTGCAGCAAAAAGTCTCTTTACTTATAGATTTTTTAGGATACTTTAAGCATTTTTCTGAATTTTTAAAAAAAAAAATAAAAGTCCGATTTTTTTTTTTTTTTTTTTCAGTTTACTTATTTTTTTTGTAACAGCCCTCTTTATTATCATTCCCTGGACCTCCTGTGAAAATTTCAGACATTTTCGCTCAGTAGTTTCTTTGCAAACAGCGTTTCATTTTCCCAGATTCATACAAATGGTTTTTCTAATTTATTCACTACCTCCTCTATGTCACAGCTGCTTCGGCTCTGTGTGATTCGGCTCCTGTTCGGCTCCTGTTCGGCTCCTGTTCAAAGGTTAATCCAGATGTTTTTGCTTGTTTTCAGCGTGCATTCGGTTAGTGTTCGTCAGGTTTTCGGCAGCTTTTCCCTGCAATTCGGGGACCCTGTGGTGTTTGCTGAATACACCGCAGGGTCACCGAAATGCAATCGGCAAAAGCAACCGAATTGAAGAGAACGAAAAGTCACCGAACGTGCGGTGACTTTTCGAATCTCTTTGGATAACCCTGTAGATCTGCCGAAAAGTTCTTATCTGCCGACATTTTCTATGTTTCTATGTTTCTATGAATAACCCCTTAAGTCCCACTGGATAAATGCTTGAAACAATCTATTGCTGTACCAATATTCCAGGCTATAGCTTTATCTTCCTGTGAATTCTAAAAAATAATAACACAGTCCCAGATTAAACAGTGTACAGTGTAACCAGGATCGGAATGAGGCAGCCTTAATCTTTATACATTGATTTATTAAAATAAAATTAGTATTATTTTCCTTTTCCTTTGATTTGTGAGAATATTCATGGTTTATTTCTTTATCCTATTATGCTGATTTTCATAATTACAATGGGTGAAAAGAAATTGCAAGCGCACAGTACGCTAGCACGTTCTACGTTTAATATTATTATTGCAGCATAAAATTCATGGTTTCCTCGGAAGGAAATCTCCGGGGGTGCAGAGACAGCAAACATTAAAAATTGCATCGGCCAGGAAATTTTGGGAAGTAAAAGGAGAGGTGGTGCGATCTCTGAAGACTGAAGAAACCTATAGTGCATTTTATTATTACAAGGGAAATTGAGAACCACCCACGTTCCATAATTAAAGCTATAATTGCTTCTCAGCTTCTAGTGACATTTAAAAGGCCCCGAAGCAATCACTGCCTTATTATAAACATCGGGGGGACATCATCCTGCGTTATTATTTTCTTTAATTTATAATATGCAGATCTAACACGTATCAAAGAGCGGTTTATCGTCGCTGGAATGTGCTATGATAAGATAAAACAATTCATGCAAAAATCTAGAAACTACGATACAATTAATGTTTACCTGTTTGAAAAGTCTTAAACATTCCGAGCGCTAAGAGCACATCGTCTGCCGATGGGTAGACGCTCTCTAACAATACGGAGTATATTAATGCAGTTATGGTTTGCTCTAATTGCTTTTGGTTTGATAGTGACAATAAATACTTGAACATATGTAAGAAAGTAAGATTAATGACTCGCCATTATAATAATAATGGGCACAGTGCCTGAAATACTGCACCTACAATGATACAATCTGACAAGTTGAGTGCTGAGTACAGGGTTTGACCACCATTAGATTACGTGATCCGTAATTGCAAAGTGGAAAATAATTCAAAGGGAAACCATTTAGAGAACATCTAAAATAAAACACAGATGGAAGAGGGTTACAACTTTGAATTAATTTAATAGTGTCCCTCGGAGACCTAGAAGCTATTTTAAATTCACCTCTATTTGACTGTGACTTGCTCCATCTTTTAAATAATGCCTGTGTTCTAGATAAAACACGTTTCCGTCTTGTCACAAATGTCTTTTAAATAGCAGCTTAAAACACCTTCAGGGTCACTCGACGTGAGTTTGCAGGAACATCCTAAAAGAGTTTTATGCCTTTCTCTCTGAATATTTAACCGGTGGTGGCCTTATCAGTTCAGGTTACGGCAGGGATGCTGGTGGTTAAATCACAGAGGGGCTTCTCAGGAACTAATGTTTCCACGGTTCAATTTGTTTCATGTATTCTACAATTATTAATTTTGTTGCAGGGTAGAAGAAATAAAATGATGAGACTAAGAGGGTAATACACCAAGTGTGGTTGCAACCATGATAAACTTTGTCGATCCCGATAGGGAATACAAAGAATGGAAGGTGATGCTTTCCTCAATGAAACTTCCCCTGCTGTTCTTTGTTTTTTTTCCTATCTGGATGTAGAATGTGTATCATGGTTGCAACCACGCTAAGCAATGGCATTTCAGTGAATAACCCTCTTAGATTTCTGGAGAATCACCTCCACTGTCACCTTAGTACAGTTTGCCTTTTGATAAATTAAATGCGCAGTTTTTGTGAATTTATCACCAAGCAATTGCCATGTGACACTCCACGACATGCCAGAGCACCACTCCAGTAAGTGTCATTGGGCAAGACACCTAATGGTACACACTTGCCTACCACACAATATCGGCTGTGGAGTCCAGTGGTAACATCTCTACCCTTCGAACATGGAGAAGCAAGTCAAAATACTGTTCAGCACATCCCTCCAATACAACTGTGGAGAAGGCTCAACTTTACAAGAAGTGGGTTCAACCTAACCACCAGTTTGCTGATCTACAATCATGGAAAGATGATCCAATTCCACTCAGAAGACGCCACCAGAGAGTGTCCTTGGACAAGACACCCAACGATATGGATGCGCCTACCTCACAAAATACTTGTACATCTCATAGATTGTAAGTTCCCTTAGGAACAGGGTCCTCCTGAATCAGGCCATCATCCATGTGTGATATTCCAATGTATCAACCCCTTGTACACTGATCTTGTAAAGCGGTGCAGAATTTGTGGCGCTATATAAATAAAGTATAATAATAATAGATAATGTACATACCGCTAAATATTATAACCTTTCACCTTCCTCACATTGAGAGAAAAAGTAGACAGGCCATTCTTCTTTCATGGATTTTATCAGGTCCCCTTTAAAAATGTTTTATCAAATCCCCATCCCACGGCTTAGACCATGGATGAAGGATTGGCTATGATAGATAGATAGATAGATAGATAGATAGATAGATAGATAGATAGATAGATAGATAGATAGATAGATAGATAGATAGATAGATAGATAGATAGATATAAAGATAGATATATATAAAGATAGACAGATCAACAGATATTCAGATATACAGTTGACGTAGCTAGATAGTTAGACAAACATAGATGATGGGTACATTCATCAATAGATTCAACAGAGACTGATAGATTAACAGAAACATAGATAGATAGTAGATACAAACAAGTGTCATGTGAAACTCTAACAGAGACATAAGAAAGATAGATCAACAGACCTTAGATAGAAAGAGAGAGAGAGAGACAATAGAGAGATCGATAGATGGATACATTCATAGAAAGATAGACGGACAGATGGATAGAGTTTAATTGCTGGAATAATCTTCATGTCCCTTCATCAAATCCAGGCTTTTATTTTAGAAAAAACATTAACTTATTAATAGATTCTAACATAATCAGCATAAAGATTAAAATTCCCAGCGTGTGGCTGGTGAATCACCCAGCGTTCAGCTCATTCATTACCTGCAGTATCTCAGTGATGCACCCGTTTATCTTTGTTTGTATTCCCATTTACATTGAGCATTTGGGAACGGTAACAATAATGGTTAACAAGCTATATGCTTTAAATTATTTTTATTATTATCGTAATAGGTTTAACATAACAAGGACGGCTTTAAAGTATGAACTTAAAATGTTGTGTCATGGCATGCAGTGGGCTGTAGCGTTTAGAGCGCTCATATGTCACGGTGATGCGATGCACTGTGACTTTGGCCAGGCTCCGAGGGTGATGATCATCGTGCCCATGTAGATATAGAGAGAGAACCTTCACCTGTGACCTTAAGAGAATAAGTCTAGAGGTGGAAATAAATACTGGGAAAAAATAAGATTCTGGAAAATTATTCAACCATTTGTTGATTATTCTCGATTGTCGACTTTATAATTGAACAAGTCACACAAATGACTGTTCGCTTATGGAGAACATCAAAGAGAATATCTATTAATTAGTGTAATTATGAAATTATCTGTTACTTTACACGTTATGGTTGATATGGAACTTATACTCAATAACAATTACAATGCCTGCTTTATCATTAACAAGCTTTTTAAAAATTACTCTGGTGGGTTTTCTGATCTCTTAGAATTTTGAAATAACATGTTTGAGATTTAAATGTAGGTTTCATGGCGTTTTAACCTACAGTCAATGTTTCCATGATATTATTTATGTTTTTTCAAAATATTTTATTAAAGCATGATAAAATAACCTCCTGATGGTTTTATCTAAGATTTTGTTAGTGATTTTGAAAATTAAATCTTCCCTAAAATAGTCACCAGATCATGTTTGGGGGTTTATTTAAAGGGTCTTCTTGTCTAATCAATACTCCATTTAGAATTAGATGTAATATTTGTATAAAAACTGGCAAATCTAGCTCTCTCGTTACACAGTACCTATATTATTTTGCAGAGGGGGGTTGACTAATCCAGTGGTCCCCAACCCAGTTCCTCAGGTCCCCCTAACAGGCCAGGTTTCAAGATATCTGAAGCACAGCACAGGTGATATGATTTGCTGCTCAGTGATTGCAGGATCCAGTCTGCCTTTCCCCAATGTAATCCGTAAAACCTGTCCTGTTAAGGAGTCGTGAGGACCAGGGTTGGGAAACATCGGAAAAATCCATACGCCATTTTGAATTCGTGATCAAAAAAAGGGGTATGCATGATAATGCTGGCGCGACTGAATTAGTGATCAGCCTAAACTATTTGGGTTATTCATTTATCACCACCGCTTACCTATGCTAAAAACAACTGTGAAAATATTGCCATAAACATCAACAATCCCGATAGGGAACTTCAAACAATAGCAAGAGAAGCTTCAATGATAAAACTTCCCCTACCGCTGTTTAAATTTCCCTTTTTGAGAAATGCCGAAGTTGATAGCTGATGCAGAAATAGTAAACTATGGTGGTTTATTTATAATTTCCTATGTGTCATGGGGGCAACTCATTAACTGCAGGTGTTTGCCGCAAACAGAATGTGAGAAGTTATAATTCAAACAAATAAAGTGAATATGAAAAGAGAGCAAAGTCATTTTATATTTACATATTTTATGAAATCTGTCTCGTGCAATAAAATCTTTAACCCCTTCATTACAGTTAACCCTTTCACTACCAAGATCTTTTCTAAAGAAAACATTGTCAGAAACCAGGTTTTTTTTGTATAATAACTTATAATCAATAATACAGTAAGAAATATGTGGACATATCCCCATTGCATTTCTTAGTGTAAATAACCTATTTGGCCAGTAGATGGAGCCATCTAATGACAAATTGAGTTACAGTTGTAACAGCTGCAGCTCGATTTTTTTCCCCTGCAACGGCTAAAACTGGGGAGGCACCTTCTGCAGCCCAAAAGTAGCCTTTGAAGCCCAAGATACCTCGATCTCAGTTGTGAAGGGGCTGATGATCATACTTAATCTTCAGAAGCACCAGGATCGAGTATACATGATCTGATCGGATTCTGGAGCAATGCAAAGAAGAGTAAAGGAAACGTTTAAACATTTCTTGAAAAAGGGCTCCAGAACATGCCTGTAAAGTGTGAAGAGTTCATACATGCCAGCTGATGTTTCAAAATTGTTAAAAAAATCTATGTGTTTGTCAAGGAAACACAGAACCCAAGATGTAATATACATGTAGTAGCACTTTTTGACCAGCAGAGAGAGCACTCTGCCTGTCAACTAGGACTTACCTACAGTGAACACATACAGAGAGAGGCTTCTTTATATTTTTAACGTGTTCCAAAAAACCCACTGGGTCCTGCCATGGATTTATAGAAAATTACTTGATAGTGAAGGGGTTCAATTACATTAAAAAAAATAGTAGGTATCATCAATATAGCATTAAAATATACTTTGTGGGAAATCATATATAGTTAAGACACACTGACTGGTACCTAGAAAAATATATTGCTACAAATAATAATAATAATAATAATAATAATTAAGACACCATTAATCAATATTTAACTTTTTTTGTAAATCTAAGAGATTAGGAAATGTTAAGTTTATCTTGTTACTGAACTTCAGAAGATGATGACTAGTATTGAGTAGTGATGAGCCGAACACCCCTGTGTTCGGTTCGTATCTGAACAGCCGAACGGCCGAAATGTTAGAATACGAACTCGAACACAATGTAAACCGATGGAGGCCGAACAACCAAAATGTGTTCACAGTTCTCCTAAATGTACCGGTGGCTGCCGGTACATTTAGGAGACCTGTGGCTGCGGCCCCCAGCCCCCGTAACTCACCTGTCCTGCAGCTGTCCCGGCCTCCTGTTCCCGGTCCGTCAGCTCCTTCGGTCCGTCTGGCTGCGGCTCCTCTCTGCCCCATGTCTTCATGCTGAATGATCTGATTGGGCAAATTCCTGCGCCTGACCTGGACTTTGCCCAATCAGGGCTCTAATTCAATATTGAGCCCTGATTGGGCAAAGTCCAGGTCAGGTGCAGGACTATGCCCAATCAGAGCTCAGCATGAAGATGAGCTTTAACCAAGCTCTGATTGGTTAAAGTCTTGCACCGACTTTAACCAATCAGAGCTTGGTTAAAGCTCATCTTCATGCTGAGCTCTGATTGGGCAAAGTCCTGCACCTGACCTGGACTTTGCCCAATCAGGGCTCAATTTTGAATTAGAGCCCTGATTGGGCAAAGTCCAGGTCAGGCGCGGGACTTTGCCCAATCAGATCATTCAGCATGAAGACGTGGGGCAGAGAGGAGCCACGGCCAGACGGACCGGAGGAGCTAACGGACCGGGGAACAGGAGGCCAGGACAGGTGAGATACGGGGGCCGGGGGCCGCAGCCACAGGACTCCTAAATGTACCGGCAGCCACCGGTACATTTAGGAGACCTGTGGACACATTTTTTATTATGGAATGTCCGCGGTCGAACAAACCGCGAACATCCCATAATGGTCGGCGTTCGCCGAACACCCGAACGGCCGATGTTTGATTCGAACTCACGTTCGAATCGAACCGAACGCCCATCCCTAGTATTGAGTATGTTAAAGTGTTTAATGTTTACTCTTAGCTGGTTAAATCATACGCTATCACTGAATACATATATCGGGGTGGAAAAAATATTCAATATGTTAATAGGATTGTAGCTATTTCCAAAAGAAGGAAAAGCATCACCAGCAAACATCTTAGCATGCAGTATTTACAGTGCAGACCATATTATGTTATTTCCCAGCACATGTATACATATGGAAAAGGTATGTATCTGTTCAGCCTATCTATATTGACAAAAGAATGGACTTGAGTGAGCAACATGTGTCACACTATAATATCTGTAATGAGCAGTCCTGCCAGATCAGCAAAAAATATGCAGTTTTAAATGTATCTTCCAGATTTAGTTAGTGGTATTAATGGGCATATTCCCAGCCATACCCTCTAAATTGTTTAACCCATCGTGCGACAGATGTAAATAGACTTAGCCTGAAGCTACTTTCTGCTATTAATGGGTTATGACAATTTAACATTTTTATTTTTTACCTCTCAGGTAACATTTTTCTAAGCAAGAGATATTGTTTCATAGAGAAAAATATAAAACTGGATAATAAATACAGTCATGGAATGCTGATAACGCAAAAGTTGTGTTGGTCTATCTGTGCAGTAACGTGGACAGATTCTAAAATGATAAGATAAAGTAAATAAAGCTTCTTTAAATCACAAAACACAAAGTATTAGTGTGAACAAAATGCATGTTTACACACTTAATTTTAAATGAAAAGTAAAAATATCAAACAAGAAAAGGCTGAATATATACAGGGTTATCCAAAGAGATCCGAATTGCTTGAGAAAGGTAAGCGAAAGCTGAAAATCAGCGTTCGGTTACCTTTCCTGGCCATTCGGCTATCCAGAGAGCAGGCAATTCGCCAAATCCTGGCGAATTGCCTGCACATTCGGTGCCTGTTCGGTGCCTGTTCGAGGGCAGTGAATCCCCATGAAAAGCACTGCTTCGGCTACTCAGAGAATACAAACCAGCAGTGAAAGGTTCCCCTAATGCCCTGCCATTCGGTGGTTTAATTCGGCAAGTTTATTCAGGAGAATCCCATAGGCTTTAATGTTAAAAATATTCTGGTTTTAATTCAATATCTAATAAACCGTTCATTATAAAATTCTGCAGTAAAGAGTCTCTTTATTTATAGATTTCTTCGGATAGTTTAAGCATTTTTCTGAATTTTTTTTTTTTTAAAAGTCCGATTTTTTTTTTCTTTAAGTTTACTTCTTTTTTCTGTAACAGCCCTTTTTATTATCATTCATTGGACCTCATGTGTAAATTTCAGACATTTTCGCTCAGTAGTTTCTTTGCAAATAGCGTTTCATTTTCACACATTCACACAAACTATTTTGCTAATTTATTCACCTCCCTCGTCTGCGGTCTCAGGTGCTTCGGCTGCTTCGGCTGTGTTCGGCTCCTGCTCGGGCTTGGTTTTCAGCAGGTTAATCCAGATGTTTTTGTGGCTTTTCTGCGTGCATTCGGTGGGTTTTGCGGTTAGTTTTCGTCAGGTTTGTGGCAGCTTTTCCCTGCAATTCGGGGACCCTGTGGTGCTTGCTGAATACACCGCAGGGTCACCGAAATGGAATCGGCAAAAGGAACCGAATTGAAGAGAACGAAAAGTCACCGAACGTGCGGTGACTTTTCGAATCTCTTTGAATAACCCTGATAGGATATTTATATACTGTATATACAGGTGAAACGCGAAAAATTTGAATATCGTGCAAAAGTTCATTTATTTCAGTAATGCAACTTAAAAGGTCAAACTAATATATGAGAGAGACTCATTACATGCAAAGCAAGATAGTTCAAGCCATGATTTGTCATAACTGTGATGATTATGGTTACAGCTCATGAAAACCCCAAATCCACAATCTCAGAAAATGAGAATATTACATGCAATCAATAAAACAAGGATTGTACATAGAACAATATGGCACCTCTGAAAAGTATAAAAATGAATATGTACTCAGTACTTGGTTTGGGCCCCTTTTGCAGCAATTACTGCCTCAATGCGGTGAGACATGGAAGCTATCAGCCTGTGGCACTGCTGAGGTGTTATGGAAGAGCAGGATGCTTCAATAGTGGCCTTCAGCTCTTCTGCAATGTTCGGTCTCATGTCTCTCATCTTTCTCTTGGCAATGCCCCATAGATTCTCTAAGGGGTTCAGGTCAGGCGAGTTTGCTGGCCAATCAAGCACAGTAATCCCACGGTCATTGACCCAGGTTTTGGTGCTTTTGGCAGTGTGGGCAGGTGCCAAGTCCTGCTGGAAAATGAAGTCAGCATCCCCATAAAGCTCGTCTGTGGAAGGAAGCATGAAGTGCTCCAAAATCTTCTGGTAGACCGCTGCATTGACCCTGCACTTAATGAAGCACAGTGGACCAACACCAGCAGATGACATGGCTCCACAAATCAACACAGGCTGTGGAAACTTCACACTGGACTTCAAGCATCTTGCAGTGTGTGCCTCTCCATTCTTCCTCCATACTCTGGGTCCTTGTTTTCCAAATGAGATGCAAAAGTTGCTCTCATCAGAAAAGAGGACTTTGGACCACTGAGCAACAGACCAGGTCTGTTTTTCTTTAGCCCAGGTAAGACGCTTCTGACGTTGTTTGTTGTTCAGGAGTGGCTTTAGAAGAGGAATACGACATTTGAAGCCCATGCCCAGGATCCGTCTGTGTATGGTGGCTCTTGATGCACTGACTCCAGCCTCAGTCCACTTCTTGTGAAAGTCCCCAACACTTTTGAATGGCCTTTTCCTGACAATCCTCTCCAGGCTGCGGTCATCGCTGCTGCTTGTGCACCTTTTTCTTCCACTCTTTTCCCTTCCACATAACTTTCTATTAATGTGCTTTGATACAGCACTTTGGGAACATCCAACTTCTTTTGCAATTACCTTTGAGGCTTTCCCTCCTTATGGAGGTGTCAATGATGGTTTTCTGCACAACTGTCAGGTCAGCAGTCTTTCCCATGATTGTGATTCCTACTGAACCAGACTGAGAGACCATTTAAAGGCTCAGGAACCCTTTACAGGTCTTATGGCTTAATTAGCTGATTAGAGTGGGACACTTTGAGCCTAGAATATTGCACCTTTTCACAATATTCTAATTTTCTGAGATTGTGGATTTGGGGTTTTCATGAGCTGTAACCATAATCATCACGATTATGACAAATCACAGCTTGAACTATCTTGCTTTGCATGTAATGAGTCTATCTCATATATTAGTTTCACTTTTTAAGTTGCATTACTGAAATAAATGAACTTTTGCACGATATTCTAATTTTTTGAGTTTCACCTTTACGTAGTGTATATATAACAAACAGAGGGTCTATTCACTAAAAGGTGAAACTTTGGAGCACTTCTGGAGGAGTGAAAATTCTAGGTCATAATAGCTAAACCAGAAAAATCCTCCCATTAATCTCACTTTCCAAATCGGCTTTTTTGACCTAGAATTTTCACTTCTCCAAAAGTTCTCCAGAGTTTCACCTTTTAGTGAATAGACCCGTTAAAGATTTTAACAGTTTTTAACTCCTGAAAGGTTTTAGGCTAGGGTCAGATGAACGTGATTTCTACAGACTGTACGTCCGTGCACACGGACGTACGTCAGTACGGAAGACGCAGTAGTGGCCACACAGTCCGTTTTTTCACTGACGTATATTTTGACGGATGTAGGAGGGAAAATAAATTAAAAAGCAAAACCATTTTCTCCGTGAAAAATGCTTGACGTATAAATGCAGTCCGTCTGACCACGTTCCATCACTCACACACAAAGCTATGCGGACGTTGCGGACGCAGCGCACTTTGTGCGGCCGTTCTAGGGGTTGTACGTTCTTGCCTGCCTTGTGTCCGTGGGCCGCGGCCGTTGTGCGTCCGCAGTTCAGTGCGGACGTACTTCGTGTGTCAGACTCCGATGGTTTTTTTTTCATGCTATCACGGACGTACTTTTAGGCGCCATCACGGACGTGAACACTACGCTCGTGTGACACCAGCCTTAATGATTTTTGACCCATTAAATTTTTTTTTGCACATTTTAACCCTAAGTTTAATTGTCACGGTATATATATATATATATATATACAAAACAGTCCACCTTCTCAGCACTCACGCTCTGGAATGTCTTTAAAGGGTGCCGTGGTGCAAAACTCCTCAAAAATATAATATAAAGACCTAACAAGGAGCACTCACGGGCTTATAGAAAAAATAAAACAACTATTTATTGGGAAGTCATTAAAAAACCGACAACATGTACTTTTATAACTTTAAGAGATAATTACTCACCCAGTCACCAACCATGTACCGCGCTGCCTCTGACCGTGTCAACCCGAAACCCGCAAGTGACGCGTCAATGCCGGCTCTACGCGCCCTGAAAAATGTAATTACGTCTTGCTTGCTACTTGCATTGTGTTGTCATGGCAATAAGACACAGCCTAAGGACAGTCAAGCCATAGGGGACTTCATGAATACGAGCAAGGCTGATTTAAACCTGTTGAATATGTAGTTGCACCATAAACTACTTAACTGCATAACCAGATGCTATAACAATATGTACATTGTGAAAAGACTAGAGATATGGAATATGCTGCTGTTGATCTGATGTGTGTGTGTGAACTATGTGGTGCGGTAACTCAAGTGTGACTAAACAACTAATAGCTGCAAAAATAATATATATATATATATATAAGTGTGTATCTGAAATTAATTTCAGATACACACTTATATATATATATATAATATTGTAGCAAGCAAAACGTAATTACGTTTTTCAGCGCGCGCAGAGCCGGCATTGACGCGTCACTTGCGGGTTTTCGGGTTGACACGGTCAGAGGCAGCGCGGTACATGGTTGCTGAGTAATTATCTCTTAAAGTTATAAAAGTACAGGTTGTTGTTACTGTTCTTATCCTTGATGAAGGCTCTTGTTTGAGCCTAAACGTCGTTTTTTTTAATGACTTCCCAATAAATAGTTTTTTTCTTTTTTCTATAAGCCCGTGAGTGCTCCTTGTTTGGTCTTATATATATATATAAATATATATATATATATATATATATATATCAGGAGTATGGCAGTCTGTAGTGATACCTTTTTTTGTTATTGGACTAACGTAACATTAAAAATACAAGCTTTCGAGAGTGATCCTCTCTTCGTCAGGTCTGGAAGCTATATATTATATATATATATATATATATATAAAGAAATATAGTTGCAGAGGACATTTAAACATCCCAGCAATTCAGAGGACCACTTACAAAACTCATGTGCTACAATTCCCCATATGCAGCAAATAACTCTTGGTAGGATATGTAAATGAAGTCCACAGCTTCTCACTTTTTTTGCATCTAGGCGCTGTAATTACACAGAACCCTCCTTGTCCTTTACCATGCCATACTAAATGGGTTTTTTTGGGGGGTTTTTTTAGCAAAGGCCGGTTATGCAGCCAGACACAATCACTCCTGTACAGCTGTCTCAGGCTCATTTAACCTCATCAGCACGAGATAGAATGTAACTGGTTGCTATTGATGCTTGCCCCTAGGGTAAATACTATGTATGTATGTATTATGTATATGTGTGTATATATATATATATATATAATTCAGCTTAAATATTTGTAGTGCATTTAATATATATATATATTTTTTTTATTTTGCCCTTTAAATTTCTTATTACATTCCAGTATACGATCTCAAACTAAAAATATGGCTTAAACCAACTTAAAAAATAAAGTAAAAACAGAATGATAGTTTCCAAGTGACATTTAGTTTAGTTAAAATTTTACTCAGACAATCCTCGTTTCTGCTTGTGCTTATTTTGTCACACAGATGGTTCCATGAAACCATCTCTAATGTGACATTAAGCAATGTACATGTCTAGCCCCTTGTTACACAACGTGATGCTCACAGACACGCCAGAAATGGTGTGATGCCTTCTGTTCAAAACAAGTCTAGGTACTCTATGCAGAGAGACATCTCGGTACTATTTTAAATGCTAACTTTATAAATTCTCCAACATGCGGTTTAGGTTGTCAACTTTTGGAAATGTTGCTTCCTGATCCTAGAAAATGGCATTATTTTTCAGGCTTTTCCTATATTATAGCAGTCCACTGTTAAGTATTTTATCTATCTATCTATCTATCTATCTATCTATCTATCTATCTATCTATCTATCTATCTATCTATCATCTATATCTATCTATATCTATCTATATCTATATATCTATATCTATCTATCTATCTATCTATCTATCTATCTAGCTATTTATCTATCTATCCATATCTATCTATCCTGACTATTGAATACGGTGATGTAGTATATGGAGCTGACCCGCAATAGCACCTTCATAAACTTACTACATTGTATAACTCATTCTGCCGCTTTGCGCTACAATGTAACTACATGACCCACCATTGTGACATGTTAAAAGAGCTAAACTGGACGTCGCTGGAATCTAGATGCACCCTTCACCTTTCCAACCTGGAGTTTAAGAGTTTTTCTGGGAAGCTACCACCCTACCTGAATAGACTGCTTCCCCTAGCAGTTCATTCTATAACCTCCGATCCAGGACTTGCACCTTACTTGCAATACCACAATACAAAAAGAAAGTGTCTCAATCCTCTTTTTCTTACAGAGCACCGCAATTATGGAAAAACCTCCCAGACGCCATCAAATCTTCCCCCAGTCTAAAGTCCCGTAAGAGATCTCTGTTAATATACTTCAATACAGAATGCACCTGTAAACATGTAACATAGTGACTATATTTCCTACATATTTATTTTCTGTGTTAATCTGTATATTTGTGTGTTATTTTTAATATCTTGCAATTTATTACTTTGTATTTCTGTTCCTACTGAAACAATTCAATGTTCTTGAATCCAGGACATACTTGAAACTGAAAGAAATCTCAATGTATCCTTCCTGATAAAAATACTTTATAAAAAGAAAAAATCTATCCATATCTAAGCCAATATTTCTACCATGGTCTAAGCTGTGGTATGGGGATTTGAGCAAATGTTTTTAAAGGGGACCTGATAAAATCCATGAAAGAAGCCTGTCTACTCTCTCTCAAGGTGAGGAAGGTGAAAGGTTATAATATTTAGCGGTAAATCTATGATACCCTGTCCTGGGCCCTATTCCGATGTTGGTGTTAAAAGTCAGATGATAATGGAAAAAAGTGTATGGAAGCTACTAACCACAACCGTCTCACCGTTAATGCCCGTTTTCCAACCAAGCTGCATGTCCAGATGCTAAAGTTGGCTGACATTAAAAAAGTTTAGCAAGACGTTAAAAATTGTGTGGTGCAATGAAATTATCATCTGGCGCTACTGAAAGTAGATGCGCATGCAGCTAAGGCCAGTTAAACCCCAGTGTCCGTATTTCAGCCCTGTAGTAAACTTAACCAGAACCTTAACAACTCCATAAACCTCAATTGCTCAAGAACGTTAACACCAGGGTCTGCATGTTGTTATGATTGCACCAGTGTTTTACAGGTGTTACATTTCCCTAGTTTGCACCTAGACGTTACGTTTATTCATGACCTTGAAATAACTCACTATTCTTGCATTCTTTAACGACTTCCGTGTCCCAGGTCTTGTATAGGAGACACAAAGTACACTAAATGAACACCAGCCGTGAGACGGTAAAGTCAGACTGTGTTCTTTCACGGCTAGCTTTCAACAGGACTTGAGAAAACGAAGCTAATTACGCCTGCCGTTATGTTGCACGTCTCCAACGCTAACCTTAAAGACGACTGTGGAATAGAGCCCCCTATGTTCATGTACCTGTATGTGAGATGGTGATCACTGTCTCCATTTACGGGAGTTCTATCACCATGGTCACTGCAACCACAAATCGGCTTGTTCTCTGTCATCCCCAGCAAACTGAATGTTTATCTTGTTTAGATCCACGACCGTCCTGCTGTATTTCCTTGGTGTCTCAGATGTGGGATTAGACAATCAAATGAATGTCTTACGACCTGCTTGACTCTGATGTACCAACATGTCGCGCTGTGAATCTCCTGAGACATAAAGTGCCAGGGCGGTGTTTAACCCACGCGGCATTTCTAATGCTCACACCGGTCTGTTTCGTACATCGTAACAGAAGAGTTTTAAGACAAAAATAAAACAATGTGCTATTTCTGGAATTATTGACGTTCTCCAGTCCTGGGCTAAAGTTTTAAGTGTAATGAAATGTGAAAGTTGGGAGAGCAACTAATTACAGTGCCGTCTCCACGCGCTCATGTGACAGTTTAGTTATTAGAAAACACTTTTAGCGTATTAGGATCAGGTGTGCATCGGACAGCCACGCTGTTATCTAGCGTGATGGTGAGATAAGCAAAGTGTCAGAGAAGTAATTTACAATTTTACAAGAAACTCTAGTGGACAATGGTTTGGGATTGATATCTGGTGTGGAGATTTCACAGTGTGTTCCATTGCAGCATTTCCTGATATTAGTGTGTCACGCTGAGTTAATATGCATCTCCGACACTCGATGAAGACGTGTTTACGTGTCACAATGTGTTTTGCTACAGAACACCACAGCATAACAATTTACACAATGTCACTGGTAGCAAATCTAATTAAACAACATCAGACATACTTAAATAAAATCTTATACATGGTATGTATTTTTTATTTACATTGTAACATTTAGTTTAAACGCGTTTGGTTGTGAAAGGGTTAAGTTAAATTTTCTGCATTTATATTTCTATGCAATAAATGCACCTCTCTCTCTCTCTCTGTATATATACTTCCTCTCTCTCTCTTATATATATATATGAGAGAGAGAGAGATTATTTTTTATTTATATAGTGCCAGCATATTCTTCAGCGCTGTACAATGGGCACAATATAGACAGGGTTACAATACATTGAACAACAATTGACAAACCAGTAGAGGAGGAAACAAAGGCCCTATTCCCATGGGAATTTACAATCTAGAAGGGTTGGGGGTGGAAACAGGAGGAGAGGACTGCAAGGCAAGGTGAGAGTGATGGACTGGTTGCGTCAGTGAATCAGGTGGTAGTCTTGCCTGAATAGGAATGTCTTAAGGGGGCATTTGAAGGAAGGGAAACTAGGGGAAAGTCTGACAATACGAGGGAGAGCGTTCCAGAGGATGGGGGTTGTGCGTGAGAAATCCTGCAGTCTATCGTGGGAAGAGGTGATGCGGGGAGAAGCTAGGCGCGCGCAGGGTAGAGAGAGAGAGAGATGCTTGCATTTGCAGCATAGAACTATAAATGCAGGAAAATTAACTTTAAAAGCTTATGGTTGTTAAAGGGTTACGTTAATTTTTCTGCATTTATATTTCAATGCAATAAATGCAAGCCTCTCTCTCTCTCTCTATATATATATATATATATATATATATATATATATTAGAGAAAAATCTGCATTTACTGCATAGAAATCTAAATGCAGAAAGCCAAAAGTATTTAAACTCAACGTTACATTAAAAAAAAAAAATACATACCACAATTTAGCATATAACATCCTTTTTTTCATAACTTTTTAAAGCAAGATTAATGTGGTAAAATAAAGTTCCCAATGAGATCACACCCTGTCACCCTGTACTGTAAATAAGCTGCAAACGAGCAGCCTCCGTACTCTGTATTTAAAAGTTAAATAGCTATGCATCCCATGTTTCAAATAAATGCTGTGATAATATGTTTTTTCAACAAAAAGCACGTAGTAGTGAAGGGTCTAAGCCTATTCATAGTTTTGTGGAATGCAACCTAGAGAAGTAGAAAATTGACATTTCTAGCTTCCCATGAGCTTGTGTGAAAGATGTCCAAAACTCCAATTTCTATGGGTTTTTCCATGTTACATACACAAAACAGAAATCTATTAAAATATGACTTTTGGTATCGAATTACTCGGCCAACAGTGGTAATAAACAGTTCTATTTTTTTGTGTGTTGTGTTGTTTGTTTATATATAAATATAAAGATCACCAGAGTATAGCAGTGAGTAGTGATACCTTTTATTGGACCAACGTTACATTTTAAGGACAAGCTTTCGAGAGTATTCCTCTGTCCTTCAGGTCTGGAAGCTATACTGAGCAAAATCATAGTAACGAACAATAAAGAACTGAGCAGAAGGGTAGGGGGTTTGGATGGGTAATCTATATAAAATTATTTAAATCTATGGATTAAACCAGTCATAATTTTATACATTGTTACATAATTGTGAGGCAGACGTTGCACAAGCTGCCTAGTGAAAATAACTTTTGTCATCATTTATCTCTTCTACTTATCAGTCTAGAAATTGCTTGAATATTCCAAATTTTCAGAGCCGCTATATAGAGTTTAAAATGAAAAAAGAAGCATTGTGTTTTAAAATGTATATATTCCACTTTTATGAAAAAACAGTGCATAATGTCATGCACAGACATGCTTATGTTTATCTATCTATACAGTTGTGTTCAAAATTATTCAACCCCCACTGAAATTGAGTGTTTTGGCCAGTTTGACATTGATTTTGATCATTCAGTCATTTTGCTTACAATTAAATCAAAGAGGCACGTGTAGGTCAGACAAATATAACATAACATTTATAATGAAATAAGCACAAATGTCTTTTCTGTGCTCACATCATTATCAGTTTTATTCAACCCCCAAGTGACATTCAATCTTAGTACTTAGTACAACATCCTTTTACAGTTATAACAGCTTTTAAACGTGAAGCATAGCTTGACACAAGTGTCTTGCAGCGATCTACGGGTATCTTCGCCCATTCGTCATGGGCAAAAGCCTCCAGTTCAGTCACATTCTTAGGCTTGCGCACTGCAACTGCTTTCTTTAAGTCCCACCAGAGGTTCTCAATCGGATTTAAGTCAGGTGACTGCGATGGCCACTCCAAAATGTTCCAGCCTTTAATCTGCAACCATGCTCTAGTGGACTTGGAGGTATGCTTGGAATCATTGTCCTGTTGAAAGGTCCAACGTCTCCCAAGCCTCAGGTTTGTGACGGACTGCATCACATTGTCATCCAATATCTCCTGGTACTGAAGAGAATTCATGGTACCTTGCACACGCTGAATCTTCCCTGTACCTGCAGAAGCAAAACAGCCCCAAAGCATGATTGACCCCCCGCCATGCTTCACAGTAGGCAAGGTGTTCTTTTCTTCATAGGCCTTGTTCTTCCTCCTCCAAACATAGCATTGATCCATGGGCCCAAACAGTTCTAATTTGTTTCATCAGTCCACAGAACACTATCCCAAAACTTCTGTGGTTTGTCCACATGACTTTTGGCATACTGCAGTCGACTCTTCTTATTCTTTGGAGACAGCAAGGGGGTGCGCCTGGGAGTTCTGGCATGGAGGCCTTCATTACGCAGTGTACGCCATATTGTCTGAGCTGAAACTTCAGTACCCACATCTGACAAATCTTTTCTCAGTTCCTCAGCAGTCACACGGGGACTTTTCTCCACTCTACGCTTCAGGTAGCGCACAGCAGTCGAAGTCAGCATCTTCTTTCTGCCACGACCAGGTAGCGTTTCAACAGTGCCCTTTGCCTTGAATTTGCGAATGATGCTTCCTATGGTCTCTCTTGGTATGTTTAACATCTTTGCAATTTTCTTATAGCCATTGCCCTTCCTGTGAAGAGTAATCACCTCTTCTCTTGTCTTCCTGGACCATTCTCTTGACTTCACCATGTTTGTAACCACACCAGTAAATGTCTAGAAGGAGCTGAGTATCACAGTCATTTTAAAGTTGCCTAATTGGTGCTTATTATGCTTTATTGCTGCTTCGTGACATCCACAGGTGTTTTCAATACCTGATTGAAAACACTTGAATGAACCTCTGTTCTTCAGAGTGGTAGTCTTTAAGGGGTTGAATAATTGTGTCAATGAAGAATTCACAAAAGAAACATTTACTACTGTATTACAAAACCAATTGATGTAATTTTAGTTGCATATGGTTCTTTAAAAAGTCCTTGTAGGATTTCATTCTGAATACAATTACAAATGTACACTAAATTCCCTAAAACCCTTTACAGCATTGGGGGTTGAATAATTTTGAACACAACTGTATATATGAATGTAACTATCAATCTCTCTATTGCTAGGTCATCTATCTATCTATACTTCTATCTACCTACCTACCTACCTACCATTCTATCTTATCTACCTACCATTCTATCTACCTCTCTATCTATCTATCTATCTATCTATCTATCTATCTATATATCTATCTATCTCATGTCTATCCACCTATCTATCTATCTATCTATCTATCTATCTATCTATCTATCTATCTATCTATCTATCTATCTATCCATCCATCCATCTAATCATCTATCTATCTAATCTGGTGTCTATCTATCTATCTATCTATCTATCTATCTATCTATCTATCTATCTCATGTCTATCCACCTATCTATCTATCTATCTATCTATCTATCTATCTATCTATCTATCTATCTATCTATCTATCCATCCATCCAATCATCTATCTATCTAATCTGGTGTCTATCTATCTATCTATCTATCTATCTATCTATCTATCTATCTATCTATCTATCCATCCACCTATCTAATCATCTATCTATCTAATCTGGTGTCTATCTATCATCTATCTATCTATCTATCTATCTATCTATCTATCTCATGTCCATCCACCCATCTATCTATCTATCTATCTATCTATCTATCTATCTATCTATCTATCTATCTATCTATCTCATGTCCATCTATCCACCCACCTATCTATCTATCTATCTCTATCTATCTATCTATCTATCTATCTATCTATCTATCTATCTATCTATCTATCTATCTATCTCATGTCTATCCATCCACCTATCTATCTATCTATCTATCTATCTATCTATCTATCTATCTATCTATCTCATGTCTATCTATCCATCCATCCACCCACCCACCCACCCACCCACCCACCTATCTATCTATCTATCTATCTATCTATCTATCTATCTATCCATCCATCCATCCATCCATCCTTCCACCTATCTATCTCTATCTATCTATCTATCTATCTATCTATCTATCTATCTATCGATCATCTATCTATCTATCTCATGTCTATCCATCCATCCACCTATCTATCTATCTATCTATCTATCTATCTATCTATCTATCTATCTATCTCATGTCTATCTATCTATCTATCTATCGATCTATCTATCTAATCAGGTGTCTATCTATCATCTATCTATATAACTCATGTCCATCCACCCACCTATCTATCTATCTATCTATCTATCTATCTATCTATCTATCTATCTATCTATCTATCTATCTATCTAATCATGTGTCTATCTATCATCTATCTATCTCATGTCTATCCATCCACCTATCTATCTATCTATCTATCTATCTATCTATCTATCTATCTATCTATCTATCTATCTATCTATCTATCTATCTATCTATCTATCTATCTATCTATCTATCTATCTTTCTATCTCCCTATGTATCTTTATATCTGTCTAGCCTATCTATCTAGCTATTTTTCTATTTATGTATTTAACTATATATTTATATCTATCTTGAAACATATTTATATATATTTATATTAATGTGTATATACTGTAGATAAATAGACCGTGTTACGATTTTAACTATAATTTCAGAATATGTTTATATATGCTGCTATTCCATTCTCCATATTTTAAATGATTTTATATGTGATAATTCCGTGTGCTTTCTCCGCAGCTGTACATGCCTGTGGCAAAAATCTTTCTGTAATGTACATCTTTCTCATTCAATCCATTATCCTGTCCTTTTGTAGCTTTTAGTTAATACTAATAAATCACAATGTGCATCTTTTATGTAATGGAGGGGGAAGCTAAATCCAAATAATTGCCCAGGGTTAAAACACTTTCTTGTGTTTCTGGTTAAAAGTATCACACCCTGTATTCTTTTTGTCCTTTGCACTTGATTTTTTTTCTAGCCTTCTCCAGAACTATTATGTTAAAGACACATTCTCTTAATGAAGAAAAAAAGGTCTGTGTACTGGATATGAAACATTGCTCACAAAACTAGATTGGTTATTGACTGCTGCCCCCCCACACACACACACACTGTATAAAGGCCATGTCTGACTTAATCTTATTTATTTATAAAATATTTTACCAGGAAGGATACATTGAGATTTCTCTCGTTTTTCAAGTATGTCCTGGGATCAAGAACATTGAATTTTTACAGTAGGTACAGAAATACAAAGTATTAAATTCAAAATATTACAAATAACACAAATATACAGATTAACACAGAAAATAAATATGTAGGAAATATAGTCATTATGTTACATGTTTACAGGTGCATTCTGTATATAGTCACTATGTTACATGTTTACAGGTGCGTTCTTTATATAGTCAATATGTTACATGTTTACAGGTGTATTCTGTATATAGTCAGTATGTTACATGTTTACAGGTGCATTCTGTATATAGTCACTGTTATATGTTTACAGGTGCATTCTGTATATAGTCACTATGTTACATGTTTACAGGTGCATTCTGTATATAGTCACTATGTTACATGTTTACAGGTGCATTCTGTATATAGTCACTATGTTACATGTTTACAGGTGCATTCTGTATATAGTCACTATGTTACACGTTTACAGGTGCATTCTGTATATAGTCACTATGTTACATGTTTACAGGTGCATTCTTTATATAGTCACTATGTTACATGTTTACAGGTGCATTCTGTGTATAGTCACTGTGTTACATTTTACAGGTGCATTCTGTATCAAAGTATGTTAATAGAGAGTTCTTAAGTGATGGCGTCTGGGAGGTTTTTCCATAATTGTGGTGCTCTGTAGGAATATGAGGATCGAAACACTTTCTTTTTGTATTGTGGTATTGTAAGTAAGGTGCAGGTCCTGAATCGGAGGTTATAGGATGAGGGAACTGCTGAGGGAAGCAGCCTATTCAGGTAGGGTGGTAACTTCCCAGAATAGCTCGTAAACACCAGGTTGGAAAGGTGAAGGGTGCGTCTAGATTCCAGCGATGGCCAGTTTAGTTCTTTTTACATGTCTCAATGATGGGTAATGTAGGTACATTGTAGCACAAAGCGGCAGAATGAATTATACAATGTAGTAAGTTTGTGAAGGTGCGTTTGCGGGGCAGCTGCATACACCACATCTTCGTATTCAATAGCCGGCATAAGCATTTGTTGTACAATCTGCTTTCTTACCGGGGGCTCAGGCAGGATTTTTTTCTGTACAGGGCACCTAGTTTGGGGTAAAGTTTAGATGAGAGTTTTTTGATGTGGGGGCCAAAGGATAGATTTGGGTCTAACCACATACCTATATATTTGAGAGAACTGACTGCGGTAGGCGTGCAATTTGATGTTGTCCTGATGCATAGATCTTGAAAATAATCTCTTTACGATAAAGCTTGCATAACCGTCACGGCATCAGAGGGTTTTGATGCATTTTTCACTGCTCTGGCTCTGAAATATTTTCATAGTTAGATATTACCTTTAAGATAGTCATGTAATGTTTAGCCTTCAAATCCATGACAATTCTGGAAATTCTTGTACTTTATGTACAATATTAAAAAATAAGGGACATATCTGCTGTAGTAGATGACCTTAGGGAATAAATGCTAATCTAGCCTCCGTTCTCTTCAATAACACTATCTAATTTATGACTACCAGGGTTTTTATCCCCTCAGCCAGCTAAATACTGTTTGTTCAATCAAGATGTTGCAAAATGATACTACAAGGAGGAGAGAGATTAACTAAGGCTGTGGTCACACGAGCACACTTTTCTCGTCCGTCTGACTGCACCGTTTGCTGTCCGTCGCAGCGTTTCAAAGGAATCAATAGAGAACAACGCACGTGCACTGTTTCACGCACGTGCAACGTATGTTGCAACGGACGGCAAAATGGCATCGACATGAAAAAGCTACAATGGACGTAGAGTAACCCCTAAATACAGCTTTTTTCTTTTTCCCCAACGTCAGTCATAACTAACTGATACTATGTATCCACAATCTCATCCATAATAAAGTGCATCCGTTTCAGTGGACGCACTGTGCGCAATCAGTGCGCTCGTGTGACCGCTGCCTAAAGGGGTTATTCGGAATCCACAGAAGTTTCAGTGCTTTGTATTTTTGGCACACTTCGGCGCTCTTTGGTGAATCCATTTTGCTGACCCTGCGGTGAATAGTTAATTCGCCGAAGTGCGCTAAAGATGGAGTAGCCAAACTGACCTTCGAACAGCATAGAAAAAAAAAATGGAACTGTGCTATTCTTCTAATAAGTGTTTAAACCAATTAAAATGTGTGTAAATAATAAAAAGATCCTTTAAAAAATAATAAAAAGGTCTGTTTCAGAAGGAAAAAAAGCCTTTTAAAAAAAATAGTGAATCCAAAATGTAGTCTAAAAATAACAAAAAAATACAAAAAGGTGTTCTATTTAATCGCTAACTGGTTAAAAATCTGTTAGCGCATCGGCAATAGTGCTTTTAAGCGCAAGCTTACCGTACTTTGCGCTCCCTATGCTTAACATGAGGAGTGCAAAGTATAAGCAAACAGTAATTAGAGTGAGGATCACAAAGTCCTAACGCTAATTACTAACCTCTGCGTCTAACCGAAAAGTAAGTCACAGCTCTATGCTGCAGCTAACTGATCCTGCTTCTGCGGAATCCATTAGCAGCAACAGGAACACCCCAAAAAATTAGATACTCACCTCTCATCCCGCTGCGAGAAGGCGACCCGATTCGCGGCATCTGGCTGACGGCCCGGGAGCAAAGTGAGACTGGGGGAAAAAAGTCTCCAGTCTCCCTATGCAAATCACTCTGCGGATCTGCAGGAACTCGCGAGAGGCGCAATCCTGCAGGTCATGTGGCCCGGCAGCAGAAGCCTCCATGGAGTCCTATGAACTCCAGGAGGGGATGCTCGTAATGGCGCTATAGCGCTGCCACGAGTACCCTAAAAGATAGCTGCCGTTACGGTGCGGCTGCTGGACACAGCGCCTGCCTCGCAATCTACTTGTAAAACGGGAGCTCTAGGGGGAAATTTGCGACCGCTAATTTTTCCCCTTAGCGTCCACGTTTAGCTTAGGGCACATGATAGTGCCCTATATTTTTAGTTTTCCGAAATGGGAAGCTGAGGGAAGATGGCCCCAACCAGTGGTTTAGTAAGAGGCTCCAAGAATTCTGATGTCAGCCTGATTCTAGAACATTTCCTGTTTTTTATCTCATGAAATAGGTACGATAAAAAGTAAGAGCTGGATCTTGATGGATTTATGTTTATTATAATGGAATGGAAAAAAAAATGGGATTTTGATTAAGTTCAACTTTATCAGGTCGTAATAGCTGTTGTTGTGGTTTTCATCTTTCCACAAAGTAAGGCACATGTCATCCATAAGACATATGTCAATTTCTTTCCGAGGCTTAAATGGTATTCAGAGGATTGGAAAGATTGAAGTTTATAATACAATAGAAAGCCATATGCAGATAAGCTTAGTGGGAGAGAAAAAAAAACGAATTCAGATTCTCGATGTTCGAGCATAAATAATGTTTGTAGACAGCCAAAATTATTTGTTGACTTTAACAAAACAAGAGTTATGGATTACTTATCATACAATATGCCGGTTTTAAGAAACCGAATTTGTGTCAAATAACATTCCGTACAGCTGCTTAGGAGCAGTAACATCTGCAGTAAAATCCTCTTATTGAAAGTAATTTTGGCACGGAGTCAGGGAGTGACATAAGTTGTTAAAATTCCTATGAAATGAAAATTGGTGGATAGTAAATAGAGTTTCATTGTTTCCCCCCTCCTATCCCTCTCGAGGCGTTTTAGTCCTGGGGTTTTCAGCAGACCTAAGCATCATTTGCGGAACTGTTTGTAAGAGGATTGATAATACAGATGTTGCAGCTTTTGGCTCGCAGAAGATTTACACAACACGCAAAAATAGGGGACAATAAAAGGAGCAGATGCGAATATAATGTTTTTTTAATTCCATCAGTCTTTATTCTTCGCTCGCGCTCGTTTTGTGTGTACAATTATACAAAACTTTGTTCCGCGATCATTATATTTGAGCCATCAATACAGTTTAATTGCTATCAATCGTCAAAACAATACAAATTCCGGTTGCGCGCAGATATGTAATTTCTGGTTCAGCTCATCTGTACAAAAAATGATAAACAATAAGTTGCTGCGTGCGTAATGTCTTACTTTTGTCAGTATTAATACATGATATGTGTGTGAAACAAGGCCTTGGATGTCTCTGCATTTTTTTTGCTGGATTGTTAACCCTACTCATGCCATGCTTTTAAAGGGTTATTCACTCACTAAGCTCTTTCTTTGAATGAATGTTGACTTCACTTCAGAGAACATCGTGGAACTGCATTTGGGTCAAGTGTGGTGAAACTATGGTAAATTCTCCATTTATGGAACTTCCGGTGTAGCTTTCCGTACCTGTCACCGTTCTTTTCACGGCAGCTTATGCTGACGTCGTCTAGTGTAGTTCTCCACATCGTTTCCTTATGGGTTTCCATCAGTGTCCCCACCATTGTTTGATTCTGTTGAAATTATTCAGCGAAGATTTTACTGTAGTTATTGTTGTTTCAGTCAATGTTGTCTAACGTTGCTTTCTACTGATGTCTTCATTGTTGCTTCTATCGGAGTTCAATTGAGATCCCCAATTTAAAATAGCTAAAGTATATTCACTAGTGTTGCAACCAGTGGTGGAGCGACGCTTAAAGGAGGATGCCATCTTTTTCTAGAAGACTAACAGTGGTACAGGTTGATCAAACCTTATCCAGAATGCCTGGGACCCCAAGCATTCCAGAATTTTTATTTTTCTAGATTTCAGAATCTGATGTCTGAGAGGAAGGGGATCACGGCAGTGGAACAGCAATCCCCTTCCTGCTGCAGGTACCAGCGTCTACACACATTGGGAGTGCTTTCTCCATGGACACGATACACATCGTCATTGTGATTCTGTGTAGCAGATCACATGCTGCCGCTCCCAGTGTGTACCTCAGTTAGCTTCAGGGATCAGAGCTACATTCCCAAGGACAGGACCCAAGGTGAGTATTACTAAAACCTGGGAGGCTCTTAAAAATCCAGTTTTTGGAGTCTTCTGGATTGTACAATTCCAGATTACGGGTGCCCTACCTGTACCGTTGGTCAGTGTGGTTTGCCATTGTGTGCATTCTTCTTGCCTGCCCTTGCACAAAGCTGAAGTTCACCATAGTTGCAAGCAACAGGGATTTTCACAGTTGAATGCACCAATGGTAAACTTCAGTCACACAACGGTGCTTAGTGAGTAACCCCTTTAGTAGAACTATAATGAGTTTATAATCCAAATCTACTAATATTATTAGACCAAGTGTGGGTCATCAATCCATATTCTCACCCTTTTCTCAGAAATAGAGGACAGACATGCCTACGGTCCCACACATACAGGTAAGAAATGTTTTCCACATGGAAGTATTGATACACATGCAACGGTGACCCTTACTGTTTGCACTTGGATAATATGGTTTTAATAATTCCTAATGAATAATCCATAAAATGAGAGTTTAGAGTTTCCAAATGGTTATAAAAATACAAATGATTTGACTTTTAGAAGATCCTGGGCGCTGTCCCATAGTTGGTGCTAATGTAACGTTCCATACTAAACTCTCATCCCACGGTAAAAAGGGTGGCCGAGAGGGAGGTCGTGCAGAGCATGTGGCCCGGAAGTGGAAGCCTCCATGGAGTGCGATGGATGCCAGGAGCTGATATTCGTGGTAGTGCGAAAGTGCTACTTTGGGTATCAGAGAGGTTAGCGCTGCGTTCTGGGTTGAGGTGTTGAGATAGCACCTTCCCCGGAATACAACGTTAACATGGAGTCGGTAAGGGAAAATCGACAAGCGCATTTTATCCTGCTTACAGACTACATATTGGTGTTAACTTTGGAATAGCGCCCCCTATTGTTTGACGCTGAATGAATGACATGACAAAGGTGCGGTTCACGTGAATCAAACAATTCTCAAAAGTAATAATAAGACAATTAAGGATTAATGACAAACATCTATTATTCACATTTAAAAAGTGAGTATGTATAAAGTCTCTGGAGGAATTCTTTATATAAAGACGCCAGCTGTTGTTAAGTTCCTACGTGCTGTGGGTATCGAATGTCATTGACATTTTGTGGTTTAGATTTTTTTTGAGTCTCTTTCATTCAAATATCTTTCTTTCTCTTTTAAATCAATTACTACGGTGGATTCTAGATCAGTCACTTCAAAGGGAAGTAAACAACAAATTTGTCAGTGTCCTAGAACTTCCCAGAGCAAAATATGTTGTGATTTTAATAAGGAAGGTGAATCAAACTCACGCTTATTTAAAGAGTCATACTTTCTAAAGCAGATAACAAAAAGACATTAAACAAGATTATATCAGCACAATATAAAGGTCTGAAAAGGATTGTGATAACCTTTAGACAAGTGAACTCATTTACGTCTTCAAAATAAGAGCTTTCTGAAATATTCTCTATAACATCAACTGGGGGTTACTGGACTCCGGCTTGAAGAAAAAAACCTGAACCTGTTACAGCGTCTGTCTCCTCTCTCCAGTCAAGCAGATAAGCAGCAGCTTTCCTTCTCTCACAACTCTCAGCCAGAACTTTGACAGAGTGCTCTATAATTCTGTGTATCTCCCCCCAAACACCAGACAAGACTTAGTGCAGGGAAGAATAATGATCTTTGATATGAGATAGAGACCAGTTATATGGGAAACGGGGAGGTGGTAAAATGTCATAATCAACTGAATACATTGTCTACATGAGGTGAGGTGTAAATTCCTTCAGCAGATACAGAAACCTTGATTCGTTTAAAATGGATGGGATTACCACATTATCAACAACAACTGAACATCAGATCAATCTAAGGCCAAACCATTACACAGACAGGGATCGACAGTACTGACAATAGGTCCATTGTCTTTTAGATTTGGCTTTGCCACATTGGTCCACGGTGGTCCCTTGGCTGGAGAACTTCATCCAAACTTCTCCAACGGGCACAGAGGCCATGTATAGTGTGGGCAAGGGTGCCAAGGTGGGTGAGGGCACAAAGATGGAGGGAGTTTTGGTTGCATTCTCCAAACAAGAACATTTGAAACTAAATATAAATATAAAGGAGCGCTGTCCTTTCCCCCCTTTTTTTGATATTTTTGTTTAAACTAAATATAAATATGTCTGTCTGTCTTATACGTCGACCTGTCTACTAACTCTATATGTACCTGTTTCTGTCAGCTTATATTTCTTTCTAGCATTTTCCATCTATCTATCTAACGCTTTTCCTCTATCTTATATAATTATCTATATATCTCTTTGCGACTGTCTATTTGATAGGTCTATTTCTTTCCATCTTTCTAAAGATCACTTATGTATAGCTATGTCTATCTATCTATCATATATTTCTATTTATCCCTGTAACTATCATATATCTGTATCTATCATCTTTCTATCCCCTCTATTTTATCTATATATCTATCTATCTATCTATCTCTCTGTCTATCTATCTATCTATCTATCTATCTATCTATCTATCTATCTATCTACCATTCTATCTATCTATCTATCTATCTATCTATCTATCTATCTATCTATCTATCTATCTATCTATCTATCCCCCTCTATTCTATCTTTCTGTTTATCCCCCCCTATTCAAGCTATCTATCTATTCCCCTCTATTCTAGCTACCTATCCCACATCTATCACTCATATCTATCTATCTATCTATCTATCTATCCCATATCTATCTATCTATCTATCTATCTATCTATCTATCTATCTATCTATCTATCTATCTATCTATCTATCACTCTATCTATCTATCTATCTATCTATCTATCTATCTATCTATCTATCTATCTATCTATCTATCTATCTATTTATCTATCATTCTATCCATCTACCTATTTATCTATCATTCTATCTATCTATCCCATATCTATCTATCTATCTATCTATCTATCTATCTATCCATATCTATCTATCTATCTATCTATCTATCTATCTATCTATCCATATCTATCTATCTATCTATCTATCTATCTATCTATCTAACCCATATCTATCTATCTATCTATCTATCTATCTATCTATCTATCTATCTATCTATCTATCTATCATTCTATCTATCTATCTATCTATCTATCTATCTATCTATCTATCTAACCCATATCTATCTATCTATCTATCTATCTATCTATCTATCTATCTATCTATCTATCTATCTATCTATCTATCTATCTATCTATCATTCTATCTATCTATCTATCTATCATTCTATCTATCTATCTATCTATCTATCTATCTATCTATCTATCTATCTATCTATCTATCTATCTATCTATCGCTATATCTATCTATCCATCTATCATGCCATGCTATTCATTGAGAAAGAGATTACAATATTATTAAAGCTGAGTGGCACGCAGTTTTTTTTCACCCATGGACAATTTAATTGAGTACCCACATAAATAATGCAACACATTGTATAACAGACTTGATATATCTCAATCGCATGATCTTTGTTTCCTATATACTTACACATTCCGCTCTGTATTTCACAAAATGTTAAATGTTTTTCTTATTGTTCATGATACAAACACAGAAGAAAAAGCTGCTTTGTTTAAATGAAGTGATGGAACTAGACCGAAAACATGTAAAAGACCACAGGGTAGTGACTGCACGTTGTATGAATCAGGCATTGAGTAAAATCAGAGAGGAAATCATTCTGCAGATGGAAATGCTGGAGCAGGAGTTCACGTTTGTCGGGGGTTGCCTTAGGGTAAACGTGAGAAACAAGTCACTCAGTGGAAGTGTGAAGGTTCCATCTGGAATAACTTCACTGGCAGAGGTGAAACAGAAACATTGTGATTGAGGTTGCTAAAAAGACATGTCAATCATGTTCCCCCCATATCACACATTCACTTTCTGAATCCATTGGCAAAAAGATGGAGATAAAGAGATTGAGGTTTTTTTTCTTCTTTTGCATCAACAGTTTTAAAGAATAATGGTAATTCGATAAGCTCATGCAATGTCACAACAATACTTTTCGTCCAGAGCGGCATTAATTTGTGGCCAAGATCTTGCATCGATGATGGGAGAGTCGCAGCGCTGAGTAAAGTCCTCTCCAGGACAATATTCCAAAGATTCTCAATGGGGTTAAAATCTGGACTGTGCGGTGACCAAACCATTAGAGATGTGCATTCGTTTCAGAAAAATTAAGAATTTCTAAAAAATTTGATAATTTGTAGTTCGGAAGCACTTCCGAATAACGAATCGATACGATGCGAATTTGAAACAAAATGGTATATATCGAATTTATTTTGTTTTACACTGTGTCATCATCATAAAAGAAAATTTTAATAACTGATATCAACTATCGAATTTGAAATGAACTATCAAATTGATATCAACTATCGAATTGATCTTAACTTACAATACAAGTAATAGTCAGCAAAGGACTTTATGAAACAAATTAATTTTTTTTCACTGTTTATTTTGACGCAAATACTAAATCTGTGACACAGCTTAAAGTTTAACCCTAGCTTTTCTTTTAACAGCAACATTTGATTAATTGGGGTTTTATTTAGTGATCCAAAATTCTAATTGATATCAACTATCGAATTGATATATGAAATTCGAATCGATTCGAAATTTCAAATTGATCCAAAATCAAACAAAACGAAATACAAGATGAAATTAGTTACGAAATTCCAAAAACTAAATTATTTAAAAACAAAACAAAACGAAACTAAACATAACAAAATTTTCAGCCATGCACATCCCTACAAACCATGTGTGGAAATGATGTCTCATGCTCCCTGAACCACTCTTGCACAATTTGAGCCCAGTGAATCCTGGCATTGCCATCTTGGAATATGCCCGCTGTGCCATCAGGGAAGAAAATGCTCATTCAGTATATTCATGGAGTCACATGACCTAATTTTCTACAGCTAAAACATATTAATCACTGCAGTAACTATCCAATGGATTATGTATTGCCCAGCTATGGGAAATAAAGTGAGAAAGGTTTTTCTTTGAAATACAAAGAAAAAGGGAAAAAATAAGATATAAAATCCCTTTTGCATATCTTTTTTAATGCAACATTAGTGTTTTCCGTAGGGAGAAATTAAATTGTCTGTGAGATCTCACTCCTGTTACTGTAAACAAGCTGCAAGATGCAGCACCCTCTCTGTAATAAAGGTTTCAGAAAACATTGCTGCTGCGTTACAACAACCAGGGAGAGGGCAGAATACAGGGAGAGTTCTGGGGTCACTCACTGCTGTACAGGGATAAGATTCAGGGGGTTATAATGACTGAAAATCCCTGTACACTACAGATACAAGGTGTTACTGTAATTTCCATAAACAGGCATTATGTCACATACAGATATTATTTTGATAGTCAGGGATAGCGGGTAAACCAACACGGAGACAAAGCCCAGTTAAGCGAGGAGACCCGTAACCTGACACGCCGGTACTTTGAGTGGCTGGATCTAAGCTGAATAAAGAATATTAAAATAAACACAAGGACAATACACAGAATGCTGAACTCACAGGGATGGGAGGGAGAACACAGCACAAATACAAGGCCAGAGATCGGTACATGGAATCAGTATATCAGGAAACCATTCAGGGATAATAGAATAAAGCAAGAATCCATAATAGCCGAGGACATTACATAGAATCAGTATAACAGATAACCAGAGTACAAGTACATTAGCCAGGGTCAGTACAAAGACTCAGTATAATAGCCAGAGAGAGACAAGAGCAGAAACAGAACTGAGAATACTTAGCCAGGAGTCAAACCGAGGTACCAAGAACATGGAGCTTCAGGAGCGAGCTGGGGGTCACTAGAAACCAAGGCAGGGCAAGAGCTCTGTAAAGCCCTCTTAGGTGTCTGACCAGGTGCAACAGTCCCTGATAATGTGTGTCCAGAATGGCGCCCTCTCTGCCCTAGAGGCCTAACTACAGCATGAGCAGGCACAGCGCCACCAGCTGGCATGTCATTCATATCCTATTGGTATATTTTGGAAGCTGCATATCTAATAATCTCATTATGATCACTACAAGTCCCCATAAACAGGAGATCTCACCACACTTACTGTATTTGACACAAAGGCATTCTGCCTGTATGCTGATAATGCAGACCCAGTGTGACATTGTGCAAGATAAGGGACACCATCTAGAGTTTGGAAACAAGTCAAGTACATTATCCACAATAACTTTTTAAACTTTACAGTTTCAATGTATAACCTGATCGTTAGGAATGGTCACCAATTAAACCGTTAACTGTATCACCATCTCTTTTTATCAGGCCTTTAATGACTGTCTTATGAGATTCCTCCGCTCCCGTGTCTTGCTAGTAGAACTCCTGTAATTTATTCAGATGAATTTTTCATTGCAATAAAATTAATTTCCACAGTAAACTTTTGAGTTACGTTCTTTGAAAGTTTAAAGGACAGAAGGATATTCATTTTGCAGGAAGCCCTGTTGGCACAAAGTTTGCTCTATTATTAAAAATGCATCTTCAGATTGTCTCCATGGGGAGAGAACAAAAGGTTTTCCCAATATGAGTTGAGACACTCATAATCTTTCCCAGTTGGATAAAATAACTTAAAAATTCTGTTGAAGTTGGACCAAAATGTTTTCCTCTGCTACCGAGGAATGTCATTTGAGAGCTTTCATGTGTAAAAATGTCCAAGTCAGTATGTGTCTCGGAGTGCACACATCCCATGAGGGTTCTGCCTTTGTAAAACATTTAATCATTTGTGGATTCCTGTTGAGAAGTCACACTGTACTATTTAAGGAACTCACTGGCACAAAGGAATGGATAAATCATGATGCTTTTCAGCATGCAGCCACCATAGAGAAACAAGCCTTGGAAGAGGTAGCTGCATAGTAAGTAGTATCTATAAATCTGGAAGAAAAATGAAAAATACTTAACAGTTATTTTTATAATAGAAGACGCTAAGAAAGGGAAACGAACGAAAAGATGCCGTGTTTAGTTCTGAAAACTAAATCCATGATATGATGCATATGGTTATTTCTGAAGAATACGTTTGGATATTAACAGGTCTTCATTTAAATGACCTCCAGCTCTTTACATTATAAGATACATTATACCATGAACAAACACAACCGTGAATTTTCATACTGAATAATCTGCGACATTCAGCATTCAATAGTCTATAGTTCTTTCTCATTATTGTATTTTCATCATAGCATGTACTGTTTTATTGAGTGGAATCATTCATGGAAGCTACTGCAACCTCAAGGTCCTCTCCCGAGAGGTATATCTGTTTACACATTCAACTGAATTTAGTGACTGTTGAGTTATTCCAAACATGTAGGACAATGGGATCTGTAACAAAATACTCCAATAAGTAATATTATAATAGATAATTATGATATATGATTTAAGGGTTCTGTGTAATAACAGACCCAGGACGCAAAAAATTGAGACAGATGTCATTTGCATGTCTTACCCAGGGTTCCTTGCTGCATATGGGGAATGTAGCACAGGAGCTCTTGGATGCAGTTCTTTGAATTGCTGTGATGTGCAGGTGGCTTGTGCAATAATAAACATAACCAATTATAACGTGGAGGCTTTTTATCTCACTTTTTGTCCTCCACCACAACCCTTATATATATATATATATATATATATATAGATTAGGTTAGTCCAGATGCCAAAATCACGAGTATAGCAGTCTGTAGTGATACCTTTTTTTATTGGACTAACGTTACATTTAAAATACAAGCTTTCGAGAGTGATCCTCCCTGCGTCAGGTGTAGAAGCTTACTGATCACACTTATTTAAGTATGGAGGAGGGCATAAAATTAGATTAAAGCCTCCACACTGCATATAATAAAGTTTATTATTCCAGAAGTTATTTACACATCCCAGCAATTCCAAGAAATGCATCACAGAGCTCATATGCTACATTCCCCATATGCTGCACAGAACGCTGGGTAAGACATGCAAATGACGTCCATGATTTCTCGTTTTTTTGCATCCTGGGTCTGTTTTCACACAGAACCGCCATGGCATTGGTTCTGTGTGAAAACAGATCCAGGATGCAAAAAAATCTGAAATCTTGGACTTCATTTGCATGTCTTACCCAGAGTTCTGTGCTGCATATGGTTTCAATCATATGTGTCTGATCGGTCGCAATATGTGTCCATTTCTGACAGCCCTTCCCCTCCCCCTCCCAGTCACTTGCGGTGTACCCCAAGGCTCGATACTCGACCCCCTACTATTCTCAATATTCATAAATGATCTGCCCAATGTCTGCAATGCCTCAACTGTACACATGTACGCAGACGATACTGTAATCTATACCAGCAAACCAGATCTCCCACAGCTGGAGGCCGTGCTGCAAGAACAATTCACAGGGGTAGAAAAGTGGATCAAAGATAACAAACTTTTCTAAATGCTGGCAAAACTGTTACAATGCTCTTTGGAACAAAACCTAAACTACATAAATTGCAAACACCCCATCTATGTGTCAGGACAAAATCAAATGGCACGTTGACCACAGTCACTTCTCTCAATATCTAGGTATGTGGTTAGACCCAAATCTATCCTTTGGCCCCCACATCGAAAAACTTTCATCTAAACTTTACCCCAAACTAGATGCCCTGTACAGAAACAAATCCTGCCTGAGCCCCGCGTTAAGAAAGCAGATTGTACAACAAATGTTTATGCTAGCTATTGAATACAGAGATGTAGTGTATGCAGCCGCCCCGCAAACACACCTCCAGAAACTTACTACATTGTATAACTCATTCTGTCGCTTTGTGCTACAATGTAACTACATGACCCACCATTGTAACATCTTAAAAGAACTGAACTGGCCGTCGCTGGAATCTAGACGCACTCTTCACCTTTCCAACCTGGTGTTTAAGAGCTTTTCTGGGAAGCTGCCATCCTACCTGAATAGACTGCTTCTCCCAGCAGTTCCCTCATTCTATAACCTCCGATCCAGGACCAGCACCTTACTTGCAATACCGCAATACAAAAAGAAAGTGTCTCGATCCTCATTTTCCTACAGAGCACCGCAAATATGGAATAACCTCCCAGACGCCATCAAATCTTCCCCCAGTCTAAAGTCCCTTAAGAGTTCCCTATTAACATACCTCAATACAGAATGCACCTGTAAACATGTAACATAGTGACTATGTTTCCTACATATTTATTTTCTGTTAATCTGTATATTTGTTTTAGTGTTAATATCTTGTATTTTACTACTTTGTATTTCTGTAACAATGTTCTTGATCCCAGGACATACTTGAAAACGAGAGAAATCTCAATGTATCCATCCTGGTAAAATACTTTATAAATAAATAAAATAAAAAAAATAAATAAATAAAAATATGAGCTCCGTGATGCAGTTCTTGGAATTGCTGGGATGTGTAACTGACTTCTGCAATAACAAACCTTAATATATATATATATATATATATATATATATATAATGAAAATGATAAATATCTAGTCTAATTAAAACTGTGTCTGGAAGAAAAAAACATTGTAATAGACCTTGGTTGTCTATAGGCCTTTTTCAAAAAAAATATTGCCAAGTTATTATTGCCTGATATTTAGAAAAATTGCCTATGATTGCATCAAGTGCTTCAAATGAAAAAATGTATCCACATCCAAAAATCTAAATTTTATCGTCCTTGGAAAAAAAAACAGGCTGGCAAAACGCAAGAAAAAGCATATTGTCGGCCAGCATCATATCCAAACAGGATTCTAAAATATGAAAGTATCAGAAATTTGAAATGCTGGTGGTCCAATGTATTGCAGATAAGGGATGCTCAACCCGTACCTATTATTTAGCCCTTGCTTTCTTAGCTGTGACAGCATTGTGTCTGGAAACATTTTTAGAATTGTACAATGTCACCTTACCTGCCTTTTGATCAACGGCACGTGGGATTTTTGTTTGTGTCTGATGACACGGTAGTCAGGCAACGTCTGAGATGGCTTTAATCAGCTCTACTTTAAAACAGATAAAAATATCTTATTTATTTATTTTAAAAGGTGACATAAATTTAACCGACGGGAAAGACATTTCACGAAGCCTTTATAGCAGGTAGACAGATTTCCTAGAAAATGCATTCATTACCTCGCAGAAGGCATTAATGCGTGAGAACAAAAATTGTGCTGGACTCAGGGAAACCGAGATTTAGGATGCACTCGATACAACCGTAGGCAATTTCTGCTATATCTTATTTCAAATTATATTGTTACTTGTATGCTCTCAGGATTATATTCTGTCTGCACAACATAATTCTTAGAGAACCTTTATTGCAGACACATTAGCAAACAAGCGCACGATAAACTTGAAAAGCAATCCAAGCCAAAGTTTCAAAAATCCCCTGATTAATGTTTTACAAAGTGGATGACTCATGAACCGTGCATCTATTTAATCCATGTTTCGTAAAGTAATGGTATTATCATCATTTTTTTAAAAAACTATTTCTGCTGTAGGTATGGAAAAGTGTTGTGTAGATAGAAGGGTTTTTTGTGTTACACTCAATGGGTCGAATTCACTTAATATTGCATTGATAAAAATGTGATAATTGCGGTATATCACAGCTATATCACCCCAGATAAATGGAAATTTCACTAAAGTACACTTCTCTGATTGGTTGGGCGGAAGGTGATTGGCTTGAATGTAGTGTGCCCATGTGTACACAATTGACCAAATAGAGAAGAGCCTTCTCTGATTGGTTAATTCTGCTCAATATGGCCACTCTACGTAAAACCAAGGAGAGGAGCTTATAGATGGCACTCTCTCTCATTGTCTGAAATTAAATTTTAACAAGGAATGCTACTGGATGGCATTCCTAGTTGAATACGGGGTAAATTCATGGTGGACCATGATGGTCATGGACTGAGCACCTCGATGGAGTGATATCTCCCAGTCCCACCCATGACCTGCTCAAAGCCCAGTTTTGGCTATCTAAACCCCACCCATATTAATCTTAACTCTCCAGTGGTTAATGCTGCAACACATGGCCACCCAACAAAAAAACAATGTGAGGAGCTCCTAGATGGAGCTCTCTCATTATCTGAAGTGAATTTTTAACAAGGAATACTAGTGGGTAACAGTTCTAGTTGTATACAGGGCAAAATCGTGATGGGCTGTGATGGCAGTGGGCTGATTACCTCTATGAAGTGATAAACTCCATCTATGACCTGCTCAAACCCAACTTGTGGCTATCCAAACCCCACCTATATTAATCCAAAACCTGACATAGCCAGTTTAAACTCCACCCATGACTGACCCAAACTCTGTCCAAGGCAGGCTCTATGCATAGTATATGTGTCCTGTCAATTCGGCTCCCCGTCCTGATCATGCCCCATCCCACCCCTGGTCAATTCCTTTTCCCGTGCCAGGTTTTGGCCTCAGGCCATCTATGATCACTGGACCTGTGGCTCATCAACCTGCAGTTTATAATGTTTTTCTCCTCTGTTACAGAATCAATAAATATACATTCTGTCCATAATAATTCCATAAGAAAAAGTTCTTTGATCTTTGGCCAGTGTTTCAGTCCATCTAATGGACTTTCATCTAATAACAGTTTCGCAAAAATTACATATCATATTGGCCTTGCAGAAAAGACTCCTCTCTTCTTTTTTCATTCAGAAAAGAAGCCGTGTTGTACTTAGATGTCAAGATGTAATGATATATCTCAATAAATCTATGTGTAACGTTGTAGAGTAAATATCTAGATGATGGGTCCACATTATATCGCAGAGTGACAACTCTACCTTGAAGGGAACAGGTTCTCTCATCCCCATAAACTATAGGAGGGTTGAGTTATAGATGTAACTTTATGATAAGTAGGTTTATCATTTACTTTTTTTTAATATATATATTAAATTAGTTCCACTGCTTGTTTAGTTATAGATTCAAAGCGAATTTCCGAATGACATGCGCGGGTACAGGCAGGATCAACACATTTTATATTTTTGTTTTGCAGTTGTTTTTGCAGTTATTCAAGACACAAAATGTGCAACACTATCAGTAATGTTCAGTGCTATTTTTGTTCTGAAATATTTTAAAATTCAGCTTTAATATTCACGCAGCTCATAAATTGAGAGATTTCAAAGGAGCGGAGTGAATAGCATTCATTATCGCATATATTGGTTTACAATCAGCCTCACTTGAGTCCAGAAATATTTCACTAATGAACGTATATTGTGTTATTCAAGATATCACTGTGAAGGGAGGAGAGGAATGTGTACTTTGAGGTTTAACTTTCCAATGTCAGACATGCACAGCTGAAGGTCATATTTCATTGGGAATTAACCAGTTTTCTAGGTAATGCAAACTTATCTGAGGGATAGAAATAAGAACTCAGGCAGATTATCAGAAAATCTGGTATTTAAGAGAATATGCAATTTCCTGGACTGTAATCAAACATCTCATACTTTTTTATTACTTTGCTGAGGTTTAACTAAAATATTTGGCATGATATATGTGAATATGGGTTTTAAATTAAGTGAAATGGTCACCAAACTTTTATTTCGTAGCCTTTCTTTGGTTGCTTTACTTTTGAGAAGGAATCTTTTGCCTCCAAATAATACTGATTTACCACCAGTTTCAGAGCTCACTTTCTCCCAATGACATTCAAGACATATCAATATGGATACCACGGGACTCTTATTTTTTTCAGAGATCAGCTAAAATCCTTGTGTTTTGCTTTTGCTGAATGTACTGGTTGGTATGAATTTAAGATGAGCTCCCCATTGGCTGATGCCCTGAGGGATCTTTAATATGATAACTATCTGGTTTACTGCGTTATTTTTTCCTTGAAAAAACCCTCATGGGGCCGAAACGTCGGATCTTTTTTGAAGTAAATAAAGATTTTGCATTTTATAAGACCATGAGTGCCTCCCTCCACCTCTTTTCATTATACTTATCAGCAATATAATATTGTGACAGTGTGACTAGGGGCAGTGTGGTAGACCACAGGTTCATCAACAGGCGGATGGAGGACTCCCTTTTCCCCTATAGGGTTAACCATCAGCTGATGTCTAATTAGGACTGCCCTTTTATAAGAGATATGGTTCCCTCTGAGAGAGCAGTCTTGGTGCAGAAGGAAAAGAAGCATAATCCTGAGCCCAGAAGGAAAGTACATTATATTTTGTTTTTAAGGATTGGTATGCGGTTTAGCCACCCAACATTTCAGAATACATATAAATATAAATGTGAGTCAAAATGTTGGTCTTTTTAATTAGCATTTATAACATTCAAAAAAAATAATATATATATGAACGGTTTGCTGAAAACTAAAAGAAGAGCCGATTGAATTTTAAAAAGAGACAATATTTTTTTTAACATTGAATCCTATGGGATTCGCCTATTTAAACCTGTCAAACTGAACCACTGAAAATCAGATCATTTCACTGACATTTCGGTGCAGTTCGGTGTTCTCTGAATAGATTAACCGTTAATTCTCTAGGGAACAATACGGCATTTTGGTAAATTGACAGCATTCTGAATAGACGAACTGACACGAAATTGCATTGTAGGGTTCAATTTGGTGGCAAGTATGTCACGTATTGAATAACCCCTATTGTGTATATTTAATGCTATGTGTAATTTTAGATAAACAGAATGACAGACGTTCTTGATTTTTGTAAGGATTCATAAACATAATTCTAAATATATTACAAAGCCAAAATTTAAGTACCTTTTAAGTAGTGGTACAAAAAAATTAATTAGTTTTCTTCTATTTATAGTGTATAATTATATTAATGGAAAATGATATAACTAGTCTCATTATATTTCCAAAGAGCACCTTCATGAGGTTTACATTTCCAGACTTTTGAACATCGCAACCCTTTGTTAATTGTTGATTACTTTGCCCATTAGTGCTGTTTAGACGTCAAAGACCCAGTGAGGATTATGCTTTTATAAAATTCAATATCAAAGGTGAAAGAGTTCCAGGATCAACTCATTGAATGTACCTTGGCAGCCTCTGTATTAATCTGATTGCCTAAGACGCTATCAATGGCCATGACATGGATCTAATAAAACCCTTTATGCTGCTTCTAGACGTCTATGTAGCTTTTGCATCTTTATTAAGAAGCAGAATTATTGATTGTGTACGGCTTTTTCTCTCACCTCCGGAACACTCTTGACTGCGATGGAGAGATTTGTATGCTGTTCAATAACCCTTTTTGCCATTTTACCTAGTGTTTTTTTCCCTCTTCATTTTTCTCTGTTATTTTAACAAATATGATAACTTCCAAAGACGATTAGATAATAACATCTTTGTTAAACAAGCATGCACTAAAGGTTGTTCATCAATTACTTGTAGTTTATGAAGTCAAAGTGATCGAATTCCAATCCAAGCAACTGATACTTTTATTCGTGAACCACTTGAAACAGTATCTAAGGGCCTCTTGCATTGGTATAGTCAACCATGGCAGTTGCGACTTGTACTAGATAAGACTTTAAAGAGCATCATGAACAACGGAGGAGGACAGGGCACCAGGTCAACAAAAACAGACGGTTTATTGGAAGTTACTGGCAATGTTTCAACTCGGTATGAACCTTTCTGAAGCCCCACGTAGAGCTATAACATTGCCAGTAAATTTTAATAAACCTGCCATTTTATTATTATTATTATTCTTTATTTATAAAGCGCCAGCATATTCCGCAGCGCTGTACAATAAGCACAGTATAGACAGGGTTACAATACATTGAACAACATTTGACAAACAGTACAGGAGGAGATGAGGGCCCTATTCCCGTAGGAACTCACAATCTGGGAGGGTTGGGGTTGGAAACAGGAGGAGAGGACTGTAAGGTGAGAGTGATTGATGGTTGCGTCAGTGAGTTGGGTGGTAGGCTTCCCTAAATAGGAATGTTTTCAGGGAGCGTTTGAAGGAAGAGAAGTTAGGGGAAAGTCTGACAGTACGAGGGAGAGCGTTCCAGAGAGTGGGGGCTGCGCGTGAGAAATCCTGCAGTCTATCATGGGAAGAGGTGATGCGGGGAGAAGCTAGGCGCAGGTCACTGTTTGACCTTAGGGAGCAGGCTGGGGTGTATTTGGTGATTAGTGAGGACAGGTAGTGGGGAGCTGAGTTAGTGAGGGTTTTGTAGGTAAGGATAAGGATTTTGAACTTAATTCTGCAGTGGATGGGGAGCCAGTGAAGGGACTCGCAGAGGGGAGCGGCAGAGACAGAGCGGCGGGTGAGGTGAATTAGCCTGGCGGAGGCGTTCAGGATGGATTGTAGGGGGAGAGGTGGGACAGAGGGAGGCCAGATAAGAGATTATTGCAATAGTCGAGTCGGGAGATTACCAGGGCGTGTATGAGTTGTTTTGTGGCGACAGCGGTAAGAAATGGCCGAATTCTGTAAATATTACGCAGTTGATATCGGCAGGAGGAGGAAAGAGACTTGATGTGGGGGATGAAGGAAAGAGCAGAGTCAAGTGTAACTCCAAGACAGCGAACTTGGTTTGATGGGGAGATGGTGATACCCTCCACCGTGATCGAGAAGTCAGGAGGTGGGGCGGCATTAGAGGGAGGAATAAGTAGGAGCTCAGTCTTTGACATGTTGATCTTTAGGTGGTGGGAGGCCATCCAGGAGGAGATGCCAGATAAACAGTCACTGACTTTGGAAAGGACAGGGGGAGAGAGATCAGGGGTAGAGAGGTAGATCTGAGTGTCATCAGCGTAGAGGTGGTAATTAAAGCCAAAGCTGTTGATGATTTTGCCCAGGGAGGAGGTGTAGATGGAAAAGAGCAGAGGACCAAGGACAGAGCCTTGAGGTACACCAACAGATAGAGGCAATGAGGAGGAGGAGTTACCAGCAAAGGACACACAGAAGGACCTGTTGGATAAATAGGAGTCAATCCAAGCAAGTGCAGTGTCACCGAGACCCAGAGAGTTGAGGGTCTGTAGAAGGAGGGGGTGGTCAACAGTGTCAAAAGCAGCCGAGAGGTCAAGCAGGATGAGAATAGAATAGTGGCCATGTTTTTTAGCAGTTAGGAGGTCGTTGGTGACTTTGGTGAGGGCAGTTTCAGTTGAGTGTAGCGGACGGAAGCCAGATTGCAGGGGGTCAAGTAGTGAATTGGAGGACAGGAAGAGGGAGAGGCGGTTGAAGACTAGTTTTTCTAAGAGCTTAGAGTTAAGGGAAGCAGGGATACAGGACGGTAGTTGGATGGAGAGTTGGGATCTAGGGATGGTTTCTTTAGTAAAGGGGTAACTAGCGCGTGTTTGAAGGCAGATGGAAAGGAGCCAGTGGAGAGAGATAGGTTGAAGATGTGTGTGAGAGCAGGGGTGAGGGAGGAGGAGAGGGGAGGAATTAGATGTGAGGGAATGGGGTCGAGCGGGCACGTGGTGAGATGTGAGGAGGACAATAAGGAATTGACTTCCTCCTCAGTGGTTGGGAGGAAGCGGCAGAGGGTGGCAGATGGGACCTGTGGGAGTGGAGGTGGCAGATAACTATCTTGTGTTGGGATGTTGCTTCTGATAGTTAAAGTTTTACTGAGGAAGTAGTCTGCCAGCTCTTGAGCGCTGAAGGCAGCTGAGGGGGGAGGTGCAGGTGGGTAGAGGAGGGTGTTGAAGGTGGACCAGAGCCGTTTAGGGTTGGAGGACAGCGTAGATATAAGAGATGAGAAGAAGGATTGTTTGGCCAAGTGGAGGGCAGAGGTGTATGACCGGAGAATTTGTGGAGAACGAGTACTCTGCTCTTCCTTCTCTGTGCAAACTTGAGAAAGGTCCAATTTTTTGACCCAAAACATTGCTTTGTATATTTCAAATAAGACTGCCTTTGAGAGGCTTGGATGCTTGTTCTTTATCTGACCTTCTATGACCCCCTTCTCTGTTATTCATAGCAGAAGAATATGACCCGCTGCTCCAATCGCCAATATAAACAATTTAATGGGTGTGCAACATTCGCATGCAATATTTTTCAAAACCAAAACAACCAAAAACAACCAAAAAGTTGCCCACCCATTAAATTGCTGAATGTTCTGGTTGGTATGAATTTAAGATGAGCTCCCCATTGGCTGATGCCTTGAGTGATCTTTAATATGATAACTATCTGGTTTACTGCATTATTTTTTCCTTGAAAAAGTCCTCATGGGGCCGGAATGTTGGATCTTTTATGAAGTAAATAAAGATTTTGCATTTTATAAGACCATGAGTGCCTCCCTCCACCTCTTTTAGTTATACTTATCAGCAATATATATATAGTGACAGTGTGATTAGGGGCAGTGTGGTAGACCACAGGTTCATCATCAGGCGGATGGAGGACTTCCTTTTTCCCCTATAGGGTTAACCAACAGCCGATGTCTAATTAGGACTGTCCTGCCCTTTTATAAATAAATATTTTTCAAAACCAAAACAACCAAAATGTTGCTCACCCATTACATTGGTTAGGTTGGAAATTGGAGTGACAGGTCCTTTTCTTCTGATACGCATTGACATGGAGCATTGGCCTTGCCAGACCATGGAGCATCCTTCTGCCTAAGGATTATATAAGACTGTTGTTGTGGGTGCATGATCCCCTATTCTTTATTGAAACCCTCTCTGTTCTTGATTCTGTTATGTGAGTTTATATCCATAAAAATGAAGTGTACACTTGACTTAAATGATGTCCTTGTCAGGGTGCAGCTCAGGTTGGGATGGCCGGTTTCCCAAAACAATTCTAAGTTAAAGAGCCTCTATTTGGACACTCACATCATTGTATTTTATTGTGATACTGTTATGACAATTGAAAAAGCTCCATGTAGGAGCTGAAAACGTTGTGTTTCTGTCCCACTTAATGCTGTTTAACCTGCTGAACTTGAGTGTCCGGGTCATCTGCTTCTTGTGTTGTGGGAGATGCCTCACCAGGGCTTGGTGCACTTTCTGTCCTTATTTCTCTAAAGGTGGTGTGGTAGTCCCAATTTGTATCTGTAATTGGTGTAACAACCATCAGTGGGGAGACAGCCCATGATATGTTCAGTGGCCCAGTGGCTCCATGGGGCCCCAGTCCATGACAAACCCTCTGCAGCTTGTCTAAGTGGCCCAATAGTGAGTTCCTCCATCTGTGCAGCTTATCTAAGTGCCACAATGCTGAGTTCCTCCATCTGTGCAGCATGTCTAAGGCCACAATGTTGAGTTCCTCCATGCCGATCAGAAGTGACCCACCAATATACCAACTAATTTCCTGGTGGGACGCAGCATTTGGAGCCAGTAAAAGCACTATGACTCTTCCCTGAGGGAGCGGTTAGTCAGGCCTACACCAGGTAGACTTTCAAATCGATTGCTCTTTTTCCCTTTGCTAGGAAAGTCTAGGAGGCAAATGATTTTATTTTTAGTTTACTAAAATGGAAAGCTGAGGGACGGCGGGCCCCGACAAAGTGGTTTAGTAAGGGACCTCATGAATTCTGATGGCAGCCAAGGTCACAAATGGTTTATTGGTGGAGTTAACCAGTATATCCTCTGGATAGACTTGCCAGAGAGAATAGTTGATTATTTATAAACAGTTATAATGCTAATTTCTACTGTCACTCGAAAAGAAATGTTGGTTTATTTCGAATAATCATTTGAACCAACTTGCAGGGTTATCCAAAGAGATCCGAATTGCTTGAGAAAGGTAACCGAACGCTGAAAATCAGCGTTCGGTTGCCTTTCCTGGCCATTTAGCTATCCAGAGAGCAGGCAATTCGCCAAATCCTGGCGAATTGCCTGCACATACGGTGCCTGTTCGGTGCCAGTTCGAGGGCAGTGAATCCCATAGAGAAGCACTGCTTCAGCTATTCAGAGAACACAAACCAGCAGTGAAAGGTTCCCCTAATGCCCTGCCATTCGGTGGTTTAATTCGGCAAATTTATTCAGGAGAATCCCATAGACTTCAATGTTAAAAATATTCCTGATTTAATTCAATATCTAATAAACCATTCATTATAAAATTCTGCAGCAAAAAGTCTCTTTATTTATTGATTTTTTTGGATACTTTAAGCATTTTTTTTTTTTTTTTTTTAAAAGTCCGATTTTTTTTTTTTTTAAGTTTACTTCTTTTTTCTGTAACAGCCCTCTTTTATTATCATTCCCTGGACCTCCTGTGTAAATTTCAGACATTTTCGCTCAGTAGTTTCTTTGCAAACAGCGTTTCATTTTCACAGATTCATACAAATGGTTTTGCTAATTTATTCACTGCCTCCTCTGCGTCTCAGCTGCTTCGGCTCTGTGTGATTCGGCTCCTGTTCGGCTGCTTCGCTGCGTGTGATCGGCTCCTGCTCGGGTTTTTCGAAGGTTAATCCAGATGTTTTTGCTTGTTTTCGGCGTGCATTCGGTGGGTTTTGCGGTTAGTTTTCGGTGGGTTTAAGGCAGCTTTTCCCTGCAATTCGGGGACCCTGTGGTGCTTGCTGAATACACCGCAGGGTCACCGAAATGCAATCGGCAAAAGGAACCGAATTGAAGAGAACGAAAAGTCACTGAACGTGCGGTTCTCTTTGGATAACCCTGTTGGTAGAATCTAGCATTTGGTATTAAATGCTAATGGTCACATTATTGTCACCTTTAATTCACAGGAGTTAGTCACGCGTGTAATTGTCAACATTATCTTCATGTTGAGATACACAAAGCTATAAATTAAACACGGCAAGTAAGACAGTCTTCTCCACACTACAAATGTCACCCTCTCTATTATAGATCTCAGAATCGTCTTTGTAGACGCAAAGGAGAATTTACTAGAAAAAGACTTTGTTGCATCTGACGACTCTAATGCTAGTCATTAGGAACCTAATGCAGAAGACTTTACAAAACAAATAACACGTTTCATTTCAAAATACATCCATTCACGGTACTGCTGTCATTGTGTCAAGGTGTTTTATCTTACTGTATGGAAGATTTATGACAGGCGCTCTTTGATCACTGGGATACTTAGAAGACAATTAACGTGATGTCTTACTTTAAATGCAGAAATTTGCTAATTTCTTCCTTTTTTTCTCTTTGCAAAGTATAGAATTGCAGATAAAAAACCTTAAATGCAGTTAATTCAAATGTTCAAAACCTTATACCCTGCAATTATTAATTCAACAGAAATCCCAGAAAATATTAATTATGTGTCAGATGAAGAGACGAAAAAATATATCTTTGGATAACCCCTTAAATATCGTTTTAAACATGTTCAGAGAGCTCAACTGGCCCCGAAATTGAGCCGAACAGTGAATTTCTCCATATGGTACAATTTCAGAGCCATTTGGCTACTTAAAAGCTGGCAATTCGCCACATATTGGCAAATTGGCAGCGAAATACAGTGATCTGCGGCAGCATTGAAATCCCCATAGAGAAGCAATGGTTAATCTATTCAGAGACACCGAACAGCACCGAAATGTCATTGAAATGCCCTGATGTTCGGTGGTTTCATTCGGCAGGTTTAATCAGGTGAATCCTATAGGCTTCAATGTTAAAAATATCTCCGTTTTTATTAAATATCTGTTAATCCGTTTATTCTGTAATTGTCAATCGTTTTCTGTAAGTCTTCACAAGGTTTTTACACACTGTTACTGGTATTTTTGCCCATTCCTCCATGCAGATCTCCTCTAGAGCAGTGATGTTCTGGAGCTGTCGCTGGGCAACACGGACCTTCAACTCCCTCCAAAGGTTTTCTATGGGGGTTAGATCTGGAGACTGTCTAGGCCACTTCAGGACCTTGATATGCTTCTTACGAAGCCAATCCTTCGTTGTCTGGGCTGTGTGTTTGGGAGCATTGTCCTGCTGAAAGACCCAGCCACGTTTCATCTTCAATGCCCTTGCTGATGGAGGTTTTCACTCAAAATCTCACGATACATGGCCCCATTCATTCTTCCCTATACACGGATCAGTCGTCCTGGTCCCTTTTGCAGAAAAACAGCCCAAAAGCATGATGTTTCCGCCACCATGCTTCACAGTAGGTATGGTGTTCTTTGGATGCAACTCAGCATTCTCTCTCCTCCAAACACGACGAGTTGAGTTTTTACCAAAAAGTTCTACTTTGGTTTCATCTGACCATATGACATTCTCCCAATCCTCTTCTGGATCATCCAAATGCTCTCTAGCAAACTTCAGACGGGCCCAGACATGTTCTGGTTTAAGCAGGGGGACACGTCTGGCACTGCAGGATTTGAGTCCCTGGCGGTGTAGTGTGTTACTGATGGTAGCCTTTGTTACTTTGGTCCCAGCTCTCTGCAGGTCATTCACTAGGTCCCCCCGTGTGGCCCTCGGATTTTTGCTCACCGTTCTTGTGATCATTTTGACCCCACAGGGTGATATCTTGCGTGGAGCCCCAGATCGATGGAGATTATCAGTAGTCTTGTAGGTCTTCCATTTTCTAATGATTGCTCCCACAGTTGATTTCTTCACACCAAGCTGCTTGCCTATTGCAGATTCAGTCTTCCCAGCCCGGTGAAGGTTTACAATTTTGTTTCTGGTGTCCTGCGACAGCTCTTTGGTCTTCTTGACCATAGTGGAGTTTGGAGTGTGTCTGTTTGAGATTGTGGACAGGTGTCTTTTATACTGATAACAAGTTCAAACAGGTGCCATTCATACAGGTAACGAGTGGAGGACAGAGGAGCCTCTTAAAGAAGACGTTACAGGTCTGTGAGAGCCAGAAATCTTGCTTGTTTGTACTGTACTGTAGGTGACCAAATACTTATTTTCCACCATAATTTCCAAATAAATACTTTAAAAATCAGACAATGTGATTTTCTGGATTTTTTTTCCACATTTTGTCTCTCATAGTTGAAGTTACCCACGATGACAATTACAGGCCTCTCTCATCTTTTTAATTGGGAGAACCTGCACAATTGGTGGCTGACTAAATACTTTTTTGCTCCACTGTATATAATTATCATCTATATAACTATCTCATAGAAATGTCAATCGAATTCAAGAAAAAAATTATTGTATTTTCACTATAGCAGTTTTTTGCTAACCAGCATTCTTTTATTGAGAGATTAGTGGTTTTAGATCAGCAGACTAAGGTGGATCAATAAGTACTGGCTGGGTGGAGTAGAGGTAATGTCAGTGCTCTGCATGGCGAGAGCCTGTGGAGTCATAGGTTCGATCCCGACGAGCACCTCTCTAGTAAGCGTCCTTGGGCAAGACACCTAACAGTGCATACTCGTCACCCAGGACATACTTGAAAACGAGAGAAATCTCAATGTATCCTTCCTGGTAAAATCCTTTCACAAAAAAAATAAAATAACGTTGAACATATGGTGAATTCTCTATTTAGGGAGCTGCCATCGTAGTTCTAATTTCTTTTCACTGTTCTTTCCACTGGAGTTTCTGCCGAAGTTCTTCATCGTATTTTTCAATGGGGTTCTCATCAGTGTTTCCAGTCTAGTTTCTGTAACAGCAGGTTTATTCAGTCAAAGCTGCCCGGCGTTGTTTTCTACCATTGTTTTCTCTGTAGTTTCTAGAGGTATGCACCACTAAAAATTTTGTTTAATTTTTTCTTCCAAGTGTTTTTTTTCGTTTCGGGTCATTTCTGACTGTTTTCGTTTCGATTCGGTGATCTATTTGAAATTTCGGAATGATTCGAAATTTCGGGTACTAAATCTGTGACACAAAAAAATCTAAAAGTAAAGAGACTCTTTACTGCAGAATATTATAAGCAACGGTTTATTAGATATTGAATTAAAACGGGAATATTCAGATCAAGGTGTGGGAAATGTTTGACCAACATGGTGTGAGAAATGTTTCACCAACAAGGAGTGGGAATTTGGAAAAAAAAAATAGTTTTTTCTTCCAAGTGTTTTTTTTCATTTTGGGTCATTTCGGACCGTGTTCGTTTCGATTCGATGATCTATTCGAAATTTCGGATCGATTCGAAATTTCAGGTAATAAATCTGTGACACAAAAGAATCTAAAAATAAAGAGACTCCTTACTGCAGACTATTATAAGCAACGGTTTATTAGATATTGAATTAAAACGGGAATATTCAGATCAAGGTGTGGGAAATGTTTGACCAGCATGGTGTGGGAAATGTTTCACCAACAAGGAGTGGGAATTTGGAAATGTTTGACCAACAAGGTGTGGGAAATGTTTCACCAACAAGGTGTGGGAAATGTTGAATCCCAAAGGCCTCAATGTTAAAAAATATTCCCGTTTTAACTCAATATCTAATAAACCGCTGCTTATAATATTCTGCAGTAAAGAGTCTCTTTATCTTTAGATTTTTTTAGGATCTTTTGAGCATTTGTTTTTAAAAAAATAGTTTTTTTTATATCAATTCGAAATTTGACCCGAAATTTCGAAACGACCCAAAATTTCGAATCGATCCGAAATTTCGAATTGTCCAAAATTTAGAATCGAATGACTCAAAATTTCAAATCGATACGAAAATTTCGTGTGGTCGACATTTCGAATTCAGGATGCCCTCGGAAGCATGAAAATGGTAAATTTCATAGGAAAAACGAATCTGTACGAAACGAATTGCAAATCCCTAGTAGTTTCTATGGAAAGTCTACGGACTTTACCTACTTAAAATCACCAAAGTATATTTCCAGGCAGTGCAAATAATAGTAAAACGATGGTCGTTGTAGAATAGCTTCAGTTTTCTTATCTTCCGGAAGAATAATGTTGGTACCGTTGTTTAGTGTTGTTTCCTGGAATCCTGCTGTCAGTACTGGATTCTTTTTCTGTGGATAGCCAATTCTCACCACAGTTGCAACAATGGTGATTTTTACCTTTGTCTGAAACAATGTTAAACAGTGGTGTTTAGCGACTGAGCTCTTATATTACCACATTTGCTTCTATCATCTTATATGTGCATCATTTTAAAAAAAGTCTATCCATTCCATACCTATCTATCATAGTTTACATAGTTTACATAGTTACATAGGCTGAAAAAAGACATGCGTCCATCGAGTTCAGCCTCTCCCACATCACCTACTGCTGTTGATCCAAATGAAGGAAAAAACCCAGTCTGAAGAGCTCGCCAATATGCAACATACTGGGAATAAATTCCTTCTTGACCGCAGAATGGCGTCAGATTTCTCCTTGGATCAAGAAGCTTTTACCCACATCTTAAATATTATAACCCTTAATATTCTGTGTCTGCAGGAAGTCATCCAGTCGCTTTTTAAAAGTCTGTACGGTCTCTGATCCAACCACCTCAACAGGCAGAGAATTCCACAGCTTTATTGTTCTCACCGTAAAATAACCCTTCCTATGCTTTAGGCTGAATTTTCTTTCTTCCAGTCTAAATGGATGACCCCATCTATCTCTATCTATCTATCTATCTATCTATCTATCTATCTATCTATCTATCCATCTATCCATATCTATTTATCTATCTACCTATCAATCTATCTATCTCTCTCTCTCAGAGAAATGTCACTTTAGATTTCCAGAAAAGGAAACAATTGTGGTTACACTATATTACTTTGTGAACTATGTATGATGCAAGAGTGCTTTGCGCCACAGCTCTGAGACCACGCATCAATGAAAGATAACTTCAAAGCTGGCAGAAGTTATTTATTCATATGATAAAATAACAATACTCCAAGCTGTTCATTCAGTAACTTGCCTCTGGGCAAAATCAACACTTTTCTAAATGAAGTTTGAAATGTTGTTGGAAAAAAAAAGTCCTAGTTCTTTGAACACATAAAGAGGCCATGAAAGGAAATTGTCAGGAATACTATTCTGTCCAGGGAAAACATTTTTGTGTAACATAGAATGTTGGATATTTAAACAAAACTAACAAAAATAAATAAATAGGAAGATGCCAAAATTGCATATATATCACTTATCTATTATAGAAGCTACTATTTCTGCAAATCTATTACTGTAACATCACTCGTCTCACATGCCGGCATATATAAACAATCTGTGACTAATTGTGTGAATCCCACCTCCCCATTCATCTTGTAATCCGGTTGTATACAATGTAATGCTACATACAGTCAACACAATGGGTTGTATATAAAATACAAAGATAAAAAGTAAGCATTGGCCTCAGTGAAAGATGGCTTTCTGTATTTGCATCCTGCATAGAATCTCCGAGACCTCCTTTAGTTCATTCACTAACATTTATATGGCAAAAGACATATACTAACTAACGATAGTAAAATAAAAAAAGACATTAACAAACAATTTCTACTTGGCTGCACATAACGCTAGAAGGGATTTATGAATTATATGAGTTGTTAATAAATGTCACAATCACATATATTTACAAATTATAATATTAATTCACAGTAAAAATACATTGTATGTGCTTCTCACATGCCATCTCCTGCAGGCTACATCTTATATGTGCATTTTATATTCACCGTTTTTCATGATTGCCCTGTTTTAACAGTATTGGCTATTTCCATTTTTGGTGCAACATGTAAAAGTAAGATGTAACAGTAGTTCTTGTGATTTCCCTTCCACTCTTTTTTTATCTATTTAGTGCACATCATCCACAGGAGACATAAATACATTAATACAACAACCTAACAATAAATTCCTCCTCCATGAAGAGATTGCACATCTATCTATCTATCTATCTATCTATCTATCTATCTATCTATCTATCTATCTATCTATCTATCTATCTATCCCATATCTAGCTGACTGTCTCTCTATCCTCTTTGACTGTCCTGTCCCATATCTATCAATATATCTATCTATCCATATCTATATATCCCATATATATATATATATCTATCCCAAATCTATCTTATGATCTATCCTCTGTGTCTGACTGTCTATCTATCCATATCTATCTATCTATCTATCCATATCTAACTATCTATCCCATATCTATCTATCTATCCATATCTAACTATCTATCCCATATCTATCTATTCCATATCCATCTATCTATCTATATATCCCAAATCTATCGATATATCCCATATCTATCTAGCCCATATCTAGCTATCTAGCCCATGTCTATTTATCTATCTATCATTCTAGCCCATATCTATCTATCTATCTATCTATCTATCTATCTATCTATCTATCTATCTATCTATCTATCTAGCCCATACCTATCTATCTATCTAGCCCATATCTATCTATCTATCTATCTATCTATCTATCTATCTATCTATCTATCTATCTATCTATCTAGCCCATATCTGCCTATCTAGCCCATATCTATCTATAGATCTATCTATCTAGCCCATTACTGTCTATATAGACCATATCTATTGATCTATCTATCTAGTCCATATCTATGTATCTATCCCATATCTATCTACCTATCCCATATACAGGTGAAACTCGAAAAATTTGAATATCGTGCAAAAGTTCATTTATTTCAGTAATGCAACTTAAAAGGTCAAACTAATATATGAGATAGACTCATTACATGCAAAGCAAGATAGTTCAAGCCGTGATTTGTCATAATTGTGAGGATTATGGTTACAGCTCATGAAAACCCCAAATCCACAATCTCAGAAAATTTAAATATTACATGCAATCAATAAAACAAGGATTGTACATAGAACAATATGGGAGCTCTGAAAAGTATAAAAATGAATATGTACTCAGTACTTGGTTTGGGCCTCTTTTGTAGCAATTACTGCCTCAATGCGGCAATGTGGCATGGAAGCCATCAGCCTGTGGCACTGCTGAGGTGTTATGGAAGAGCAGGATGCTTCAATAGTGGCCTTCAGCTCTTCTGCATTGTTCGGTCTCATGTCTCTCATCTTTCTCTTGGCAATGCCCCATAGATTCCCTATGGGGTTCAGGTCAGGCGAGTTTGCTGGCCAATCAAGCACAGTAATCCCACGGTCATTGAACCAGGTTTTGGTGCTTTTGGCTGTGTGGGCAGGTGCCAAGTCCTGCTGGAAAATGGAGTCAGCATCCCCATAAAGCTCGTCTGTGGAAGGAAGCATGAAGTGCTCCAAAATCTCCTGGTAGACGGCTGCGTTGACACTGGACTTAATGAAGCACAGTGGACCAACACCAGCAGATGACATGACTCCCTAAATCAACGCAGACTGTGGAAACTTCACACTGGACTTCCAGCATCTTGCAGTGTGTGCCTCTCCATTCTTCCTCCATACTCTGGGTCCTTGGTTTCCAAATGAGATGCAAAAGTTGCTCTCATCAGAAAAGAGGACTTTGGACCACTGAGCAACAGACCAGGTCTGTTTTTCTATAGCCCAGGTAAGACGCTTCTGACGTTGTTTGTTGTTCAGGAGCGGCTTGACGAGAGGAATACGACATTTGAAGCCCATGTCCAGGATCCGTCTGTGTGACTGGTGGCTCTTGATGCACTGACTCCAGCCTCAGTCCACTTCTTGTGAAAGTCCCCAACACTTTTGAATGGCCTTTTCCTGACAATCCTCTCCAGGCTGCAGTCATCCCTGCTGCTTGTGCACCTTTTTCTTTCACACTTTTCCCTTCCACATAACTTTCTATTAATGTGCTTTGATACAGCACTTTGGGAACATCCAACTTCTTTTGCAATTACCTTTTGAGGCTTTCCCTCCTTATGGAGGGTGTCAATGACGGTTTTCTACACAACCGTCAGGTCAGCAGTCTTTCCCATGATTGTGATTCCTACTGAACCAGACTGAGAGACCATTTAAAGGCTCAGGAACCCTTTGCAGGTGTTATGGCTTAATTAGCTGATTAGAGTGGGACACTTTGAGTCTAGAATATTGCACCTTTTCTCAATATTCAAATTTTATGAGATTGTGGATTTGGGGTTTTCATGAGCTGTAAGCCATAATCATCACAATTATGACAAACCACGGCTTGAACTATCTTGCTTTGCATGTAATGAGTCTATCTCATATATTAGTTTCACTTTTTAAGTTGCATTACTGAAATAAATGAACCTTTGCACGATATTCAAATTTTTCGAGTTTCACCTGTATATCTATATATCTCATATCTATCGTTCACTGTGAATATATGCGATTGAACACGAGCATAACTGTCTATACATTGTTTTTTTTCCGTTAGAATAACACCTTCACTTCAGCTGTTTCTTTACAACGATCGTGCGCCAGTGTTGACAAGCACTATATCTTATCACAAACTGACACCCTGAAATCTCAAATCTCACGTAATCAGTTTTTTTTATTTTATTTTTATGCTTGTCATCAGAACATGGTATTTTGTAAGCAGCAAAAATATGATGGTAAAAATTTAAAAAAATAAAAGAAATAGAAAGAAATAAGGGTAGTTGACAACTAGCGTAAATAAATAACAATGCTGTCTGTCTGAATTAAACAGATCCCCTCTCGACAGATTTAGCATTTCACATTATGCAGATTAATCCTCGGAGCCCCACAAGTGTTTTGGGTCCTGGGGTACGAGTATACAGCTGTGATCAAAACTGCACAAAGGCATCCTTCCTGCGCCTTGGGAAAACTAATATAGACACAAACATGGCTGTTATCAGTAAAAGAGCGGCCCTGCTGCTTAATCTGTTTGCAACAGGATTCCTGCACAGTAGTTCACGGCAAATATCAGTCGCAGTTTGCTGACTTTGAAATGGCTCTCGCTCTACTGGTGGTAGGTGTATTTTTTGCTTTATGTTTCAATGCATTAACCATGGTATCCCCAGAGAAGGGACATAAGCCATGGGTGGATGGACACATTTTTGCATTTGTGGTATAAGGAATTAAAAAGTAAAAAAAAAATAAAGAAATGCCCAAATTGTAACATAATCATTGAAATAAATGTGATGTTTTCCATACGGGGCTGACGATTCCACACTAATTGTGTTGTATTTTTTTCTTAATTAAATAAATAAAACAGGTGTTATACTTTTTTTTTTTTTTAAAGATTTTGGGTAATTATCTAGATGAACGATTTGGCCATGAAGATCACTGGAGTTGTAGCTTAAAACCATCTGGAGAATTGAATTCTTCTAGATTCTATTCATCTAGAACAGCCCCTGGCCATGAATATCATGGGAGTTACAGCAGCGAAAAACACACATCTGGAGATTTTCAGGTTGGCAATTCATTGTTTAAGACACTAATAAATGCTGCTGGAAAATGAACCAAAATAGCTCAAAATTAATCATAGTTTTCTCAAGTGTATCTATTTATCCCGTTTTAAGCATCGAAGTGAGAAATACATATATATATATTTATATCAGGAGAAGACATTTCAGGACAGCGTGTAACAGGGCTAATAATTTTTATTTTTTTCTATCAAATTTGAAATATTACTTTTACAAGAAATACTTTGCTCCCTTTAAATCCTTTTCACAAACAACCCCGGAGTATTCATGTTACATAATAATGTTTTGATATTTGGTTTGTTTGTTTTTGTTTATTTGTTTGTTTCCACTGTAAATAAAGTTTTTTTCTATTTTCTGGTACCATACACATATTCTACCTGCTGCCAACTATGTCATCATTACCCTTAACCTCTTCACTACCAAGTGGTTTTCCATAACACCACTGGCAGGAACCAATGGTTTTATGGAAAACCACTTTACAGTAACCCTTTTCCCTATTACATCCACGCTCTCCTACAAACAAACCTACCTCTATTGTGAACAAGAGAAGGATACTGTGTCCTTGGTATCCCGAAGGATGCAGAATAAATAGGAGTAACTAGATTAGCTAGAAAATAAACTAGTGGTTCCTTCACTAAAATTCTTCTTGTAACAGACTGGATACATGCCCTAAATGACATGCAGATTAACATTAGAATTAGTTGGATGACTATCATTGTCAAGTGCTATGCTGCAAAAAAAAAACGAGGATATAAGAAAGCTCCCATAATTGTTTAGAAAACTGTTTTACATTCATAAAATGTTAAAAATTTCAATTTTGTCTGTAATATTGCATGTTTTCAAGAGATTTAAGCGGTGATTCTAGAGAATGCTAGAATGTGTCTAACTGTGGCGCTGTTCTTGATTGGTGATGTGTGTGCCATCTTTTCATCTCGTGGCGTGGCACACTGGCAAATCAATGAGCAAAATAATTGCTAAGGCGCATCAGCAGTTATTAAGGATCTATTTTACCATATACAAATCAAGTATTAAAATGTTACCATTGTATTTAAAGTTCTATTCAATAATACATCTTCAACATTTTGTCATTGCCCTGTTAGTTACTCCCACCTTATTCAGCCATCGCACAGCAACTTCCACAGCACCTGAGGACCATTTGCGGTACACCAGTCTGCCATGGCAACAGAATCAGGACCTTAGCTACCTTAATTATGTATATACAGTGGCAAGAAAAAGTATGTGAATCCTTTGGGATTACGTGGAGTTTTGCATGAATTGATCATAAAATGTGCTCTGATCTTCATCTAAATCCCAACAATTTGAAAAACACAGTCTGCTTAAAATAATACAACACAAACATTATATGTTTTCATGTGTTTATTGAACAGAACAAGTAAACATTCACAGTGCAGGGTGGAAAAAGTATGTGAACCTTTGGACTTAATAACTGGTTGACCCTCCTTTGGCAGCAATAACCTCAACCAAACGTTTCCTGTAGTTGCAGATCAGACCTGCACAACGATCTGGAGTAATTTTGGACCACTCCTCTTCACAAAACTGTTTCAGTGTAGCAATATTCTTGGGATGTCTGGTGTGAATCGCTCTCTTAAGGTCATGCCACAGCATTTCAATCGGGTTGAGGTCAGGACTCTGACTGGGCCACTCCAGAAGGCGTATTTTGTTTTGTTGAAGCCATTCTTTTGTTGAATTACTTGTATGCTTTGGGTCATTGTCCTGTTGCATCACCCATCCTCTGCGGAGCTTCAGTTGGCGGACAGATGGTCTTACGTTTTCCTGCAAAATGTCTTGATAAACTCTGGAATTCATTTTTCCATCAATAACAGCAATCCGTCCAGGCCCTGAGGCAGCAAAGCAGCCCGAAAAAATGATGCTCCCTCCGCCATGTTTTACAGTGGGGATGAGATTTGATGTTGGTGTGCTGTGCCTTTTTTTCTCCACACACTCAGGGTTATTCAAAGAGATTCAAAAAGTCACCGCACGTTCAATTCGGTTCCTTTTGCCGATCCCATTTCGGTGACCCTGCGGTGTATTCAGCAAACACCACAGGGTCCCCGAATTGCAGGGAAAAGCTGCCGCAAACCCGACGAAAACTAACCGTAAAACCCAGCGACTGCACGCCGAAAGCCCTCAAAAACATCTGGATTAACCTGCCGAAAAACCCGAGCAGGAGCCGATCACACACAGCGAAGCCTCCGGAGAAAGCTGAGACCCCAGACAGAGGGCAGTGAATAAATTAGGAAAACAGTTTGCATGAATGATTGAAAAGTGAAATGCTGTTTGCAAACAGACTACTGAGCAAAAATGTCTGAAATTTACATATGAGGTCCAGGGAATGATAATAAAGAGGGCTGTTACAGAAAAAAGAAGTAAACTTAAAAAAAAAAAAATCGGACTTTTATTAAAAAAAAAATAAAAATCTGAAAAATACTTAAAATATCCTAAAAAATCGATAAATAAAAAGACTCTTTACTGCAGAATTTTATAACGAACGGTTTATTAGATATTGAATTAAAACCGGAATATTTTTAACATTGAAGCCTATGGCCTTGAATAAACTTGTCAAATTAAACCACCGAATGGCAGGGCATTAGGGGAACCTTTCACTGCTGGTTTGTGTTCTCTGAATAGCCGAAGCAGTGCTTTTTCATGGGGTTTTCACTGCCCTTGAACAGGCACCGAACAGGCACCGTATGTTCAGGCAATTCGCAAGGATTTGGCAAATTGCCTGCTCTCTGGATAGTCGAATGGCCAAGAAAGGTAACCGAACGCTGATTTTCAGCGTTCGGTTACCTTTCTCAAGCAATTCGGATCTCTTTGAATAACCCTGATAGTGTTGTGTATTTTTTCCAAACAACTCAATTTTGGTTTCATCTGTCCTCAGAATATTTTGCCAGTAGTGCTGTGGAACATCCAGGTGCTCTTTTGCAAACTTAAAACGTGCTGCAATATTCTTTTTGGACAGCAATGGCTTCCTCCGTGGTGTCCTCCCATGTACTCCATTCTTGTTTAATGTTTTCCTTATTGTAGATGTGTCAACAAAAATGTTAGCATGTGCCAGAGATTTCTGTAAGTCTTTAGCTGACACTCTAGGATTCTTCTTTACCTCATTAAGCATTCTGCGCTGTGCTCTTGCAGTCATCTTTACAGGATATCCATGCCTAGGGAGAGTAGCAACAGTGCTGAACTTTCTCCATTTGTAGACAGTCTGTCTTACCGTGGACACATGAACATCAAGGCTTTTGGAGATACTTTTGTAACCCTTTCCAGCTTCATGCAAGTCAACGATTCTTGATCGTAGGTCTTCTGAGAGCTCTTTTCTGCGAGGCATGGTTCACATCAGGCAGTGCTTCTTGAAACCAGTAAACCCAAAACTGGTGTGTGTTTTTAAAGGGCAGGACAGCTTTCAGCAACACATCCAATAATATCACACTGATTGGACGCAAGGTTGGCTCACTCCTGGCTCCAATTAGCTCTTGGAGAAGTCATTAGGCTAGGGGTTCACATACTTTTTCCACCCTGCACTGTGAATGTTTACATGTTATGTTCAAAAAACACATGAAAACATATAATGTTTGTGTTGTATTATTTTAAGCAGACTGTGTTTTTCAAATTGTTGTGACTTAGATGAAGATCAGAGCACATTTTATGACCAATTCATGCAAAACTCCACGTAATCCCAAAGGATTCACATACTTTTTCTTGCCACTGTATATATATAGTATGTCCCAAATCTCTGCACTCCACTGTATATTGTAATCACAAAATACTTTTTTAAGAAATAATCGACGTTTCAGTCCAGAAGGACTTTTTTCAAGATTTTTTCCTTAATAAAATATTTTGTAATTTTGTAACCAAATCTCCGAGTGGTGGACCTTTGTGGGGAGATATATATGTATAAAATTTCAAAAAGTATCGGCGGCACTCCAGGTCTATTTAAAGTTGCTTTATTGCTTCATATTGAATCGACGTTTCAGCCTCTCTCTGAGGCTTTCATCAGGATAACTGATGAAAGCCTCGGAGAGAGGCTGAAACGTCGATTCAATATGAAGCAATAAAGCAACTTTAAATAGACCTGGAGTGCTGCCGATACTTTTTGAAATTTTGTTTAACTGCTGAGCCAGACGGCAGGCACCGGGCGACCATTCAAGAAAAAGCAGGAGTGCATGGCAGTTTGTTGAACTATATATATATATATTTATATTTTTTTTTGTGAGAGAGAGAACTTAGAAGTGGATATCCTGGCTTCAGGTCCCCTGGTGAATCTGGGTATATAATTTTAGATATACAGTTGTGTTCAAAATTATTCAACCCCCACTGAAATTGAGTGTTTTGGCCAGTTTGACATTGATTTTGATCATTCAGTCATCTTGCTTACAATTAAATCAAAGAGGCACGTGTAGATCAGACAAATATAACATAACATTTATAATGAAATAACCACAAATGTCTTTTCTGTGCTCACATCATTATCAGTTTTATTCAACCCCCAAGTGACATTCAATCTTAGTACTTAGTACAACATCCTTTTACAGTTATAACAGCTTTTAAACGTAAAGCATAGCTTGACACAAGTGTCTTGCAGCGATCTACGGGTATCTTCGCCCATTCGTCATGGGCAAAAGCCTCCAGTTCAGTCACATTCTTAGGCTTGCGCACTGCAACTGCTTTCTTTAAGTCCCACCAGAGGTTCTCAATCGGATTTAAGTCAGGAGACTGCGATGGCCACTCCAAAATGTTCCAGCCTTTAATCTGCAACCATGCTCTAGTGGACTTGGAGGTATGCTTGGGATCATTGTCCTGTTGAAAGGTCCAACGTCTCCCAAGCCTCAGGTTTGTGACGGACTGCATCACATTGTCATCCAATATCTCCTGGTACTGAAGAGAATTCATGGTACCTTGCACACGCTGAAGCTTCCCTGTACCTGCAGAAGCAAAACAGCCCCAAAGCATGATTGACCCCCCCGCCATGCTTCACAGTAGGCAAGGTGTTCTTTTCTTCATAGGCCTTGTTCTTCCTCCTCCAAACATAGCGTTTATCTATGGGCCCAAACAGTTCTAATTTTGTTTCATCAGTCCACAGAACACTATCCCAAAACTTCTGTGGTTTGTCCACATGACTTTTGGCATACTGCAGTCGACTCTTCTTATTCTTTGGAGACAGCAAGGGGGTGCGCCTGGGAGTTCTGGCATGGAGGCCTCCATTTTGCAGTGTGCGCCGTATTGTCTGAGCTGAAACTTCAGTACCCACATCTGACAAATCTTTTCTCAGTTCCTCAGCAGTCACACGGGGACTTTTCTCCACTCTACGCTTCAGGTAGCGCACAGCAGTCGAAGTCAGCATCTTCTTTCTGCCACGACCAGGTAGCGTTTCAACAGTGCCCTTTGCCTTGAATTTGCAAATGATGCTTCCTATGGTCTCTCTTGGTTTGTTTAACATCTTTGCAATCTTCTTATAGCCATTGCCCTTCCTGTGAAGAGTAATCACCTCTTCTCTTGTCTTCCTGGACCATTCTCTTGACTTCACCATGTTTGTAACCACACCAGTAAATGTCTAGAAGGAGCTGAGTATCACAGTCTTTTTAAAGCTGTCTAATTGGTGCTTATTATGCTTTATTGCTGCTCCGTGACATCCACAGGTGTTTTCAATACCTGATTGAAAACACTTGAATGAACCTCTGTTCTTCAGAGTGGTAGTCTTTAAGGGGTTGAATAATTGTGTCAATGAAGAATTCACAAAAGAAACATTTACTACTGTATTACAAAACCAATTGATGTCATTTTAGTTGCATATGGTTCTTTAAAAAGTCCTTGTAGGATTTCATTCTGAATACAATTACAAATGTACACTAAATTCCCTAAAACCCTTTACAGCATTGGGGGTTGAATAATTTTGAACACAACTGTAGATATATCTTGTTTTACTTAATATCATTCAAAGGTATATCTCTGTATATATATATATATATATATATATACTGTATATACAGTATATATCCCAGAGCCTGATTATTACATTTTCTGATCTCCCACGTAGAGGTATAGAATAAATAAGACATATATAGAGTTATTAAATGCTTCTGGTCACTACTCATCAGCACATTATCCATCCTGGTTTTGTTCGTAAATAGGTCAAGGTTACAGCCTGTGTTTCATTAGTAGCACCATGTTGAACAACACCACAGAATGTCATTGAGATGTTATTCTGATGAGTTAAGTTATGTAGGATATTTGTTAAGCTGTACAGATCTCTCGATGTCTTGTGTGTTGCATAAATCAGCAAAGCCAAAGCTGTCATAATAACAGGTGTTTACAGTAACCCAAGCCTTGTCAGTATAATTAAAACAACTGAGCTATGACTATATCTACATAATGTGATACGTGATGTCTTCAAAATAAATAAAAGCTGCATCTAAATGTCACTATACCTATACATATTTGTGTATATACTATACCTATACATATATAGCATATACACTCTACTGACTGCCATTCTTCCTCAAATACAGATTTTGCTAAATATGAACGTGCTCCAGTACACAGAGTCCTCTTAAAAATGTATCATAACAAGTTGAACGTACTCAGGTTCTCAATAAAATTACCAATTTTATTATAAATCCATTAAAAAATGTTAGACGTTTCAGTTCACAAAAATGAGCCTTTAAAAAAAGTTGATCTTTTAATAGATTTATAATAAAATTGGTGATTTTATTGAAACCCTGACTGCATCCAGTGTGTTATGATATATATATATATATATATATACACAACAAAGGGGCTGCACTCAACCTGCTGAACATGCATATCTCATAATGGTGCTCCTGAGACCAATAGACACAGCATACATAATACAGAGCATGCAACCCACATATGTAATAAGGATAACAATGCCTAACTTCCATTTCAAATGATGGAGGTATGGCTAAAATTAAAATACGTGATCACATATTGCATAAGCCTGTCACAACATCAGTGTGCTCCAGCATGGTAGGTTCCTACCTGTGCATGCTTAATCAAGGACTTCATTTGCATGTCCTACCCAGAATTCCCTGCTACATATGGGGATTGCTGCAAAGGAGCTCTGTGAGCAAAGCAAGTGTCTGATATGCTTGGACATTGAAATGTCTTTTACAATGTCTTATATTCTGTCTTGCAATGAGTATGGAGGAGGGACTTTAATCTCACTTTTTTGTCCTCCTTAATTGTAATGGTATGTATATATATATATGTTTATTATTGCAGAAGCCACTTGCACATCACAGCAATTCGATGAATTGCATCCCAGAGCTCCTGTGCCACATTCCCCATATGCAGCAGGGAATTCTGGGTAGGATATGCAAATGACATCTGTCTCACTTTTATGCATCCTGGATCTGTTATCACACAGAACCCTAAAATCAATGCTATGCCACACTGTGGCTTTCTAGCAGAGATAAGGTTTTTGCAACTGGTCAAAGCCACTCCTAGGACAGCGCTGTTTCGGGTTTGTTGGACCCTCATCAGCAGGAGCTAGGCATGACCGGTTGCAGTGGATGCTTGGACCCGTAGGGTAAATCAGTGTTTACAAGGGTTGTGGTGGAGGACAAAAAGTGAGCTAAAAAGTCTAAATATCCGAAACCTGACAAAGTTGGCAGGTCTGCAATTAGAAGTTATCTTTGACTGGAAGGTCTGTTGAACATATGCCCAGTTATCCTATATGCGGAAGAATAAGAAGAAATATCATATAATGTTCCATATTCTGTGTCAATAAACATTGTAATAATCTGGTAATTATGTTATCTGTACCTTTACAGAAATATTCAAAAGGTTAATTAATAATAACATTGACAATTACTGTAAGAAATGCACCACCGTAATAATGCAGGAATGTTTCATTATGTGATTAAAACAGTAGATCGTGGTGGCTGTGAGTTTGACTTATTCAATTTGACTTTTATTCTTTGCAATGATTCAAAACAATAAACAGAGGCAGTGCTATGTAGTATAATAACGACCAGGCTCACTTATTGTGCTCCACGTGTTATTCGATAGATATTAAAGGATATATGTGTCATAGCACACAAAAAGCAAACAAATGGAGAATGTATGCAGCAATCACCGCAAATAGATGTCCTTTACTTTGCAGCAATCCAGGATAAATGACACTAAATCAAGTTTAAAGGCGTAGTTACACAATTATGTTCCACAGCTAAAGACAGCCAGACTGGTATACAGAGAGATAGATGGAACGCGCTCCCTCGCAATATCAGACTGTCCCTAAACCTGGCTTCATTTAAACGCTCCCTGAAGACTCTTCTGTTTAGGGAAGCCGACCACCTAACTCCGTAACAAGACATCCGACCGACCCAAAAATGGTCCTCACCTCTCCCTGCATTAACTCATCACTACAGCCCCCCCTCCTGTTTCTAATCCCCTCACCATCTAGATTGTAAATTCCCATGGGAATAGGGTCCTCATATCCTCATGTATCTGCTGGCAGGAATACTGACTTGCCTCCTGTATGTATTGTAGAATTGTCCTGTCTTTACCCATTACACCTTGTACAGCGCTGCGGAATGTGTTGGCGCTTAATAAATAATAATAATAATAATAGATGATAACAAATGCATAGATCAATACATGGATAGATATGAGACGATAGACCGATAGATAATTAGTTGATATATTGGATGGATGGATAGATAGAGTTATAGATAGATAAATAGATTTATAGATAGATAAAATAAACAGCTGATAGATGATATACAATAGATAGATTGATAGATAGACAGACACATACAAAGATAAACAGATATAGAAATAGATATAGATAAAATAGACAGCCAGCCAATAGAAGATACATACAATAGATAGATCGATCGATCGATAGATAGATAGACGCATATAAATATAAACAGATATAAAGATAGATAGATACAATAGATAGATTGATAGATAGATAAAATAGACAGACAGCCAGTAGATGATACATATGATAGATCGATAGATACAATAGATAGATAGATAGATACAATAGATAGATAGATAGATAGATAGATAGGCGCCTATAAAGATAAACAGGCAGCCAGTAGATGATACATATGATAGATCGATCGATAGATAGATAGACGCATATAAATATAAACATATATAAAGATAGAAAGATAGATAAAATAGACAGACAGCCAGTAGATGATACATACGATAGATCGATAGATACAATAGATAGATAGATAGATAGATACAATAGATAGATAGATAGATAGATAGACGCCTATAAAGATAAACAGATATTAAGATAGATAATAGATACACATATAGAACTAGAAAGACAGATAAAATAGACAGATAGCTGGTACATGATTACATGATACATACAATAGATCGGTAGATAGATAGACATATACAGATAAACAGATATAGAGATAGATAGACAAATAAAGATAGATAGATGGATATATAGATAAAATAGACAACTGGTAGATGATACATTCAATAAATAGATAGATAGAAAGACACAAAGATAAACAGATATAGAGATAGATAGATACATGTAGATAGATAGATAAAATAGACAGACAGTTGGTAGATCATACATACAATAGATATACACATATCAAGATAAACAGATATAGAGATAGATATATAGATAGACACATCTAAAGATAGATAGATAAAATAGACAGCTGATAGATGATACAATAGATAGATAGACACATATAAAGATAGCTAGATAAAATAGACAGACAGCTGGTCGATGATACATACAATAAATAGACACATATCAAGATCAACAGATATAGAGCTAGATATATAGATAGATATACACATATAAAGATAAACAGATATAGAGATAGATATATAGATAGGCACATCTAAAGATAGATAGATAAAATAGACAGCTGATAGATGATACATACAATAGATAGATTGCTAGATAGATACACATAGAGATAAACAAATAGACACATATAAAGATAGATAGCTAGATAAATATAGATAGATAGAAATCAGTAGTTTGCAGAGTATAGTTTGATGATTGATTACATTTCTTCCACATTGTATTACTGCAGAACATATATTTTTCTTCGCGCCTCTGACTGGATACAATTTTCCACTATCTCTCATTTATTAAACCACCAGGCAGATGTACGTGCTGCATTCATTAATCCCCATCATAAAAAAATATGTGCATGATCAACAGTCCTTCAATTTAAAATGACTAATTTAGTGGAAAGCAATGCTCATTAATATTCATATTTCAAGGTGAAAAACACACTTTTTATCAAAATGTCACAGTTCCGAGCCTCTGCGAAATTACACAGTGTTATGCTAGAGGTGTATATCTTTGTTGATATTTTATGTATCAGCACTCATGGCTATTGAAGGGAACCTCTAACGATGTGATTCAACAACATTTATTAAAAAATAAATATATATATATATATATGATTTTCTATTAAAAATGTCTCCCTTCAGCTATCGAATATGCGAATGCAAAACATATATTGCTATACAGGTAGAGCACCTTTTATCTGGAATTCTCAGCAGCCCAAGCATTCCAGATTTTGATTTCTTCTGGATTTCATAGCAGTGGTTCCCAACCCTGGACCTCAGGACCCACTAACAGGCCAGCTTTTAAGGATTACCTTGGGGAAATACAGACTGAATCCTGCAATCACTGAGCAGCAAATCATATCACCTGTGCTGTGTTTCAGATATCTGGCAAATCTGGCCTGTTAGTTGTCTCTGATGACCAGGACTGGAGAGGATGGAGATTATGGTGTGAGTGCTGTGATCCCCTTCTTGCTGCAGCTCTGCTCTCTATACAGTTTTCCTTTGCTTCCATGTGCAGTCAGCCACACTCCAAGCAGCATGTCACATGCTGGGTCTGCCCAGATGCTCCTAGTGTACGTGGCGGTCTGCAGCAGCCGTAGCTGGATTCTCGAAAGGCAGTGTCCATTCGGAGCATCATTGATCTGAAATTAATCAAATCATATGATGTCCAAAAATTCCAGTTTTTGGATTCTTCCAGATTTTTGAATTCCAGGTGAGGGTTGCTCAACCCTTACATCTAATTTTATACAAGACTTTAAGACTCTTTCTTGGTGGATTGCAGGTGGGTGAAGTAAAAGCACTTTGAAGGCGTAAACTTAAATTCCTTTGCATTGCTCCAGAATCAGACCAGATCATGAACAATTGATCTTGGGGCACCTGCAGGTGCTCTTGAAGATTTAGAACACTTAATTTTGGTAGTGAAGGGTGTAACAGATGTCAGTACCCCATCTGGGTCACATCTGTCAATGTCACTGCCTTGCTGGACCCCTGTCTTCTCCCCAGCAGACTCTTATGCCTTCCTCCAGTACCTTAGACGAAGCTTAATGACCGGGACACATAAAGAGCTTTGCTAGCATCCCCCAGAAATAAGTTGAGGCTGTAAATCTAATAGTTTTCACGGTCAAAATGGAACAGGCACACATATTTATGTTGTCAAACATGTGTTATTTACATATACAAAACATCCCCTAGAAAATGTTGTGAGGGTTGTTAGTGTTCCTTCTGCTATGACATTTGGGACATAATTAGACTAGGACAGATAATGGGATAACATTTTGCTCAACTTTCCTAGACAAGACAGGACAATGACAGCCATGCATGGTAAACAAGATTACAGTCTAAACTGTCAGATAAAAGGGCAGTGCTTGCCTGACAAAGCAGACTAACAAACTACTCAAATATACAACAGATATCAACAGATACACATGGATCATAACGATAGACAGATAGACAATAACATTATTCATACGTAACACAGATTACACAAACACCCTGCACCCATTCTACAGGCACAGGGTGACTTAAACACAAAAGAGGGCGGGGAAATAACATAGAATATGAGATCTGCACCTCCCGAATACATTTCCAGGCCCATGTACCCCAAGTCCAAAGAGGTCTTTATTAGGCTTTATAAGAATACGAGCGTGCATAATGAAACATTAATTCCGTAAAGCCTATTCATTGCATATTGACATCCAATGAGTCTATTGCATACAGCGTCAGATAACATCTACCTACTTTAAAAGATGAAAACAGAAGGGGTCAGCCTTGAAGTTGAAGCGGTGCAAAGTCTCTAACAGTGACTTGTGTTGAGCTAATAACATATTTGCAACATCTAGGCAGGAAAAAACATTTTGTCAGCTCCCCGGAACACCGTGTTATGAGATGAACCATCACACGGACGTTCTTTACCTCGGACAGCGCTAAAACAAGCCATTTGAATGAAATTACAGTCGGTTGTCTTTTTCATCTGGATCTCAGGTGGCCTACACGATTCAGATATCCGCTCGCATAATTACTTATCCTTTTCTGTCTGTGATTCCCACACCAACAAACCATGCTGATAAGATTTAGGTACGTTCCCGCCGCTTACTCCCGTTACCTTTTTGAATTATCGGCCGAATTCCGATTAGAATTGTCTCGGTCGTGTTTAACCTTTTCCGGAGTGTCTAGGAATTTCTTTCTTCTACTTTTTTTTGATGAAATACAGTCATAATAAACTGCTATTTTAGCCGTGGTCAGTTACTTCAAGCAGCCATAATGCTATTTAATTCTATATAAGGAGAAGGAAAGGTCATATTTGCATGCGGAAATTGAGCTAACGAATAAAAATCATCAAGGGGACAAACGATTCTAACTAGTCTCTGGCGAGCGCCGTCAGCAGAGAAAAAAGGAAGGTAAAGGTGTGGATTTTATGGGCATTGTCAGGATGAGCGTTCACATTACCAAAGGCTGCTTGATTAATTAAGTCACTTGCCTTTGTACCATACAAACAAAGGTTATGTCTGCCAGCCTTCTAATTAGAACTCACACAGGAGTCTAGATTAATAAACACGCGCCAATTACTTACAAGTGGTTTTAGACAATGAGTTTACTTTCAAACTCTTAAATTAAAGCAATGACAAAATAAACATTTGAATGTCAATTGCCCGTCTATTAATTCTTCAAATGCTCTCTCGATGAACGTCCCATCAATTAACATCTTCATTGCCACCACCGGCTACTTATTAAGTCTGTTTTTCTTCTATTGTTTTTCTCCCCCATCAAAATCTCGGAGGAAATTAATAATCTTGTAAGTGTATTTCATTTTCTTTAATTAAAATGACAATGAGTAAGGTCACGGAAAGGGGACCGATTTCCAGTCACTGCACATCGCCGCTGAATATGTCGCTACTTTATTAAGAACTGTATGTGGCGCGTTTATCAAAACATTATCTATAGTGTGATTTGATAAGGATGTGGTGGAAGTTTACTCTTTGTTTATCAATTCTGCTTTGTCGCAGTCAAGCCTTAAAGGAACCCCCTAAGGAAAAGAATAAAAGCAGCAGGGGTGAAACACAGGGGGTTAAGTATTAAATTATTACTTAAGTCCCCTGTAAAGCCATTCATGTGCCAACAGGTTGTCCCTCACTTACATTCTTCCTCACTTAAACTCTGGCCCCCCACAGATGAATTTGAACTACAGCTCTGCATGATTCCCTGGCCATCTATTGAATTGAAGGAATTCCGGGACTTGTAGTCATCAACATCTAGGGGGCCATGAGTTGTACAACCCTGTACTAAGCCCTTATAATGTGATTTCCTATACCTATATTATTATATATTCCTATATATATACTGTATATAGTTTTTACCATACTGGCTGTCCATGGTGTGTATATAAATATAAATATATATCACTTAGCTGCAAATTCTTACCCCAGTTTTTCCTGTCTAATCTATTATAAACGTGCTTTTTTTCCACCTCTGTGGCTTCTTATTTACTTTTCTAGTATCTGGCTGCTGGAAGCAGTTTAGATGCCAGGACCAAGACGATCAGTTCTATTGCAAACACAGCCAATCAGATTCTTCACAATGCTCCTTGGTTGACGAGCATACTCTGTTTTAGCCAGCCGACTCCATCTACATTTGTATTAGTGTGCAAGAGTGTGAAGATACAGCTTTGACACCGCGGGTGCAGGGTAGCCATCAGGGGGTGACAGCAATGATATATTCAGGGCCCCAGTTGCTACAGGGGGCCAAGGCCAAACCCTGTGCAGTTTGTTGATATCTTGGTTGGCCAGTCCTGGGTGGTATTGAGTTTCCTTATTATGTGGCCCTTGGACAAATTTCCAGGCTGGCCATGGTACCAGGGGTCGGTAACAGTGCTCCGACTCATGAATGAGGGAACGATTAGCATTGCCTGCACCAGACTGAGGTGCAGAGTCAGACCAAAGCTCTTCCATAAGGGAACACATTTTTTCCACTTACTGGAGTTTATTGAAATGGGCAGTTGATGGAAGGGGCCCCTGAGGAATGGTTTAGTAAGGGGCCCCAAGTATTCTAATGGCAGTCCCGATCCCCTGAAGCGCAGGTCTAGTCCTAAAATAATAAGTGCATGAACTCACCAAGATTTCTGCTCTTCAATTAACCATTGACCACCATAACCCACCACTCAACGTGAAAATTTGATTTCAATGTTAACCCCTTAGTGACCGGGCGGTTTTACACAAATCCGTCTTTTAGTGACCGATGCTGTTTTTACGTTTCTGCGCTGTTAGTGTTTAGGTCAAATTTTCCTCTTACTCGTTTATTCAACCCACACATATTATACACCCTTTTTCCCGCCATTAAATGGACTTTCTAGAAATACCATTATTTCCATCATATCGAATAATTTACTATAAAAAAAATATGAAATATGAGGAAAAAAATGGTAAAAACACACTTTTTTGTAATTTAATCCCCAAAATCTACAACCACCCAAAACGACCCCGGCTAAATAGGTTCAAAATTTTGTCCCGAGACTAGAAATACCCAATTTGTACATGCGTTTGCTTTTTAACCCCTTCACTGCTGAGACAGTTCACCTATGTGCGCTGCGCTCATTCTGACCATTTTGTGCTAATTATTTTTAGATGACAGCCTAGGTCCTATTTAATTAAACCCCCCCCAGACAAAAAAACTTAAAAAAAAAAACCATTTTTTTATTTTATTTAATTTTTTTATTATTTTTTTTTATTATTTTTTTTAAAAAAAAAAATTAAAACCAAACCTGGTCATGTTTGGTATCATTTGAAAGGCCATAATCAGGCCTTTCAAATGATGGCAAATATGACCATCTAGCTGCCATGGATCGGGAGATAAAGGGATCCTTAGGATCCCCTTATCTCTACATGGCAGCTAGATGGTTAACTGGCCCACTGACATCCTCACACATATGGTGAGGTTGTCAGTGGGTGGGGGGGACCTGGAGGCTTGGCTGACATCCAAGGTGTCAGCCCCCCTCCAGGTTTGAATCGCGTTTTGGCGCCAATTGGCGCCGCAACGTGATCCGGCGGCAAAACGGTTAATGCCATACACCGCTGGAAAGGGGAGGCTCTCCCCTCTCCAGCGGTCCAAACGGCATCTCCCTAGCTTCAATGGTCGGGGAGATAGAGGGCTCCGAAGGAGCCCCCCTCCCCTCCATTGAAATCCATGGGGACGCCTGCTGATGACGTCACCACGCAGCGTGGCGACGTCATCAGCCTCGCCTCCCCATGTAAATCACATGGGCAGGCTTCCTCCCTGCCAGATCGCTGTGGGATCCAGCGAGGGAGGTGAGTATCGGGCGGGAGGGGGATTAGGCGCCGCTGACGTACCCTGTACGTCCGTGGGTCCAAGGGAGACCCGAGGACAAGACGTACAGGGTACGTCAGCGGCCCTTAAGGGGTTAAACATAGAGACAGACTGGGTATTAGGGATCCTTATGATAATTGTAATAAATATCATTTATATTGGGTGACCTAATAAGGAAACATATGATTGGAACCTAACAAAAGCTTCTCAGCGTGTGGGTCAAAAGGGAACTGCATTCCCTCTGCGAAGATAGTAGAGGAACTGCATTCCTACGACTTCTTGCTCAACTTGACACTGCCATGACAGCTCTCCACCATCCACTGATGAAGGGAAGGACACTCAGTCTCCAAACATTGCAGGTTTATTGGCAATAATTTTCAATATTTCAGCCATTAAGCCTTCTCGTGAGGTCCTTCTCTGTCGTGAAGGTTGACCTCTCTTGATGCACTTTCCCTCCATGTTTAAAGGTGGTGTGTTTGTCCTACTTCGTATCTGTACCATCCACAGGCTGACAACATTCCAAGCATCTGAGACCTCAGCTTTGAAGCAATGTCTCGCCTGTCCTGGACAGCCAGTAGGATAAAAACATGGTGGGGGATGCACTCCTGGCTCTATGTAGATTCAAATTAGCGTAAATTGTCATGGTGGCTCATGTCTCATTAAAAATGCTTCTCTTCCCATCGGTTCATGGAACAAATGTGAGAAAATGCTGCAGAAAAAAATCAAGAGCATGGATTAAATCAACACCTTTTCTCTATTATCATGATTATTACACATATTACAAACCAAAAGCAATGCTGTCATCAATCCCACAGCCACATGAATAGTGAGCAGCTAGTGTTATTTTGCTTATTTTACTTGAACATAGAGGATGAATCAAATAGCCCATGCTGGTTCCCATGAGTGATCGAAAGGCGAGTTGTGGTCTCATATGAGCGTAAACATATAGATGATAGAATTTAGTCCTATGATTTATCTTCTTTTATCTATTTCATAATGTCTGGCTAAAAATAAAACACCTCCGAGGAAGAAGCGCTCATACTGTATCTCTAACTGTGATTATGTTACAGCAATAATATTTATTAATATCATTATAAAATTCTACAGCATCGACATCTTCGTGCTGCATCCAGCATAAAATGTGAAAGTAAAACTACAAAAGTGACAAACTGGAAAGCAGAGGGGAAGCAGAGGTGTAGAATCCCCCAGTTTAGCTCGGAATGCTGAGATATTCTGTCGAAGTACAGCAATAATACGTATATAGCAGGCATGAAATATATCCTTCTGCTGAGGGTGTTTGGTTTTGGGGATAGAAAGCATTTATTTCTAAGCTTGTAAGTGGATATTATGAAGAATAAGGAATAATAAAAGAAAAATTAAACCTGAATTAGCATGCATGACGAAGCGGGTTTTGCCTTTTTATATATTTGATACTCATTATGCTGCCTCGCTCGCATTCAATTATTTTCGTTATTGCTGAGTTTCGAAACTAAAGAGTTTAATACGTTTCTTTGAAAGCCAATTGCTAAAATAATAAGAAAAAAAAACAACATTTTATGCCATGTTAGCTCTCTTATTGTGTCTGAATCCTAAACCAACGCAATGTATACGTCAAATTTTCTGAGCCGGCAGTCTCTCAGCCTGTTTAAATTAACATAATCTAATGACAGATGCTGTGGCATAAAAATATTCACTTTTATTGTGCAACACATCTGACATTTTCTAGTTAACTCTAATCTGGTTTTATTTTATTGTAGTGTAAGGTCAAAACTGAGCGCTGGTAATCATGCAGGACGCATAGCGCCTTACAAGAAGAAACTGCCAATTGAAATGGCGAAACGTGTCGTGCTTTGGCTACGCTAGCAACGTCAGAATAGAATAATGTTAATGATCTGACGGTTTGTCATAAATCTAAAGCATAACCAGAAATAAGTGGCCACTAACCCCCGAACATAAATACCATAGATACTCGAGTATAACGCGACCCAAATATAACGCGATGGATAGAGATTTATTATGGAAATGAGAGAATATTCAAGACTCGAATATAACGCGAGGAACAAAATTATGCTGTACCGGTAAACAATTAAAATCCTTTCAGGTGTTCTCAACACAGTCAGGCTACCCCTCAAACCAGGGTGCTCTGCTCTAGAATGATTGCAGTTGTTGCTAAGTATGACGCCGTCTGCCACCCGTCTTCTTTACTAGTGATTAGATGGCCGGCGGAGGCGAGCTAGGTGAATGATTGGCTTAAACCGAGAGTGCCCTCTGGCTGTGATTGATCCGTCCTCTCCCAAATCCGGGAGTTCCTGAAGTGTTTGCAAGCATCAGGGAGCACACATTCACTTCAGCGAGACTACCGGAACTTCCAGGAGACTTAGGATCCAGAGCAAGGCAATTTTTTTTTTTACACACAGTGCAGATGTCTCGAATATAACACAACCCCTCCAATTTTATGGTAAATTTTTGTCACCAAAATCTAGCGGTATACTCGTATCTATATCAAATTCAGCCTAAAGCATAAGAAGGGTTATTTTACGGTGAGAACAATAAAGCTGTGGAATTATCTGCCTGTTGAGGTGGTTGGGTCAGACTCTGTACAGACTTTTAAACAATGACTGGATGACTTCCTGCAGACACAGAATATTAAGGGTTATAAGATCTAATATGTGGGTAAAAGCTTCTTGATCCAAGGAGAAATCTGACGGCATCTGGAGTCAAGAAGGAATTTTTTCCCAGTGTGTTGCATATTGATGAGAGCCTCAGACTGGGTTTTTTGCCTTCTTTTGGATCAACTGGGTTTTTTTCAGCCTATGTAGCTATGTAAGGGTGTCACCGACAAACTCCCAAAATACTTATCTGATCCTGAAGATGATACTAGCACTCCCGACTTCTCAATCCAAATCAGATTTTATTGGAGTTGCATCAGAAAAATGGGACAACATTTAAACTCTTAGCGAGTCTTTTTTCAATTCTTGAAAAAGACTCTCTACGAGTTGAAGCATTGTCCCATTTTCTGATGTAACTCCAACAAAAGCAGCTTTAATTGAGAAGCCTGGAGTGCCTATACCACCTTCTTGTCATAAATGTACATTCAGTGACTCGGTATATAAAGAGACACTACCCCTAACAAAATATGTAACTAGATTGCTTGTGCATTGCAAAAATAAAAACACATTATAAAACACTTGCTGTTGTTTATATCTTTTTTAAATTAATTGCATGTGAAAAGCAAAAATAAAGTTAGTTTTTTATCTCCTGTTTCCATGTTGTGGATTTTTCACATGATGAAACATTTAGAAAAATCTTTAGCAAATTTCACTTTACAGTAGAGAAGGTGGTGGTAGACAAGACTGCAGGGGATCTATTGTGCTGTCTATGCTACACAAGATAATAGATGACAGCTGATTGTAATCTGCTGGTGGGTTAGTAACACTGAGTACTTCCCCTTGGTGATTTTATTTACATTCATCTCACACATGTGGAAATCTATGAGTCAGTTTTCTGGAAAACGGAACTATAGAGTCCATTCTATGCCCTATACCCCACAGTGAGGAGCAAGTGCTGTAAAGATATTGGGGCAGTTTACAACGCGAAAGATCACATAATGGATACACCCAGTGACACATATAGACTAAAATATTCCTAACTAAACAACCATGAGAAAAACAAAGCACATGTAAGATATCAGCAACATCAAATAAACACAATGAGGACATTTCATTTTTTGACGTTAGTGGCTCTTTAAAGGAATTTTTTGTGGCCATGAAGATGTCTGACGTATCCGCAAATATATGTAACTGATAACACAATGATTTGCTAAATTCACAAAAGCTCTCTACTATAGCTACGTGTGCGTTGTGAGATTATCAGGGTTAATCAAAGAGATCCGAATTGCTGGCAAAAGGTAACCGAACAGTGAAATTCAGCGTATGGTTACCTTTCCTGCCCATTCGGCTATTCAGAGAGCAGGCAGTTCAACAAAAACCAGCAGTAAAAAGTTGCCGAAATGCCCTGCCATTCGGTTGCTTTATTCGACAGGTTTAATAAGGCGAATCCCATAGGCTTCAATGTTAAGAATATTCCCGTTGTAACTCAATATCTAATAAACCATTTATTATAATATTCTGCAGTAAAGTCTCTTTATTTGTAGATTTTTTAGGATCTTTTAAGCATTTTTGAGGATATTTTTGCAAAAAACATTTCCGTTTTTTGTTTTTTTTAACTTTTTTCTTTTTTCTGTCACAGCCCTTTTTATTATCATTCATTGGACCTCATATGTAAATTCCAGACATTTTCACTCAGTAGTTTCTTTGCAAACAGCGTTTCACTTTTCAAACATTCAAGCGTACTGTTTTTTTTTTTTCACTCCATTCGTCTGCGGTGTCGGGTTTTTCCCGCGGCTGATCTGCGCTGTGATCGGCTCCTGCTCGGGTTTCTCCGGCATCTTCCTCCGGGTTAATCCAGATGTTTTTGCGGGTTTTGGTGTGCGTTCGCCTGGGTTTTTCGGTGAGTGTTCGGCAGGTTTTTGGAGGCTTTTCCCTGCATTACGACGGCTTGCTGAATACACCGCAGGGACGCCGAAATGGGATCGCCAAATCACACCAAATTAAAGAGAATGAAAAGTCACCGAACGTGCGGTGACTTTTCGATTCTCTTTGAATAACCCTGAATGTGAATATGTCTAAAGAAGAGCATTTCCATTAGAAGTATAAGGATCACAGTTCACAGGCTTGTTCAAGGTTTAGGTTGAGGATCAGAAACATCTGCCGTAAAAGTAAGAGCAGTAGTAAAATGGGAAGAGTAAAAAGAAGTCCATTTTCAGCTGGAGCCTGATATATTGTAAATCAAAATGGAAAATTGTTACAAATGGATACATGCAACTCTTAATTCTGAATCGGAGTAAATGCGACTACACTGTGACCGTGCAAAGTCAGAGATGCCGAGGCTCCCCACTGAGACAAAGCACGTCACGAGTCCACGACAAGTGTCAGTGCATCTCATTGATGGTTCTCTTAAAGACACAGAGTAAATGCATGCCGAATACCCCTGTGCCCTCCAATCCAGAAGTCCAATTAGCAAATACAGATCTTTTTCACATTTACTATGTTGAACCCCGAGACATCGAGTGACAGGAACGACTGTACTGCAGAGTCAAGTAACAAAGAAGGAAACAATTCCTCTTTATTCCTAGCAAGGAGATCACAAGTGTGATTTGAAGAAAGCACCGCTTGGAGGTAGATGCAGTGCCCTGACTCTGACAGACCCTTTAACCCCTTCACTACCAAGATCAAATATACTCTATCATCAGAACATCTGCTGGTGCTCTGCTGTCTAGCATTGGTATAATTGTGGAGCAAAGTAAAGTATTTCATTTGCAAATGGGCTCCAGGAAGTGCCTCCAAAGTTTCAGCACCTCAGCCATGCCAACCGAGATTCAAAATAAGTTTAAAGAGTCTGCGATTACTTGGAGAGAAAAAACAGAGCTCAAACTGTATTATAGAGAGATAGTAGCACTATTTGGCCAGTAGATGGCAGCATATCCCTTTCAAACAGCGCATACAGAATGAAAATGTGCTTTTGTGATTTTAAGGCACATTTTCAAAATGCTGTTTTGCATATATTCTTCTGGTCCTTGCTGTGGTTTTATGGAAAACATCTTTGAAGTGAAGAGGGTAACATGTCAAGGCAGCTTAGTGACAAGTAATATCTTTTTGTCTGTTGTATTATATAAATTTTTACTCATGTAAATGATTCAATAATATTTTTTTTCACTTGTTAGTTATTAATGTTTTATATTCACACATTCTATCATCTTTTTTTTTCCAGCTGGCAGGAGGGATAGATCAGGGGTAGCCAACAGGTAGCCCTCCAGCTGCTGTGGATGAAGGCATTGACAGCTCTCATTCCATGACAGCTGGTGGACCATGACTGCACCCAGGTTTTTTATATAAATATATGTATGTATGTATATATATATATAAAATATACACATATATATGTTTGCCTAGATACAAGTAAATTCCATGAATTAATCTCATAATTCTATTAAATGAGGATTGTGTATCACTATTTTCCGTAGATAGCAGCATTGATGGAAACTGAAAAGGTCAGTGATTAACCCTCTAAAAACTGATTACAGCTTATAAAGCTCTTTTTCTATCCTAATTAAATATAGACCCTGGGACTCAGTCAGAAATACACTGAATCGTAGTAATATGTCATCTTTCGAAAGAACAAGGCGATGCTAGTGTTCTCAACTTTTCAGAAAGAGGTGACACTTTTGTTCTGACCCATCGGTGGGCCCTATTACATTCTTCGCGCACAATTTTTCGCGTGCGCAAAAACACATTAACGTGAGGGGAAAAACCCTTCGCGCTGAACGTCGTATTACGACGTTCGCGCACAAAATGCGTGTTAACGTCTAATGCGAGTTACCCTGCACGAACCCTGCGCAAGCGAAAGTTCGTGCGCGCAGCCCATACTTAACATTGTGAGCGCAAATGCGTTTGTGCGCTGGTACGCGGATGGTATTATAATCGATGCGCAAATTTTTACGAGCGACGTTTGCGAGCATAATTTTAACGCCTTTTAAAAGCTGGCGGTAACTGCAAATCTGAACGTCCTGGCCGAAACCAAATACACCAGCACGAAAAAAATAAATACAGCAGAGTATAGTTACACATTCTACACATACCCAAACAATAAAATGGAGAAGTTGTGCGAGTTTTTATTATTGTTGCAGCTTATATACTTGATTTTGACAGGCGCAAAAACTGAACGGGAGACAATTGTGGTTCTTAATTCTGATTGGCTGAATTGCGTGAAAAAACAGTCTGCCCACTGATTTCTGCGCGCAGTATTAATTTGCGCGCATTTTCGCGCGTATTTGTTACGCGCAATTTTTTTGACAGATGTAAAAATGCGCTCGGATCGTCATACCAGCGTTAATCTACGCGCGTTAACATTTAAAGCTGTGTGCAAAAAAATTGCACGGCGCAAGTGTTTTTGCGCAAGGAATGTAATAGAGCCCGGTGTCTTTTGTATGTTTTTTTTCAGTGGTACACGCAATTTGAAAAATTCTACTTCTGATGGTTTGGATTGTGATAGATTGGATCTGCCACGAGCAGAGTGAGAGGAACTCCAATGATTTATTCAAGCTAAGCACCGCGCTTAAACCTCTAATTTAACAGTGTAGCAGTGCACAGTCTTTGGTATATTTCACATTCACGTCAGTCACCACCTGACTTTTCATCTTTTTTCTCACTTTGGGGTATATTCTTCGAAGGGGGGGCGATGCTATCTACAACCTGAGATAACTGCCACCTTTCATTTCGACGGGGGTCGATTCGTAAAGTAATTATAATTTTGTCACAACATCAAAACATTACCCAGGCAGTCTAATTAACAGAATGGCCCTGAGAATAAACAGCCGCACTCCTTTAACGAATCGAGGCTTCGGGAAAATGTATCTTAATCTTAGAATGCTAACAAACCTGTCAGCAAACGTGCGCGGAATCTCAACCCACCACCTTTCCAAGAGGCTTTCGGAAACATGTAATTGTTATGAAATACGGTGACCGCCGTGACCAATCAGAATTCGTCGTAACATTACCAGATTGAAAGGCGAAGACGTGTTCTGACAGCTCCAATTATTAGCTCCATCCTAGCTGAAGGTTAAGGAGAGGAAGAACAGATTGGGAAAATCTATCAAGATGGCAAAAAGGAAGATATCATTGTCCCCGTGTTTATAGTAGTCATATTATGTTTTATATGTTTTTCTTATTTTTATTTTTTTTGTCTTTATGTGGTTTGTTGTTTTCTTCTTGTGTTATATTTTCGCGGGATCCACCTAGGAATTCATTTCATACCTACAAACAAACACAAACCATATTTTTCATCAGATTTACAATACTGGTGTAGTTGTTTTACATGTGTCGTTCGTTCGGTCACCTCTTTATATATGTGCAATAATGTATTTCTTTTTGTTTATTTATTTATTTACTTTTTCGATGTATCTTGGAGAAGCTGAATTTGGGCTTTATGGAATAGGGGCAGAATCAAATAATATATTCGACGATCACGAATAAATGATACCAACCATAAGCCGAAATATGATGGCTGATGTCAGCTTTTAATTGCCATGTGAATTTCAATGTGAAAATATATCATACAGGATAATGTTGGCGCCTGACTGGAAAGTGTAAGGGACGTAGGCGTTATAAGGTTAACTAATACACATTTGAAGAAAATTTTTCAGTTCCAATATGGATGTATATCTTGATTATAAACAATGTTGATGCTGATTATTTCTATCAGGGTTATTCAAAGAGATCCGAATTGGGGCCGAAAGTTAACCGAACACTGAAATTCAACATACGGTTACCTTTCCTAGCCATTCGACTATTCAGAGAGCAGGCAGTTCACCAAATGTTGGCGAATTGCCTGCACATCCAGTGCCTGATCGAGAGCAGTGAAATCCCCATAGAGAAGCAACGCTTCGTCTATTCAGAGAACACCAAACCAGCAGTGAAAAGTTGGCGAATTTCCCTGCTGTTCAGTGGTTTCATTCGACAGGTTTATTCAGGAGAATCCCATAGGCTTCAATGTTAAAATATTCCCGTTTTAATTCAATATCTAATAAACCATTTATTATAATATTCTGCAGTAAAAGGTTTCTTTATATTTAGATTTTTTAGGATCTTTTAGGCATTTTTCAGAGATTTTTCGGGGATTTTTTTGCGAAATTTTTTTTAAACGTTTTTTCTGTAAAAGCCCTTTTTATTATCATTCATTGGATCTTATATGTAAATTTCAGACATTTTCGCTCAGTAGTTTCTTTGCAAACAGCGTTTCACTTTTCAAACATTCAAGCGTACAGTTATTTTTTTCTTCACTCCATTCGTCTGCGGTGTCGGGTTTTTCCGGTGGCTGCTCTGAGCTCTGATCAGCAGCTGCTTGGGTTTCTCTGGCGTGTTCGGCGGGGTTAATCCAGATGTTTTTGCGGGTTTCGGTGTGCATTCGCCGGGTTTTGCGGTGAGTTGTCATCGGGTTTGCGGCGGCTTTTTCCCTGCACTAAGACAGCCCTGTGGTGCTTGCTGAATACACCGCAGGGTCGCCGAAATGGGATCGTCAAATCGCACTGAATTGAAGAGAACGAAAAGTCACCGAACGTGCGGTGACTTTTCGATTCTCTTTGAATAACCCTGTATATGTCTTGAAATAATCATGTGTAAAAAGTGAATTCCTTTGTCAGGACTGATAGTGATTATGTATTTGCACATTCCGAAATTAAAAGAGTTCCAGCTAAAGCACATAATATGCACTGACGAACACTGACACAAAATGCAAGATAATCAATCAGCCTTTACCTCCTCACTACTGAGATCGACTATACTTGATCTGCAAGGCACCTCCTAGTGCCCAGATATTGGGTATAGTCAATATGGTGTTACACAGTAGCAATGTAAAGGAAATTCATCTATTACATGTAACGGGTTTTTGCATAGACCCACAAATACCCCTGTGGTCCTTTACCTCAGTTACCTTCAAGCGCTCTGCAAGCCGATCCTGAGCCTCCGCTACCTGGGAGTTGGGGTTCATGACTGCAGCAGTGCCTCCACCCAACTGGACATCCAGGCTTTGGGTGTGAGATCCATTTGGGAACATATTTAAACAAGCAATAAATCAACTCAGAGCTGTCTTTTATAGAACTTTGTATTGCACAGCAAAACTCTATGCAAAAATAAATGTAACGGTCTAAATAAATATAATGCAGTGGAATAAGTAAATAACGCAAGAGTCAGTATGAGTTTACCGACAAACAATACTGCAGCCCACCCTAGTCTTTTCCCTAATGGTACCATATGTAGGTGGTGCACATTGTTGGGGCCCAGAATAATTGTAATCCACTTTGTTTGTAATATGCTGTGATGTTCCAGGGATCAGAGAAGTCATAGACTGCTGCTTTAGTAACCAGTGTCAGAATACCTTGTTGTAAAACCAAGGGGAGAGGTCTCAGTTTACCACTCCAGTCTGTAATCAGATTTTGTCCAGGAAGGGGAGAAGCTGCTCCACTGGGATTCCTTCACTCTGCAGAACAATCACTGCCAGAACAGTTCTGTGCTTTGATCTGGATACAGAGTCTGCTGGGAGCCTTTATGCAGGATGCTTCTGCACTGGACACAATACCACAAATCTCAGCCACCATCATCTTCCAGCTTCCTCTCTCTTGCGTCCTCTCTTGCAGCCCTGCCTCCACACACAAAACCATAGAGCCACACAGTCTTGAATCTTAGAGCAAACATAAGGTCGCCATCTGCTGGTTACTACACTTATTACTGTACTCCAGGGGTTACATACAAAAGAAATTATTTTCCGTTTGGTTCCAAAACATGCCCCTAAATCTTTACTGCCTTAGGCTTGATGCCAGAGGTGCTAACACTTTTTAAAACCAGCTGGGAATGTGTCTGCATGACATCTCCCCAGCTAATCCAGCAAAGAGACCAGAACTGCAGCAACTCCTTTTGTCCAGCAGGTGGTGTCATCTGCCTGTCAAATAGGTAATTACAGTACAGTTACAGTTAAAAGTTCTTATAAAGCGCTAACAAGTTAGGTGAGAGGACCCTGCTCAAGAACTTACTAACTAAGAGGATAGAAATACATTGTGAATATTCCCAAATACTTTTTACGGTATAATTCCTTAAAACGATTTTAAACCTAAAAACACTGGTTCCTTACAGCGGCTTTTGGGAAAATGTCATGGAAGTGAAGGGGTTAAATTTAGTGTCTGTGTATTGTAGTGCAACAATTTTTTTTTTCCTTTGGTGCAAGAAACAGTATCGTAAACACTCACACACATAAATACAGATCGGTGGTTTGTCTGAATATACAAAATAACATGCTAAATATTGAATGTTCTTGAACCCAGGACATACTTGAAAACGAGAGAAATCTCAATGTATCCTTCCTGGTAAAATCCTTTATAAATAAATAAATAAATAAATAAATAAAACATGCTAAATATGGAGCAAAATGATAATAATATTTATCACCTTGAGTGTGATAATGACCAATAAAAAGAGCCAAATAATAATAATACATTTATAATAGTATTGCATGCATAAATATATCTCAATTCACTTTTATCGAGGGAAGAATAGAGATAAACAGGGTTATTCAAAGAGATCCGAATTGCTTGAGAAAGGTAACCGAACGCTGAAAATCAGCAAATTGCCTGCACATACGGTGCCTGTTCGGTGCCTGTTCGAGGGCAGTGAAAACCCCATGAAAAAGCACTGCTTTGTCTATTCAGAGAACACAAACCAGCAGTGAAAGGTTCCCGAAATGCTCTGCCATTAGGTGGTTTAATTCGGCAAGTTTATTCAGGAGAATCCCATAGGCTTCAATGTTAAAAATATTCCGTTTTTAATTCAATATCTAATAAACCGTTCATTATAATATTATGCAGTAAAGAGTCTCTTTATTTATAGATTTTTTAGGATATTTTAAGCATTTTTCTGAATTATTATTATTTTTTTAAAAGTCCGATTTTTTTTTTCATTTTTTTTTAGGTCTACTTATTTTTTCTGTAACAGCCCTCTTTATTATCATTCCCTGGATCTCATATGTAAATTCCAGACATTTTCGCTCAGTAGTTTCTTTGCAAACAGTGTTTCACTTTTCAAACATTCATGCAAACTGTTTTCCTAATTTATTCACTTCACTCGGTCTCGGCTTTCTCGGCTTTTTCCGGCAGCTTCGCTGCGGGTGATCGGCTCCTGTTCGGGTATTCCGTGGTTTTCGGCAGGTTAATCCAGATGTTTTTGAGGGTTTTCGGCGTGCATTCGCTGGGTTTTGTGGTTCGTTTTCGTCGGGTTTGCGGTAGCTTTTCCCTGCAATTCGGGGACCCTGTGGTGTTTGCTGAATACACCGCAGGGTCACCAAAATGGGATCGGCAAAAGGAACTGAATTGAAGAGAACGAAAAGTCACCGAGCGTGCGGTGACTTTTCGAATCTCTTTGAATAACCCTGAAGAATGACAGATGTTTGATGGATCAATAGAAAGAGATAGATATATACTGTAGATAGATATCCTGTATCCTGTATCATTATAGTGTGCAGTATAATTACATTGTCCTTCACTTATTGACTGCGTTTTGCAACACTTTATCATTCAACAAAGATACAAAGATCGCCACAGACCATTTTTTTTTTATTGTTCGTTATATATTTGATTTTTTTTTTTACCTGCATTGGAAATGTATCGGTCTCTGGTGTATTTTTTTTACAAAAGAGTCACTTATAGATTAAAGCACAGTTAAAGCCCACAGGCCACATCCTCACTTTAGTCTTTTATCTGCTGCGTGTTACAACTTCAAATAGTCCCAGAGGTTTTCCATAATTGTGCATAGTAATACATTAAGCTTAACATGAAAAACCCCTCGAATCTCTTCTAATTTCCTTCTCATATTTGAAATATTGCTCTGCGGAGCTGTTAAAAGGCACAAAAAATACAGGAAATATTCAAAGTATTCTTACTGGCTAGAACCTCGTTTTACGGTGAGCACACCGCAGGGGCGTATTAAGGCTTGGTGCTGCTCCAAATTCTGCTGCGTCCCCCAACACGATATGTAATATATAGAAACATGAAGTTAAGGAAAATAATCAAAGAATATTTTGTAGACAGAGTGATTTCTAACAAACAAATAGATTATTGGTTTAGAGCTGAGATCTCAAACTCTGGTCACCCAAATGTTGATGGCCTACAATTAGGGATGGGCCAAGTGTTCGATTCGAATGTGTTCCTCTGGTCTGGTCCGTCTCGTCTGCTCGTCCGTCTGGCTGGCCGCGACTCCTCTGCCCCACGCCTCGTCTTCATGCTGACTGAGCCCTGATTGGACAAAGTCCTGCGCCTGACCTGGACTTTGCCCAATCAGGGCTCTAATTCAATACTGAGCCTGATTGGTCAAAGTCCAGGTCAGGTGCAGGACTTTGCCCAATCAGGGCTCAGTATTGAATTAGAGCCATGATTGGGCAAAGTCCAGGTCAGGTGCAGGACTTTGCCCAATCAGGGCTCAGTCAGCATGAAGACGAGGTGTGGGGTAAAGGAATTGCGGCCGGCTGGACGGAGGAGCAGACGAGACAGACCATACCGGAGGAACACGTACGGGGGCCAGGGGACTGCCGGTACATTTAGGAGAACTGTGAACACATTTTGCGTGTTCGACCCCCACTGGGTTGCATTGTGCTTGAATTCGTATTTGAACATTTGGGCTGTTCTAATGTTCGAATACAAACCGAACACAGGGGTGTTCGGCCCATCACTACCTACAATTCCCAGAATTCCTTGAAGCAAAAGATGGTCAGAGAATCATAAGAGTTGCAGTCCAGGATCATCTTTTGGGGGGGGGCTGGTTTAGAGTCTCATCACTGGGACTTATTTTGTTTTGCAGCTCTGTTATACAACCACACACCTCACACATATACTGGACCTGTAAAAGAAGGACCTACAGAAAAGAATGCTGCCCCCTCCAATCGGTCTTCCTAGGCCTCGACCTAGTGAACCTATGCAAGGGCATCCCTCTTACACACCAGGTACTGATGGATAACTGTCAGCTTTGCTGGTGTTCTGGACTGATTCTCCCATAATCCTCTACCATTCCCACAGCTATGAGGCATTGTGGGAAATTTAGGGATTATTAGGTGTGGGTATGATGATTACATAGGACAAATCAGGATGTATTCATATAATCAGGGTGATGTCAAATGTTTGTCAAATCAATGTATTTCCACTAATTATCTGCCTCCCGTTTTCCAGTATTCACAGATTTTTACTTGTATTCCAAAAGTACCGTATATTAAATCACTGATTTGCGCATATAACTAGTTTGCAATTGTATTTCCTCCTTTCAGTGTTTTCAAGAAATACCGTAAGCGTAAAGCCACATTTCTAACATTTCCTTGACTCTAACAAGACGTTGCAATTTAGTTGTCATTCCGTAAAACTGTACCAAGAAAATACCACGTGCGAAGCATCAGAAACCTGGAAAACTGACAGCAGCTTTAATACTAGAAAATAGATTTATGAACTCTTTCAAAAGGCAAAATGACCTAGAGAGCGCAAAGGAAATATAGCACCTCCATAGTGAAACGTTAAAGTGCAGGTTTCCCTCAATAACGTTGAGTTAAGTGTTCCATTTCATAAACCTTTAATAAAATAATATGTTGTATTAATCCATGAGTAAATGTTTAATGTATAAAAAGAATACCATTCAACATTCCCACTGGTGTTCATGGGATACTGCGTATAAAGAACTACTAAGAGAAGCAATGAAATATGATGCTCTGTGATGAGGGGGCTAAGGTGGGAGAACCATGAAGGTGGTTTGCCTTCAACATTTCAAATTAGTCAACCATAGGCCAATATTTATCGTAATTTTGAAAATATAAGATCATTGAAGATGATAATTTTGATGTGAACACCAAATAATATTTGTGTGGTGTCCCAGGGAGATGGATCCAATTCACCTTTTAAAATGAGCTTGGAACACACTCAGTGATTGGGGGAGTTGAGTGTATGCCATTGACTGATCGATCATCTCACCAGTTCTATACTATCCCTGACACATCATCCCATATCAGCACTTAATTAATGAGTGTGACATTAATACTTATGGTTCTTCTTTATATGGTAGTGGCTTGTGACTGTTCTAAGTTGAGCCGTAACGAGCTGTTGCGGCTTCGGTTGTACAATAGCTAACATTACATTATTGTTTCCTATACTTTGTGTAAGAAACTCAAGTGTAGAGGAAGCCATAAGATAGCAAGGGATGTCAAGGCACTCGTTTTTCAGTTGTGCTGCCAGGAAAAAATTCCGTATCCCCGAAATTTCAATACATACTTCATCTTCATCTGGTGTTGAAAACAAGTGTGCGATCTGTCACAGCCTCTTGCCGCAAAGGAAATTACATGGAGATAAAATAGTTCTCCAAGTCCTTTATGTGTACTTCAACCATAAAGCGTAACCCTGTGATATCACATTAACGCCTGTGGACATCAGGAGAGAATACCAACTAGAAGTCCGACTGGCAAACCAAATGACTCGTAACTGAGCCGGTATTAATGAGTTGCGAAGGCTTAATGGCCCGAGACGAATTTTAATCAGTGCGGCTGCCTATTACCATCCAATCCAGCATAAGAGCAAAGATTGACAATCTTAGGAACTCCCTTGGTGTTCACTTCTTGATGTGTCTTCTACATTTTACATTTTGTATCGAGTTTTAGGCTCAGTGCTACCATCTTATGCTTTATTCTTCACCGGGCCGAGAAGACAACTTCCCAATGCTTCTGGGGTCCAACATTTCTTCTTCTTCTTCTTCTTCCTGCAATGTGCTCTTACGAGCCTTTCTATTGGTTTGAAGGGAGACTAGGATTTGACAGCTGTCTTGGTTATCGCACATTTGAGTTCAGTAGTGCTTAACCCCTTCACTACCGAGATCGAGATATATCTGGCTTCAAAGACACCATCCGGTGCCCGATAACGAGATATCTTGATCTGCAGTTCTGAAGGACAATATCAAATGAAATTAATTTGCTGCAAACAAATTTTGTTTGCTTCTGGGCTGCAGAGGGTGCCCCCAAAGTTTTAGCCCTGAGGGCATAATGTCCAAAGAGCTAAAATTGTTTAAAATTGGCTAAGGAATGTCCTTACATCGGACATTCAGCAGCCGATGCAGGGAACCTTGAGTTACAACTGAAACAGGTGTAACTCAATTTGGCAGTAGATGGCACCATCTACTGGACAAATAGGTTATTACACTAAGAAATACACTGTGAATATGCCCAAATATTTCTTACTGTACAATTAATTGAAAAAAATAAATAAAAGAAAAAAGGGTTCCTGGCAATGTTTTTTTTGGAAAATCACTTAGTAGTGAAGGGTTTAAGATTACAGAAAAGAGTAAATCTGCTTCTAAAGTGCTGTGGACATGAAGACAGTAACTTGTATCTCTCTCGGTAATGTTATCTGGGGGGAATGTATCATAAATGGTCAAACAGAGCTTTTTTGTGACACTTTGCGTTCATACTCACTTTTTTTTTACCTCTACGAACTGTTTTGACCCAGTATTTTTACATGCACGCATTATAATGCTCTCGTAAGGTTTTCGGCACGTTTATGCTCTACACGGTAGTCCTGTATTGTGCTCGTTCCCTCTCAACAAAATTAGATTTTCTTCAAGAGCCCTTCAGCTCAATAAAAATGAACTCCAAAATCTTTGCAATTGAAAATAAATGTGTGTATATATATATTTTGATTGTACGGTACAAACCAGACTATTTTTAAAGCCTTCCCTTGAGACCATTCAAGAAGGAATCCAATTCTTCTTTATCAAGCTAATAGCAATAGCTGTACGGCGTAACCACGTAAGTGCGCGGTACTTTCTTTTGCTTCGTGATTAGTTTCTGGCCAGTTAATTTCGGCAGTCTTTCAAATGGCACTAATCAGGAATTAAGAGCTAACATCAGCTTTGCAGGAACAGATTCCTTCTTGAACGGGTTATAGGGGATTTTCGGAGTAGGTAATTCTGAGGCCTCACTGATTATCCCCCGACAAGCTCATAATCCAGGGACTGGTATTTAGGAAGTCAAGCAGCGAAATAAACAACGTTGATTATAATCAACTGTGCTTTTATGTGCGGGGGGATAAAGCAAGGAAACTTTATTACTTCTCTATATTATTTGGCTCCTGCCATCTGCTTATCGACAGTGGGGTTAACTTTCCCGCGTTCTTTTGTTTTCGCGTCAGTCACTCGGAGGTTGAAATCTGCTCACGACTTCTGTGTTTGCTAGACTGCAGAAATTTAAGATAGCATTCGTTCCTATCTCCTGCAATCTCTTCTGGCAAGTAAAACGAGAGCGTGAGACAGAATTATTGTGATTAAGATGTCAGCCGGATAGCTTTTACATTCCTAAGAAGGTAATGTTTAAGAGGTATGGAAAAAAAAAAAAAAAAGGACTATTTTCAAGCACAAATCGCCTGGAAAATTTCCATTTTGAACGTCGCCTTCAGGCACTTGTGATGGTTATAAAACACTCAAAAACGTACATTGATCTCTAATCAGAAAGATAAGAATGGGAGAAAATAAATAAAACATACCGCATGTAAATCCCTTGGGGAAAGTGATGGTGTGACACTGTTTGTCTTACTGCCTCGCTGTCCTGTGTAAAACCATACATGTTGTCATCTAGGAGATACAATTCTGGGGATAAAAGGTTCTATTTATTTTTGCGGACCCCATGATTTTGTTATATTTTTTCAGGGTGTAAGGCTAGGGTCAGACGAACGCATTTTTCACGTTGTCCGTGAAAAAGTGCGTTCGAACGAATGGACGTATTTTTTCACGGAATACACGATAGCGGTCATACGATGTGCATTTTCATCCGTGATTTCGTACGGATCATCAATAAACCCTTTTTGCGTCTGGACGTTATGTTGGCCGGACGTGTGCAGCGTCTGACGTCTCCCAATCACGCAAACACGCCGCTATGCGGACGCAGCGCACTCTGTACGTCAGTAGTAGCGGTTTGACGTTCTCGAAAAAATGCATTTGTTTGCCACTTGCGTCGCCCGGACGAACTTTCGTGCGGCCGTTCGTCGTATGTTCCCCGGCATTGGACGTCATTTGCTGCTAGCACGGCCGTGATTTCGTGCGGCTAAACGCACGTTAAAACTGCTTTCGTCTGACCTTAGCCTTATAGTTAACCTCTTCACTACGATGACTGAGTGTATTTGATCTTCAATGCACCTGCTGGTGTCTCGATATCGAGACAGTGAGTGTAGTCTTTGTGGTCTAATTCTGGAGCAATGCAAATGATTTTTATTTGTTGCCATCAAAATGAATTTGCAATTAGGCTCCATAAAGTGCCCTAATGGTTTTAGCACCAAGGACATGAGGTGCAAAAGCAGTTTCAACAGCTGGGACTCTGTGTCTAAAACATGGATCCCCAAGTGATACAGCACAGAGCCCCAACTGCAGTAGCAATTTTTGGCAAGTAGATGGCAGTGTCTACATGTCAAAAAGGGCTACAACAGTAAGAAATGCATTGGGAAAATGTCTCAAATATTTCTTAGGACCCTATTACATTCTTCGCGCACAATTGTGCGCTCGCGCAATAACACATTAACGCGAGGGGAAAAACCCTTTGCGCTGATTGTCGTATTACGACATTCGCACACAAAATGCGCGTTAATGTCTAGCGCGAGTGACCCTGAGCGAACCCTTTGCGAGTGCAATTTAGTGCGCACATCCTAAACTTAACATTGTGTGCGCAAATGCGTTTGTGCGCTGGTACGCACATGGTATTACAATCTTAGCGCAAAATTTATTGGACAATGTTTGTGCACATAATTTTAACGTATTTAAAAAGCTGGTGGTAACGGCAAATTATAACAACCTGACCGTACCAAACTGCGGATTCACAACGGAGAACGTCAATGCGCACGTTTCCATCAAAAATGACGGCCACTACCTTGTCTTATGTCAGAACGTACGTTTTTTTTACTAGATCTGTCAAAAATGACGGCCACTACCTTGTCTTATGTCAGAACGTACGGTTTTTTTACTAGATCTGTCAAAAATGACGGCCACTACCTTGTCTTCCGTCAGAACATACGTCTGTTGTGCGCAGTCTGCACAAAAATGCGTTTGTCTGATGGACTCGCGTTAAAAATTACATTGCGCTCACTGATTTCTGCGTGCAACGGTACTTTGCGTGCATTTTTGCGTGTCGGTTTTAAAAGCGCAATTTCCCGTTGGAAGAGAAAATGCGCGAGGAATGTAATTCCAGCGGTGATTTTTGCGCAATAACGCTTAACGCTTCGTGCAAAAAAACACACGTTTAGCGTGCGTTTTTGCGTTAAGAATGTAATAGGGCCCTTCGTTTATAATTGATGAAAAGTGATTTTCCACAAAACGCAGCGGCCTGACAGTGATATTATGGACAATCCCTTGGGAGTGAAGGGGTTTATAAGTCAGGTTACCTCCTAGAGTTCCTTCTTATGTAGTTTGTCCCACTGCAGGAAACATTACTCATACTTCATCCACCACTTGACCATATTCTAAAGTCTACCTTATCCATAGCTATTGTTTGTGTGTGTGTGTGTTGGGGGGGGTGTAACTTTCTATAAATACTCTATACATCGCATTCATAGGTGGAGGATTAGCTCACAAACATATGTGAGGATTTCCATCGTTAAAGGGAGAAAAACGTCCACCATCCATGTACAAAGAGCATACTGTGATGATAGTGGCGCTGGTCAACTGGACGATTTCATGTCAGCATTTTTATCACTTATCCAGTTTTCAGGCATCTTGCGTGGTCCATTCACTAGGTGTAGACGCCTGTGGAGATCTTGTGAAATGTGTAGCAAGTTGTTAAGCGAGGAGGTCCTTTTATTTTATATGTTTGATGTATTGCTGGTGAAGCCAGCGCCGGTGAAAGGTAATCATTAGCTGGAAATGGAGTCTTCAACATGTGAGATGGTTCCTTGCTCTGTCGGAAGCCCAAAAATATGATTATGCTGTCAGTGACCTATATACCAAGTTTCTTGTGGAATTAACTCTGAGTTGGAGGATGCTGACGTCAATCTGGTACTCTTGGAGATATTCACTAAGGCAGCATGTACTGTCATACTTTATTCTCTTCTGCTGATTTAATCAATAACCTGAGCAATGAAAGAGCTACTATTTTGTTAAAGGGAAACTCTACTCAATAATAGAGTACCATTCTTTTACTCTTAAATAATTGGGCAGATGCGGCTGACAGCCTTTGCCCAATTATTTTTATCTTTTTCCTTTTTGGGTGTGATTTTACATACCTTTTCTCCCTCTCTGCATCCCCCCCCCCCCGGGCTCAGGGACTCCCGGACCTAGAAGTCCCTGAAGATTTCTAACACAAAATGCGCTCCTACTCGCATTGCGCAGCGTAGGATCTGCATATTGCGCACCATTACAGGACTTGCGGACTTTACGTAAAATGCAAGTTCCGTAGGGCCTGAACAGAACGATGCTGTGCGCATGCACAGATCTGATCCATTAGCTGCCTCTCTGAGACAGGGATTGGTTACAGTTACAAGTGCTTATAAAGTTCTGTAGCGCTGTACAATGGATTGGTCTAAGGGAGGGTGATATTGGCATGCTCTATGTGTGCCGACATCACTAGTGACGGGAAGCCGGTAAAATCAAAAATCCCGGCTGCTGGTGACACTGGGTGGGATAGAGGAAACACCTCCACTTCACCCAGCAATTCTTCAAGATCGGTGGAGCTGGGAGTGGAGGAGATAAGAGGGGGGAACTCCTCACATCCTGACCACTTTATAACTCTACAGAGATCAGGATGAGTAGAGTGTCCCGTTAAAGAATGTGTCTTAAAATATAATAAACCATAGCATCTAAGATATTTTGAATGTGAACTGTCAATTGTTTGTAAACCCGCGCGCACACACATACACATTGATTATATTTCTATACATTCAACGTTCAAATTCGTACACGCAACGCAATTGTTCAACGTTAACGCGTGTAAATTAACGCAGGTATTACGATCCGAGCGCACTTTTTCATCCATCAAAAAATATTGCGCGTAAAAAAGACGCACAAAAACGCACGCACATTAACCTTGCGCGCAGAAATCGTGGGCAATCAGAATTAAGAATCACAATTGTCTCCCGTTCAGTTTTTGCGCCTGTCAAAATCAATCTGAGTATATATGCTGCAGCAATAATAAACAAAACACGCACAACTTCTCAATTTTATTGTTTGGGTATGTGTAGAATGTGTAACTATACTTTGCTGTATTTTTTTTTTTCGGGCTGGTGTATTTGGTTTCGGCCAGAACGTTCAGATTTGCAGTTACCACCAGCTTTTCAAAGACGTTAAAATTATGCGCGCAAACGTCGTTCGTAAAAAGTCGCGCATCAATTATAATACCAGCTGCGTACCAGCGCACGAACACATTTGCGCTCACAATGTTAAGTATGAGATGCGAGCACGAACTTGCGTTCGCGCAGGGTTCACGCAGGGTCACTCGTGCTAGACGTTAACGCGCATCGTATGCGCGAACGTCGTTATACGACGTTCAGCTCGAAGGGTTTTGCCCCTCGCGTTAATGCATTTTTGCGCACGCGCACAATTTTGCGCGACCAGTGTAATAGAGCCCAGTATATATATAGGAAACAGCTTTCCAGTTTTAACACGTTTTGAGAAAGGCCACAGCCGCTATGGTAGACCAGGTATGAACTCAAGGATCATGTGGATTGGTGGATTAGGATAAAGGTCAATAGATGATCTTTTCTCAATGAAATGGCTGTAACATGAGTTATTTTAGCGCATATCATGTTTCTTCGTTTTACGTAGGATTTGCTGTATTTGAGCCTTTTGCTGGACACAATTTAAGATATTATGAACCGCACTGAACCCTTTAACCTTTCTGTTAAACAACCATGATAGGAAGATGCCAAACAAAATAAAAATCAATAGCACTAACATCCAGAGTACAGCCTGCCTTAGCATTAAGTGTCACTCTTATACCTTAAATTTCTCAACAAGTGAGGATTTTGATGACATAGGGATATAGATTTCTTTTTAGAGTAAATAGGCTGAATCTCCGTGGTTATGGTTTTGGCTTTTGCTATTTGCTCGTCTTTAGAGCCATCTTGTAAATACGTAATTAGGTAATCGCAGATCCATTTATGAAGCCAGTGGAGTCTTTCTCACTTTACCGACGACCTGAAACCCCTTGATCGGCACCGCGTTAAAATGCAAGATATTGGAAATTTAATTCTCGGTGAAATTCAACAAGTAGCACTTGACGAAACAGAAATTAGTACCTGAAAAAAGTAATTAAGCACTCACAAATTATTCCATTACGCGGTGATGCTGGAAGAATACAAGTCCAATGTTACGGTGATAAGAATCTTTCCAAAAACACACATATCTAAAAATCTATTAAATCCGTTTCGTTTCCTTAAATGATTTATAGGAATAGAAATGTAAAAAAATAAAAATAGACCAGCACCAGAAAAAATAAGGTTTCTAAACGTTTAGATATTACAAAAAAAATATGTAAAATAAAATGTACTATTTTTGCCAAGAACAATGGGTGGTCGGGCAAGTTTTGGTGTAATGGAGCAAGTATATTGTTATTATGCTTTATATAGCTCCAACATATTCCAGAGAGCTGAACAATGGGTATAATATAGACAGTGTTACAATACGTTGAGATTGGGTAACATTGACATATCATGTAATGTCACAGTATTTATTTCCATCCAGAGTTGCATTAATTTGCCACCATAGGCGTGCGCACAGGGTGTGCCGGGTGTGCACAGGCACACCCTAATGTTGGGTGAGGAGTTCTTCTTTAACCCTCGACATAGATATTTTGGATGTTCCTTATCTGTTTCATGATAAATTACATGAATAATGACTGTATCTACTCATAAACATTGGTTATGCCCATAGACGTGCACAGGGGGTGTGCCTGGTGTGTCCGAGAAGATGAAGAGGTCCTTTTTCATTTCCTACATTGACATTTTAGATGTCGCTTATCTGGGTCATGAAAAATACCATTAAAACTGACTGTATCTCTGGTTACAAGCTCATTATTTGGAATGAAAAATGTGGGTTTTTTGCAAAATCTTCTAAACTTTAGTTTTCACTTAATAAATGTTCTATGGGTGCACGCCCTAATGTAACGGGTTGCGCATGCCAGTATTTGTCAACAAGATCTTGTGTTGATGATGGGTGAGTCGCAGTGCTGCGTAAAGTCTTCTCCAGCACATTATCCCAAAGATTCTCAATGGGGTTAAGGTCTGGACTGTGCGGTGGCCAATCCATGTGTGAAAATGATGTCTCATGCTTCCTGAACCACTCTCGCACAATTTAAGCCCGATGAATCCTGGCATTACCATCTAGGAATATGCCCGCTGTGCCATCAGGGGGGAAAAAAACCATTGATGGAAAAACCTGATCATTCAGTATATTCAGGGAGTCACATGACCTCATTTTTTGTGCATCATACAAAGGTTATCCCTTTGTTTCCATGCGAGTACACCGCTTGACACGGAAACTTTCTGTTTGAATTATTTAGTCATTTGGGGATTTAGCAGGGATTCCAGAAAGCCTACCTTAAGTAATGTAGCGTATCCCAGTTTATCACATCGCTGCACATGGCATCCAATGCTGGACGTTAATCCCAGCTCCAAGTCATGACAGTACGTCCCTTGTGATATCTTCCAGCCTTAACGTCATCCCCTTTCTCTGCACTGTAACATGCCCTGTGACATTAGCAGCGTTAGGCACAATATAATCAAATAAAATATTATGACTATTTTTGTTTGTTAGATTAAGATCCTTTTGATTTTTTTTTCCCAAACGATGCTATTTTATAATGATACGTTGAGGAGCGTGCTGTGTTTTATTATGTAAGGCAATTATTGCAAAGAAAGACTCGGAAGAAATCTTCATTAAGTCGCTTTGCATTGATTTTAGCAAGTCATTTTCCCTATGCACCAGTTTGCAATTTGCAGAGTGATTTTAACAAGATTTAGCTAAAACAACTGTTAGAATGTTTTATTTTTATTTCATATTTCTCTTAGCATCTATAGCTGTAAAACATTATAAATCCTGAAAAAATATTCCTATCTTTCTGTCTGTGTGTCTGCCTATATATCGTTCCCTAACCCTCTATAAAATTCCATATCAAGACATTTTAGGGCAATTTAAAATCATTTTTCTCTGACGACAACCAGATAATAGTGTCTGATATTTACAGCCAAACACATAATATGACTAGAGGAACAATTTTCGAAAGTGAGAAACATATGCACCTTCAAACAATGAGTGTAGTGAGAGAATTGGCCCCTCGTATCCCCATTTTAGAACACTGCTCACACTTTGGATGTTCCTTATCAGGTTCATGATGAAAAGCATGATTGATACATATAGACCCAAACTCAACGTTTTCATTATAGATCTTAAATAAATGAAGGAAAATCATTGGCTTTTTCGGGGAAATTTACCTCCTCTTATGTTGAGCACATTCCATCACAGCAAGTGTCAGAAGTTGCCACGACAACAAGTCACAAGAATAGCACTCCCAGCGAAAAAAAAATGGCTTACTATTTGGATCTGGCACAAGGTTCTTTCCAGAAAGATGGAGGACATGCCACACATCTCTTAAGTCAATGGTGACAATCCAGTGGGGTTTTTTTCGAGGGCCGTGCCATTTCCAAGAATTTGTGGCCACTCCTGTCTCCCGATTTTACCAGCCCAGACTACTTTGAGAGGCTATCTGAAGAAACAAGAGTACCGTACCAAGCCCGGCACAATTGTAGCCTTATTTATAACATCAGTAATGAGCGCCGAACCACTGATGATGCAATATTGAGATGTGTTAGCAAAAACAAGCAGCATTACATTGACATGTGCCTAACAGAAAACAACGGCTGCTCCTAGTACTTGCTGTGAAGATATGTGCTCAACATAAGAGGAACTACTTTTTCTAAAACTCTCATTCATTTCCATTCATTCGTTTAAGCTCTACATCAAAAAAGTTGGGTTTGGGTTTATATGAATCACCATGTACGTTGTTTGTCTGTATACACTTTATTATCCCTAAACAAAACAAAATTTGCTGTATTTTGGTTAGTTTTTGATCAATAAGGACCCGCTGCAATGAAACATATTACCCACGCCAAAGGCAAAGAATATTTAAAGAAGTGCTTGTTCATATGCTGTTCTATGGATCGTATAAGAGAATGAAATTGATGTAGATCAGATTATAAAATCCATGTTGAAACTTGGCATTCGTGATGGAAATTCATTTCTTCAGCACCTGGAAGATAATCTTTCTCTATAAAGCACATGTCAAATAATTATCTTTTTGGTGAATCAGGTCAATTCATGTGAAGCAGCGGTACCAAGGGGAAAAGTGACATTTTAAATGTGATTTGCACATAGATGACATTTTTTGAGCTTATACTGGAGATCAGATTATGTTGATATTAATGCATGTGATGGATCCATGTGTCATATACCATATGCCTTTCTACATTAATGCACGTGGTATCGTTCTACTTAGTTTCAAAGTGTTTTGGTTACAAATTCTTCACAACGTAACTTTTATTTGAATGTCACCAGCAGCCCCAGCTCCGTCTCTGAGCCTTCCTGTGTGCTTTACTATAATGCTATTGGTCAGGCAGTTGGTATGGTAGATCAAAGACAGCAATGTAGACTTTTCACATGCTGTTATAATGAAAAGGAAAATAATGAAAAGGAAAATAATCAATAGCAAAGTAATAATACTGTATATGTATACTGTGATTCCTGAATTTAATAAACCCAAACACTTAAGGGGGGTTAAAGAGAACCAAAATGTCAGTGCTCTTTACTTCGGTGAGTTCAATTCGCTGACCTTGCGATGAATTCAGCATTCACTGCAGGGTCCCCAAAGTGCGCCGAATTGATCCGCCGATAAACCCGCCGAACGCATCCGATAAACTGCAGAACGCAGCTGCAAACCACCAAAATGAGCCGACAATCTGCCGAACAGATCACTGAACACCTCCAATCAGTCGCGGAAAAAAAACCTGCAATTTAAAAAAAAAATGTTTTTAAGCAAAATGAATGCATGAAACTGCATGGAAATAATATATAATGTCCTATGAATAACAGTAAAAATGTCTGCTGCAGAATAAAATAAAAAAATGGCATAGAAAAAATCTAAATCAAACATTTTGCCGAAAAAATCCTGAAAAGTGCATAAACAGTTCTAAAACATAAATAATTTTCTTTGCTGCAAATGAAAAGAATAAACGGTTGAATAAAAATTATATAAAAACAGGGATTTTTTTTTACATTGAAACCTATGGGATTCGCCTGTTTAAACCTGTCGAATGAACCGGAAAATCTGGGCAGTTCGCCAACTTTGCCTACTGTTCGACGTTCTCTGAATAGATTAACTGATACTTCTCTATGGGGAATTTCACGTCTGCCGAACTGCATCATATTTTGCTGGCAATTCGCCAATATTTGGCGAATTGCCAGCTTTATGAATAGCCAAATTGCCACGAAATTGCACCGTGCGGGGAAATTCACTGTTCGGTGCAATTCATCTCTCTTTGAACAACCCCTTATATAAATATATTACACCATGTTCACACACGATCCTCAGAGAAACGCACTCAGGCCTTTGCAGCCTTCAAGTGTGGAATGTGGTTTCTTATATAATGTCCACCAGACCTCAGAAACCTTGGCTCTCCAGATGCTTTGAATTACATTTCCCATAAGTATCTGCCAAGCTAAGTGGCTGAGCATCACGGGAGATTTAGTTCCAAAACAACTCGGTGCCCAAGGCTGCCAAACCCTGCAATACATATTGGTTTTCTCTTACATTACTATTTGCATAAATAGTGTACGATTAACTCTCTACGAGCCCTATTAGGCTGGGTTCACACCACGGCGTAGCGCAGCATCGCGCAATGCGCGCGTTTTCTTTACGCGCGTTCGCGCATACAAAAAAAACGCGCGAACGTGCGTTGCAGCGCGTTCGCGGCTATGATATGGCCGCGAACGCGCTGATATCTGCCCCAAAGAAGCTCCCGCACTTCTTTGGATGTAGGGCGTTTATCAGCGCGTTCATGCGCACTGAGAAACGGCCAGGTGTGACATGCCCACATAGGGAATCATGGGATGTCACTGTTTGAGCGTTTTACAGCACGCAGGAGCGAGCTGTAAAACGCTTAGGTGTGAACCCAGCCTTACAATCTTCGCGCATACGTTTGCGCCGGCTCCAAAACGCATTAACGCGAGGGGCAAAACCCGTTGCGCTGAACGTCGTATTACAATGCCATCGCAACAGACGCACGTATACGTCTACCGCGGGTGAACCTGCGCGAACGCTGCGCGAGCTTACTGTACGTCGCGCGTCCTATACTTAACATTGTGAGCGCAAATGCGTTTGTGCACTGCTACGCGGATGCTATTACAATCTATGCGCAGGAATTAACGCATAGACGTTGCGCGCATAATTTTAGCAACTCCTAAAAGCTGGTGTTAATGGCAAATTCTATCAACCTGGCTGAAACCAAATACACAAGCCCAAAAAAAAAATACGCAGCAAAGTATAGTTACACATTCCACACATACCCAAACCAATAAATTGGTGAAGTTGTGCGTGCATTTTATCGATGCAGCATATATTCGCAGACTGACTTTGACAGGTGCAAAAACTTAATGTATGACAATTGTGGTTCTTAATTCTGATTGGCTGAATCGTGTGAAAAAAACAGTCCGCACACTGATTTCTGCGCATCTGTTTAACGCACGTTATTGCTTGACGAATGAAAAAATGCGCGAGGATCGTAATTCCAGCGTTGATTTACGCACGTTAACGTTTAACGCTGGGCGCACAAATTCATGCGTTGCGTGAGCGTTTTAATGCGAAGATTGTAATAGGGCCCTATGTTTTTTACTCTTCTACATACAGCTTCGTTTTTTTGCAGATGGACTCCAAAATGTGCCCTACATTTTCAGCAGCTTGGACAAGTCATGCAAGGTGCTGAAACTGTTTGAACTGCTTGGATATCCATTTTTCTTTAAAAACTAGGAACCCTAGTTGTATTACTAGGTTAAATAGTGGTGTAATACTAGTAGCTGTATATCTGGCCACAAATACTTTTGTTTGTTTCCATTTATTTAGCCAGCGTTGTAAGTTTTGTGAGTGTTTTTTGTTGTTATTGTTATATCCTTCGTGTTGGTCCAGCTGAACAATGTCGGTCCAGCAGATACAACGTCACATTGAAGCCTATCATTAAGAAAAACAAAAACACGTGGGTTCCCTGGCTTCTCACCTCTATCCATAGCTATGTTTCAGAACCATATAACAGCAATTTATAATGATAAATGTGTAGTAAATATACTGTAGATAAAACCATGGTTACTCTTATTAGCAATCCCTAGCAACACTGGATTCCACTGGACGGCAAACTGTCTTGCGGCAAACATGCTTGTTGATTCCACATTGACCTTACTGCGAAACTCAAATCAACGTCTTTGCTTCTATATGTGTCTTACCCTCTCCGAGGGAAAAAAACAGTTTAATCTAATCTAAACTCTAACTTTTATTTATGTTGCGTTTAGTCGATCGTGTGCTAATGCGATGCTAACAGGACAGTTGTTGACAGCTGGTAAGAAGAGAGAATGTCAATCTTTATACTTTGAGAAACAAAGCAATCCATCAGAATGTTTATATCAAGGGTAATATAATTATTTTTGGATGCTTCATACATAATTTGTAGCCTGGTTCCAGAAGTGACATGCACAAACTGTTCAATGCGTTAAGTGGTAATTGTCCTTGACACTTGACCTGTCTGTTATTATCTTCTGGTTGTGTGGATTGGATCCAGTGAACAGATTCATTAAAAAAAGCATAATCTTGTTAAATATATGAACTATATCATATCCGAGAATTATACTATTTTTTCCCTTAGCCTTGGTCCGTCAAGGTATAATTTGGTAGTGTCTTAGGTTTAGTATTTTGGTGCTGAGGACAGTATGGCATTATATTAGCATATGGAGTGTGTGTGCTACTGCAGATTCTGATACAAAAAAAGTGATAATATGTGGACTTCATTTATAAGTTCTACCCAGAATTCTCAGCTATATACGAGGAGTGTGACAAAGCTCTGTATAGGCAAAGCATATCTCTTATTTGCTCAGATGTGTAAATATTTGTGTGTGTCTCTCTCTCTATATATATATATATATATATATATATATATAAAGCCGGAGTTCTGAAGTTGTGCGAGGGGTGTACTGGACTTATCACTGGACCCTACTCCCCTTATCATTGAGGCCTCTGCTTTTGGCACCTGCTCCCACCTTCTTCCAGTTTGCCTACCTCTCTGTTGGGGCTAGGTTCCCTTTTCAAGCCTCCTCCTCACCTGGATTGTTGTGACGTGGCCTAGTGACCACCCGCAACCACCTCCTTCAAGTCATATCCTGCATACGAACTCCAGGTTGGCTTCTCCCTGCTAGTAACCCCCAGGTCAGCCTTGGTTTGGTCCTGCAGGGCGCTCCGTTCATCTCTCTCCTCATTTAACCTTGTCCTTCTTCTGTGCATACCTCATGAGTCCTGGCCCTGTGACCCTCCACTCACTGCTGGTGCCTACTCAACTGAGTTACTGGAGCCTTTCTCCAGTGGGCCCACTGTGGCTTGGACAAGCTCGTTGTTTTTCAAATCCTCTCAGGATCTAGGACCTGTGATACCACTCTTGGTCTACATGCTCCCACCTGGGTTGCTGGGTCTACTTATGACATTTGTGGCCTGTTTTGTCAGCCCACCCTTCCCTTGCCTTGCTCCACATCCGCTGCCATGACTCGTTCATCGCCCCCTGCCACTAGTGCTAGGTGCCCATTTGGCTCTCTGTGTTAGTCACTTGCGTGGCCTCTCCTTGTTGGTCAGCCCCATTATTTTCCTGGCAGCATCCTGACCCTACAATCAGACTATACCTTACCCAGTAGCACCGCTCCTGTGGGTGATCCTTCTCACTTGCCCCAGAGCAGGGGTCTGCCTCATTATTTTTATTTATTGGACATTTTCCTCTCAGTATATAACATTAATACTAGTTTGTGTGTAGGTGGTTTGTTAAGTGAGGATTCTGGGTATCGAGGAATAACAAGGGTGAGTTCCCACACTTATTATTTTTAGAACTTGACCCCTGCTTGTTGAAGTACATGGTATGGCCAACCACCGTAATGCAAAATACCAGTAATAACACAATTTCTACCACTGCAGCCAAAACAAGGACAACGCTATTAACACTTTGGGAGATAGATTTTTCTATAAGATTTTCACATCCAGATCCGAAAAAGGAAATCGATGCTTTCATGAAACTGTTTGTATTGACGTCCGCGTGAGAATCACGTACGGTATTCCCTCGAGAGATGCACAGCTGTTTCCACCTACCTCGCGCGTTCTGCATCCTGCTTGGACTCTATTGAATTGATTTGAAGTGCTTTCCCTTATCCCAAAGGAAAAAAGATTAAGTACGCATTAAAACAATTTTCTCCAATTAAGCTCATCATCATGACCAGTGATTTGAAATAAATATGCTGTGCCCTTGCGTTAGCTTCAAGCTTGCCAAATTTCCCAAGCTCTGTTATTTATGTAGATATGAATGAGATATTAGAATGGTATAAAAGGCAACACAGAATGGAACAAGCCAGAAAAAACATTAAAAATATAAATTTATTGCAAAAAATCCACTCTTTTAAGGAACGTTCAGACCAATTGTTGAGAGTGTTATTGGTCATTTTTGCACTTTAAGGATTTGTCCAGAACGGAGAAGTAAACATGTATCTTTTGATTTTTTCGTTATTGTGTTACTCGACTTTATCCTTATGGATCAGATAAATATGTGTTGTTGGGTTTTTTATTATTTTTATACTCTGGTAATTCAGCACAATAACACATTGTTGCTGAAAAGAAATGAGCTAAAAATATCAACGGAATGTAAGAGAAATGATACGTTGCTACACCTTTCACTGCTGAGGACGTGTGCGGAACGTCCTCATTGACTCCTAAGGAAAGATAGGGGGTTCCTTTGAACCCCGATATCTCCCGACTGTTGGCAGCTAGCAGGGTCATGTTTGGCCAGAGCATGGCCTTTCTAATGATACCAAGCATGACCATGTTTAAAGTAAAGAAAAAAAATAAAGAAAAATAATAATAAAAAAAAGAAAAACTTGTTTTTTTAAGACGTGAAATGGCTCGGCAGTGAAGGGGTTAAATCACCCCTTTCGTCTCAATATTACAGTATTCTTAGATTTATACATATAATTTAAATATTCCGGATTTCCAGGTTCTGGTCATCTGAAAATCTTCTATACATTCAACTTTTCAGGACATCACCATTAAAAAAGAAAAAGAAGAGAGAAAATATATACAGGGTTATTCAAAGAGATCCGAATTGCTGGTGAAAAGTAACCGAACGCTGAAATTCAGCGTTCATTTACCTTTCTTGGCCATTCGGCTATTCAGAGCAGGCAGTTCGCCAAAACCTGACGAATCGCCTGCACATACGGTGCCTGTTCGGTGCCTGTTCGAGGGCAGTGAATCCCCATAGAGAAGCAATGCTTCGTATATTCAGAGAACACAAAACCAGCAGTGAAAAGTTGCTGAATTTCCCTGCCATTCGGTGGTTTAATTCGACAGGTTTATTCAGGAGAATCCCATAGGCTTCAATGTTAAAAAATATTCCCGTTTTAATTCAATATCTAATAAACTGTTCATTATAATATTCTGCAGTAATGAGTCTCTTTATTTATAGATTTTCTTAGGATCTTTTAGGCATTTTTTGGCATTTTTTTGCAAAAAAAATCTGTTTTTTTTTTTAATCGTTTTTTCTTTTTTCTGTAACAGTCCTTTTTATTATCATTCATTGGATCTTATATGTAAATTTCAGACATTTTCGTTCTGTAGGTTCTTTGCAAACAGCGTTTCACTTTTCAAACATTCAAGCGAACTGTTTTTTTTTCACTCCATTCGTCTGCGGTGTCGGGTTTTTCCGGCGGCTGCTCTGCGCTGTGATCGGCTCCTGCTCGGGTTTCTCCGGCGTGTTTGACGGGGTTAATCCAGATGTTTTTGCGGGTTTCAGTGTGCATTCGCCCGGGTTTTGCGGTGTGTTATGCAGGTTTGTGGCGGCTTTTCCCTGCACTACGACAGTCCTGTGGTGCTTGCTGAATACACCGCAGGGTCGGCGAAATGGGATCGCCAAATCGCACCAAATTGAACAGAACAAAAAGTCACCGAGCGTTCGGTGGCTTTTTGATTCTCTTTGAATAACCCTGATAGTGTAGTACTGCAAAATGTCAAAGTTATGGAATCATAGAAGAAAGAGATTCAGCGACACGGTCAAGAGCCTGAAATTAAAATCTTGTTCTGTGTTATTGTTGGTTAACCCCTTCACTTCCATTATCAAGTATACACAGGCTTTAAAAGCCCCTGCAGATGCCCCGATATCGAGTAAACACTGATATCTCAGCTTTTGGCAAAATGCATCGGAATTTCATTTATTGCAAACTAAATTTACTTGCAAATGGAAACCTGCCCCTAAAATATCAATGCAACGGAAATGACAGCCGGTGTGTGGAAATTCTTTAAGATCTATTTTTCCTTCATGAAATCACGGCGCCCAAACTATAACATAAATGTAGCAGTGATTTTTGGCCAGCAGAGGGAGCCCTCTGCTTGTCAAATACATCTTACCTCCAAGGACATCCCTGTATGTATTTACTGTCAGGGTTATTCAGAGAAAGGTGAAACTCTGGAGAACCTTTGGAGAAGTGAAAATTCTAGCTCAGAATAGCCAAACCAGATTTATTCTCCCATTTATCTCACTTTTCAAATCAGCTATTTTGGCCTAGGATTTTCACTTCTCCAAAAGTTCTCCAGAGTTTCACCTTTCTCTCAATAACCCTGTGTGTGGGTAAAGGAAAGGGATTTTCCATAAAACCACTTTGCCCTTCCAGTGATTTTATAGAAAATCACTTGAACGTGAAGGGGGGTAATATTGTATATAATAAGGGTGCCTCTCTTTCTTGTCTCCTCGTCCCAAAAACCTCAAGCATAAAACATACAGATGAATCTTCAAAGTGTAAATATTCACTATATAGTAAAATATTCACAGTTATTCAAAGAGATCCGAATTGCTGGTGAAAGGTAACCGAACGTTGAAATTCAGTGTACGGTTACCTTTCCTGGCCATTCGGCTCTCCAGAGAGCAGGCAGTTCGCCAAATCCTGGCGAATTGCCTGCACATACGGTACCTGTTCGGTGCCTGTTCGAGGGCAGTGAAATCCCCATAGAGAAGCAATGCTTCGGCTATTCAGAGAACACAAACCTGCAGGGAAAAGTTGCCGAATTGCCCTGCTGTTCGGTGGTTTCATTTGACAGGTTTATTCAGGCGAATCCCATAGGCTTCAATGATAAAAAAATTCCCGTTTTAACTCAATATCTAATAAACCGTTTATTATAATATTCTGCAGTAAAACGTCTCTTTATTTATAGATTTTTTAGGATCTTTTAGATATTTTTGGGGATTTTTTGCAAACTTTTTTTGTTTTTTCGTTTTTCTGTATCAGCCCTTTTATCATTCTTTGGATCTTATATGTAAATTTCAGACACTTTCGTTCTGTAGTTTCTTTGCAAACAAACAGCGTTCCACTTTTCAAACATTCAAGCAAACTGTTTTTTTTTTCACTCCATTCGTCTGCGGTGTCGGGTTTTCCCGGCGGCTGCTCTGTGCTGTGATCGGCGGCTGCTCATGTTTCTCCGGCGTGTTCGGCGGGGTTAAGCCAGATGTTTTTGTGGGTTTTAGTGTGCATTCGCCGGGTTTTGCGGTGAGTGTTCGTCGGGTTTGCGGCGTCTTTTCCCTGCACTACGACGGCCCTGTGGTGCTTGCTCAATACACCGCAGGGTCGCCGAAATGGGATCGTCAAATCGCACCGAATTGAAGAGAACGAAAAGTCACCCAACGTGCGGTGACTTCTCGATTCTCTTTGAATAACCCTGATAGTAAAATTGTAATAAAATATGTAGTAAAAATATCTACAACTCAACATTTTTCCACCTTTTGGCCTACAGTTTACAATATAAGTCCCCTTCTTCTCCAGAAATTCAAAGTTTATTGAAAACACATCTTTCCAGTTAAAAATAAGACTAAAGTGCCTAAAAAGATGGCAATTAAAATTAAGAAAAGGATTTAACCCTTTCGCTGCTGAGGCTTTTCCCGCCCCTGTGCTGAGGTCATTTTTACCTGTTTTGCGCATCATGTTTAAACGTGTTTTGAAGGCTTATTTTAGTATATGACCCAGACATATTATATATCGTTCTTTCCGTCAGACTCGGTAGATTCATAATATGTCATTATTGTATGTATACGTTATGTCATGTCTGTATATTATAACAAAAAATGCAATAAAATATGTATTTTCAATAATTTACAATGTGTAAAGTGTTTTTTTTCACATTTTAACATGCGAGCAATTGCGGTTATATTTTGTATGGGGTGCGCTTGTTAAAAAAATTAGAGATGGGGTCTCGTTACATTTTTTTTGGGGAAAATTACACTATTTTAAACAAACGCACCGCATACAAAAATCGTTAGTGCAGCATCATTGTTCACATTATAATTGAAATGGGAACAATATTGCTACACTAACAAACCAAAAAAAATAAAAAAAAAGTGTTTATTTTTTTTTTATAATTTTTTTTTAATTTTTGTTTTTTTTTTACAACTTTTTTCACTTTCATGTTTGTATCGTTGGAACGGCCATGCTCTGGCCGATCCAACCATACCAAAATTTAACCCCTAACTGCCACGGATCGGGAGATAGGGAGTTCATTGGAACTCCCTATCTCCACCGTTGGTGGCAGTTAAGGGTTAACTCTAGGACTGGCGTCATCGTGCTACGCACGATGACGCCAGTCCTCAGGGGGAGTTCCCGGAGGCTTGGCCGACATCCAAGATGTCGGCCAGCTCCGGGAAAGGATCGCGAACCGGCGCTTTTCAGCGCCGATTCGCGATCCAGCTCCCCAGGGGTTAATGCCAGGCATCATTTGGAAGGGCAGGCTGTGCCCTTCCAAATGATGCCTGGGTTAACCCCCGCAGAGCCGCCGATCGGGAGGGAGAGAGGTCCGAAGGACCTCCCCCCCTCCCTTTCAGGCGCCTCCTCCGCACATGCGGGGGGGCGCCTGAATTTGGTGTCATCGCGCTGCCGCGATGACACCAAATTCCGGCGGCTGCTGTTCCGGATGCCGGGCTGACATCCAGGATGTCAGCCCGCACCGGAGGGGCCAGCGATCGGCCGGAACCCGGCCGAACGCTGACCCCAATGGGAGGACGCGCTCAGCGCGTCCTTCGCATACCAGCGGGAATGCTGAGGACGCGCTGAGCGCGTCCTCAGCATCGAAGTGGTTAAAGAAGAGATATATTGGCTGTTCGCCGCCGTGTAGGATCTGTACGTTGCCGCTTTGCATTTCCATCCAGGATACGTAGGATTTACAAGTGTGTGATTTTTTTTTTCTAGACACACAAGCATTTTGTTCCCCAGATATCATTTCACTCTTCAATTTATTTTATTGATTTGCCCTTTTTAAAATTTTAAGCACGTGATTGATAGATGGAAACTATATACTTTCTTTTCGTGACTCCAGAGTCTATGAAACCAACCTCTTAACCAGACATGGTTTGGGAATTGTAAACAAAGCAAAACTAATCAGAATAGGAAATATTGGTCTTAAATTATTCAGCACCTTTGTGTCTTTCGGCCTTGTGGTTGTTTGCAAATTTGCCAGATTTTAATCTTGTATCTGCCGTATTTTCACACGCGTCTCCTAAGACCCAGTTTAAAGAGAAAGCTTCTCCTAGAAATATTTCTTTCTTTAACTTTTCCAGCTATTGGAATGTATTTTCTCTTTTCGCTGTTTATAAATAGCTGGTAGACGAGGGGTACGGGCCGTAAAGTAAAAGTCGCCAGGTGATATATCTGCCATCGCTTAATCCTTCATCTTTTATGAGTCCTAAAAAATAATGCATGTTATTTCAATGCAAGATAAAGTACCAGGAGCTGTGTAATTCATCAGATCGGATCCTTTAAACATTTTTAATAAAACTTTGAGGAAAAAGAAGTGGAAGCTTAATATTTTTCTTTCCACTTTAGTGATTTTAATAAAACGTGTTTTTCTTTTCTTTCCAATATCATGTCCTGGTGTCCTCATGTCATGAATCACCGTTAAAACAGAAAACCTTCTATTGAGACGTATTCTTTTTCGATGCTGGAGTTTGTCAGTCTGAGCTCTCAGTCTTGAACGTATATTTCATGTTTTCATGTTTTTTTTTAAAGTTAATTTTTAATCTTGGCATAAGCACGACTTGAAGAAAATTGATTTTTGTTATTTTTTCTTTCTTTCTGGAAGGCCAACATCCATCTAGACCAGAATTGCTCAACCTTGGTCCTCTAGATGTGTTGGAACTCCATCTCCCATGGTGCGCAGTCACACATTAGTGCCTAGCGGGAGGGCGTTAATGCCAACTGAGTGTACTAGTACGCCCCGCTCCCCGAGCCTAAGTAGCTAACGCAGGGTGTGTTTCATTGGCTGCAGGGGATGACCTGTGTTCACGCTGTCCCGCAGCAAAAAATGCTGTGTGCTGGGCGCCAACTCATTGGTGGCCTGTCGCAGTCCATAGACGCTTGCGGGATATGCAAATCAAATCAAAATAAGCTTTATTGGCAGGACCAAATACATTTTAGCATTGCCAAAGCATATGGGGAGGTTATATGGGGTGGGGGGGGGTAGTGGGACATATATGGGGGAATGGGCAAGTCCATGGATATTATCAGGGGTAGGGGATAATGTGAAGGGGGATGGGGGCGAGTCCGTGTTGGGGATTTATAAGTCCGGGATCTCTCATGTTCCTCTCAGTTTGTGACATTCTGTGACGTATTGTGATATTTTCACCGCCGGCTCCTCTTCTCCCAGTACGATGTGGAGTTTCCTTGTCTCTTCTATAGAGGTGAAGTCCGGGATGAGAGCGGAGAATCTCTGGAAGTGAGTTTCCCTCAGTGCTGAGTACTTGGGGCACTGTAGGAGGAAGTGGACCTCATCTTCCAGGGCCCCCTGGTCACAATGCTGTCACAGTCTATTTCTCCCTGGGCTTGCAGGTCTGTCTATGCCGCCCTGATTCGATTTCCAGGCTGTGGGCGCTCAGTCTGTACCGGCACAGGATCTGTCTGTCCTTGGGGTCTTGTAGTACCTCAGGTATGGGGCCAGTTTGTATTCCCTCTGTAAGGATTGGTAAATGGTGAGTTTCTTGGAGTTTGCTATATCATGTCTCCATTCTCTGATATAGTTTTCCCTGGAATCGTTAATTAGGGCCTTTACTTGATATTTTGTCAGGTTGCATTCATGGGGGCTTTGGATGATCAGGGTGGATATGAGTTGTTGCAGCCCACATGGTTTCGGGTGGTCCTTGTTGGCCAGTAGGGCTTTATGGTGGTATGAGTTGAGGCTGCTGATGTTTAGGTGGTCCCTGTATGATAGCACCCTCTTCTGTACTGCAAGAAGTAAGGGGAGTCTGCCCAGCTCAGCCCGGCAAGCATTGTTAGAGGTGCTGCAATGGACTTGGAGGAGGTGTTGCAGAATTCCAGATGGAATATTTCTGTTGGGCTGGTGTCCCATTTGGGTTGGTCAGGGTAGTTGATGGGGACCCATACTTCACTGCCATGAAGGAGGATTGGAGTGATGACGCTATCGAAGATAGACCTATGGCATTGGGTTTTACCCACCACGGAGATGGCATACTACGCCCCCCAAAACATAAAAGGGTTAAGGATCACCTTGGGGAAATGCAGACTGAATTCTGCAATCAATGAGCAACAAATCATATCACCTGTGCTGTGTTTCAGATATCTTGCAAACCTGGCCTGTTAGGGGAACAAGAGGACTAGGGTTTGGTAAAACTAACCTAGGACATAAAATTCATAAAAGGCAAAATTGAACAGCAGCAGCATTAATGGTTGTGTTTTGAATGTAGGTGCAAGGGTAGATTTGTTTCAGAGATTTTAAAGTGTTGACAGATAAATACATTTTCTGGGAGATTATGAAGCAGGTGAACTTTATGCAGAATGGTTCTTCAATGGCCTCTTTTCTTGTATTGGTGAACAATGGGTTCTTCTACAAACAGCAGGTTGAGCAACTGACGTTTATTTCAGCCTACACACTGCCCTGTAGAAAAATAACCTCAGGCTCAAGAATTCTTAGTATAGATTATAGTGCCCTCTATATATACAGTCACAGCTTATTTCCTGCACAATCTATACTTGTGCACCAATGGTTCTTACAGGCGAAATGAAGGGAACATGAATGTAGATGTTGAGCACTGTGAACAATTCTTGAAAGAGGTGAGACTCTTTGATAAAAAAATTTTGAAAACCGTAGTTAATTTGATGACACAATTGCCAAAGCAAAATACAAAGTGTGAATTCTCTGACCTGATTTTGGTTTCAGCAACTGTGAAGTTACAATAAATTTCTATACAATATAGAGTGTTATATTAACACAAAATGAGCCAACTCAACACAACTGCTAATTTTATTTTCTTTGTTCCGAAATCTTAATGTGATCATGGTTTGAAGAAAATAAACTCTAATTAAAAGTTAGACTACTTTTTTAACTGTTCAATAAATTCACAAGTGTAAGGTAGTCCTGAAATGTACTGTCTGTTAAGCTTTATTAAATGGAGATGTGCAGCACCCCATCAGTTTTTTCGCCAGCCAAAACAAAATACAATGTAAGGAATCAGGACACTACTTGTTATATGTTTTCTTCAGGGGAGGGGGGTGTTAGCTTAAAATAATTTAAAAAAAAGTATAGAACAAAGTTTTTTGTTGGTTTTGTTTCCTCATTTATGTCTGGCCGGTATTTTTTTAAGAAGCAACATGAGAAACTGAGCATGTCTAGATGTGTGGACAATCCCTGAAATCTGCCCTGTACAAGGGAACTTTGCACATGCTCAGTCTGTACTTTTGTGTGATTTATGAAGTCACCCATTCACTCTCCATATGGACAATTAGACATACATTTTGTTAAACAGAAATAAAGGGCTCTCAGCTTCTCCTTGTCTTAAATAGACCAAAGATAGTGTTATGCTCACCATGATTGAAGATATATAAAGTAAGGCTGTCTTGACTTTATGAGATAAGCTCAATTATCTATCCTCAATATGCAAGAAAAAAATATGTATATATGTATATATAAACACTTACGCTCTGTTGATTTGGAAGGGATAGTTCATTTAAGAGGGTCTGATGCCCCACCATTGTTTGAAGTCATCAGCCAATAATGATTTTAGTATTACAGATTGGAATAGACAATTAGATTATGAAATCTATTCATTAACACTGAATTGTTACCAGCTCATTGTCCCTTGAACAGAGTAACTTTTACATCAGCAGGAAATAAATGAATGTCTGTACAAAGCATAATAGAACTGGCTCTACATAGACTCCTAAATGTTTATGTGCAACCTATTTTTAATGACAGATCCAAGAGAATTTTAAAACATTTGTCAGCCATAAAGTGCAGGAATAGGTCAAAGACAAGTGTCGCAATAGCTCTAAAACTGAAAAGAAGAAAAAAAGCATGGAAAGAAAATATCAAAGCTAGCAAATACAATTTAACAATTGGTTAGCAGTTAGGAATGGTGATCTTATGTGGATAGATCTTGCTCTAGTCTTGCTTACTGCAGGCTATTCCTTGGGATGTTCTTCACTTAATAGTAAAGGATAAAACACAAGGCAGTTGTGTGTGATTATGCTGCATGTCCATTCATCCGTGTACCATATGATCCTCTTGGAATTCAGTACATAGTGCCTGCAAATTGAGTTAGAATATTTAAGGTCACCTAAGTGAGAAAGTCTATTGATTTTTCTCTGAATCTTCTCACCTCTTCGCTTGCCTGTGTTGGAAGTGTTTTAGTGGTTTGGATTTTTTTAAAAGGCGTTCTGCTTATTGCATGACTGTTGAATGGTTTGTGCGGGGGAGATGGAGGAGGATGGTACAGGCACATGATTCTGCTTTCTATTTTATTAAAAGTCACAGCTCTATGGAGTATAAAAGACCATGAGAAGTATATGTAAAATAAATTACAATGACTAAAAAAACACCCACCCACACTTTGGGCTATATTCTACTTTAGCTGGTATTAACGAGGCACTAGTGGCAGAATTCAGCACAATATGATAACCATTGACAGCTCCCTATTATAGGCTCTAGCACGTATGTCAGCTGAAATATCTAGAAATCTGCTTGCATTAATGAGTGGGGCCTTTATTCTTAATAGTTCAATAGTTAATGAAAACGGTTAAAGTGTAAGGCCCCCACCATGGGTTTTAATTTACCACCAAGTTGTTGAAAGGTGTCAAAGCACATCAGTTTTCCAGATGAACACCTTATTCCAGCTGTGCAGTGGTGGCCCGTCCATAGGGGTACATGGGGCAGCACCCTACCATATTTTTTGAAATAAATAAAAAAATGTAACCTACTTATTTTTTTCTGTAGTTTTTTTGTGTGTCATTTAACATGTGCCTGATTGATAGAAATGTGTTATGTCCCTTTAAGCAGTGTCATTGTCTCCTCAACTGTTGCTAGGCAGAGCAAAAAAAAAGAAAGATAACGTGATTATTTGTCTTTGACCTGTGTACAGAAATATGATAAGGGCTCTATGGGAAGTCTTGGCAATCAAGGACCTCAGCTGTTATCAAGCCCCCTACTGCTGGGCATCAAATAACCCCAACCACATAGTCATGAGATGTACTTTTGATGCTTTTCTGTCAATTAGGTGAACCAATTTGCCAAAAACCTGACATTTTATGCTTGTCTGATGAAACAATCCAGCGACTATTTCAACTTTTATGTATTAACTGACCGCTAACATACTATGTGCGTCCAATCGGAAAGTCTCCCTTTGTTACGTTCCCCCAGCCAGGCCCCCTGGTGCTGAGAGCTTTTTACAATCTTCCTGGTGTACAGGGTTAAACCGTTCTTGCTCTCAGCCTCTGGAATCTCAGTGCCTAATTAGACCTGTGGTCACATGATCTGTACTGCCCTATTTATATGGCCTTTAGTGCTACAGTTCCTTGATCCAGTATAAGGTTCTCTCTGCTGTGGTCCTGATTTATGTATGTTATATCTGAATATTCTGGTTCTAGACTTCTGGCTCTGTGTTTTGACGATTCTTCTGATCAACCCTTGGTACCGTGTATTTTGATATCCTGGTTTTTGACTTCTGGCATAGTACTCTGACTTAGGCTTGTGCACCGATTTGTTTTTCGGTTCGATTCGGTTCGGCTCGTTCGGATGTTTAAACTTTTCGATTCGGCTCGTTTCGACTGATTTCTGTTTCGATTCGGTTCGGTTCGATTCATTTTTCGTGTACATGTTTTTTCGGAATATCGACCATTTTTCGTATTTTCGGGTCACTTTGCTCGTTGTTTGTATCGACTTTTCGAGATTTCGGAAATTTTCATTTTTTTCGTTACCTCTGTTCTCCTCGTTTCAAAGTGTCTAACTCTATTCGTTTTGACGGAAACTGCTATGGTTTACTTTTTTTATACTTTATATATTTTTTATAATAAATTTTTGGTTTGTTTTTCCAGTTCACAACTTTATTTAATCATATTAAAATGTTATGAAAGCCAAGGAACAAAAAAAATGAACAAAACGATTTAAAAAACGCTAAACTGACCCAAATGGTCTGACCTTAAAAATAAAAACCATAACAAAAGGTTTTAAAACGGAAAAATAGTTGATCAAAAATACGCATTTACAAATACAAAATCTACAGAATCAGCGATATAACCGATAATAGTTAAATATACGATGTCCAGAATTACCGAAATGGAACCGAAATCACGAATGGAACCGAAATCATGAATAGAGCAAAAATAAATTTCGATTTGACACATTTCAAGTCCATTCGAAAATCCCGAAAATATTTCGTTTCGGCTCGGGAAACTTTTCGGATCTGCCATTTTCGGATCTAAAAATTTTCGAAAAATCGGCCGCATCCGAAAACACGAATTGGGAAATTTTGTGAAAATTCCGAAATTCCGAAACCCGAAACGCACATCCCTACTCTGACTATCTCTCGCTTAATCCTTTTTGTGTTGTTTGTGTGGTTTTATGGATTTCTGATTTACTTTTGAACCACACTTAAGTATCTGTTGTTTGTTTACTTATTCTGGTGTTAGACCTAATCACTAGGCATCCAGTGGTTTGTGCTGGTTGTAGCATAATCTGTTTCAAATTAAATCCTCCCCTGAAGGTTGCAGAATATATTGTTTACTCTGGTGTTCTTGTTTCCTCTGTGGTTATTCAGTGCAACAATTTATTGTTTTTAGAGACCACCTCAAGGATCTCTTTCTGGTACTATTGTTGCTAGATCCTTCCTGTCTAGTCTGGTTTAACCCTGTCCTCGTGTATGTTTCCCACCCTGTACTCTGTGTAGATTAGAAGTCCATTCAAGGACCTTATCCCAGAGCAGGGCATTCCTTGTGTGTGTATACAGTCTTGTCTTGTCTGGTTATTTCTGTATCCCTTGTTTAGGGTTCTGCATAATGCAGAGAAACACATACCGGCCTAAAGGGCTTAACAATAAACACAGCAACACGTACCCCCCTTTGGCTCCTGAGGGGGCACACCATGACACCCTTAGACCCGGGGATTTACATAATACGTCAGGGTCTCCTAACCTACCACCCTCCTGATACTCACTTCCCTCGCTGGGCTCCCGCGGTGGTCTGGCAGGCTGGAACCTTGCCCTGCCTTTTCAGGAGGCCCATTTTTTTATCGTATTCCATATTTTTTGTATAGTAAATTATACAATATGATGGAAATAGTAGTATCTTTAGAAAGTCCATTTAATGGTGGGAAAAACGGTATATAATATGTGTGGGTTGCATAACGAGTAAGAGGAAAAACGTAAAAACAGCAGCGGGCACTTTTGGATGGATTTTCGTAAAACCGCCTGTCACTAAGGGGTTAAATCAGGTGGGTGAAAATGCCAGCATTCTAATTATTAAATTAAAATAAATAAAAAAAAATTGTATTCTTGTATGGTTTATTGAACAAAATTGAGAAGATGCTACAATAACTAGTACATCCTAACACAAGAACTTAGTAAATGTTTAATTGTTATTGGGGAACAAGAGACAAAACAACCTACAAAACATATTTCTAAAGGTGTTAGGCAGCTACTAAAAAGTGGACTTCAGTACTATGGAGATCCATAAGAGCAAACAAAAAGCATGAGAAAAAGAGGTAAAATAGATACATACATAAATGGGGGTGGGGGAAGTGCAAAAATCTCCATTGTATGACTTTGGGTTATGAATGTGTAAATAAAAGATCACAAGCAAAGCAGGAAACATTAAAGTGATACAATAGTGAAAGATAGAGTTTCTTTTTTTGCTCTTAAATAATTGGGCAGAGGCTGCAATAGCCCCTGCCCAATTATTATTATTTTTATATGATTTTACTTACCTTTTGTTCCACGACACGCGCAGCTCCTCCTCTTTGGCTCAGGGACTCCTGAACCCGGAGGTTTCTGAAGCTTTCACCCAATTTGCAGTCCTACGCAACTCACTTAGCATGGAATTAGCAAACTGCACACTGTTTACGGGACTTGTGCATGTTATGTACGAGAGCGCATCCATCGGCTGCCTCTCTGAGACTGCTCGCTGTAATGGACAGTTTCAGAGAGGGTGACGCGCGTGCTGATGTCACTAGTGCCCAATCTGGTGACCGGCTGCCAGGAGCTTAAAATTAAAAATCCTGACTACTGGTGATGCTGGGTGGGTGGAGCAAACTCCTCCACTTCACCTCGTGTTTTCCGCTTTATCGGGGCAGCTGAGAAGGGAGAGGATGGGGGGCACTCCTCACATCCTGACCACTTTAAAACTATAAAGTGGTCAGGATGATTACAGTGTCCCTTTAATCAAATATTGAAACGTAATTGAAAAAAGTAGCCATGACATCACACCCCCTCAAAAAAGGGGGGACATGATGGTATTGCTACACGTACAAAAGAAGAAGCAGCAGATGGGAATGGGAAATGGGGAATAAACAAAGTGGAGAACGGACGAGAAACAGGATGGAAGAGAGGGTGATAACAAGAGAAAAAAGAATTAAAAAGGAGGGGGGAAGGAGGGTGGAGTTATGGGGGGTTCTGGACAAGATATGTTTGGAGGGATGGAAATAAATTCTTAACCAATAATAAATAAAAAGTTACAAATTAGTTTTAGAGTCACACATCTCACAGTTCCTTAAGGCTGTGTCGCATTCCCGCTGTAAAACATGTGCACGGCATTTTAACAAGACCATAGAAATCTCCTCGGAATAAAATATATAGAAAAAAACACCTGAACAGTTTTTCCAAGAACTGCACTAAACTCTAGGTGGGAGGTGGCGGAGCTTTTACTGAAACGATATAGTCTTGGTAACTTGGAAACTAAACTTAAAGCAACTGGAATTGCAGCTTTGAATTGTGTCAGGCAGCACACTTCTGAGGGAGCAGATTGACTTCTCCGTTGTAATTTTCAGTCGTACATGGCAAGAAGACAAAAGTGGGGCATCCAATAAAATCCTGATGCTTTGATCAAAAGCGTGAAATTAGGAGCCCTAGAATCTTACTGTCAGGTAGCTAGATTATTGTATACTTGATCCGATTAGATGGCTGAACCAAAGAAATTGAATTATCTGCAGTTGCCGTGGCTTTATATTGGCTAAAGATAAAAATAGATGTAGGCTTTTAAAGGACCCTGTTATCTAACGGAACTTGGAGAAACAAAACAACATTTTCTACTTTCTAAAGAATCAGAGATTTGCAGAACCTTTTCATGGGTCAGACAGTTCCCTTTCCTGATTGAATTGACAAGCTTTCAGTTTTATAGACGCATTTCACAGTCTTTACGATTTAAAGTCACACGCGCGGCTTGGAGAAAGCTGTTGAGAGTTCTAGAATTTCTATTCTCCGTGTTTACGCTTGGAATCCTGAGAACTACATTCTATGACTTAGACTTGGAAAAAAATAACAGAGCAAACATGTTTAAAGTACTGCAAGGAGATTACTGGAAGGTTTATTTGATGATATGTATTTAGTCGGACATGACTGGTTACGCATCCCTAGGATTTGCACATTTATGACCAGATTATCTTTCTCTGGAAGCAAAGTGCATCTTCTTTTATGCATTTTTTATTTGCCCAATTCATATACAAATTAGTTGTTTATTTACAAGATACGGCAAGTCATAAACTGAAAATATTACACTTGAAAAGTTGTTCATATTGAAATGTGAAGGTAAGCATTGTTTCTTGGTTGAAAGAATCAAAATAGCTACTCTCTTTCCTTGATATTTGCTTGTTTATATTATCCAAATGTACTGGAGTCAAAGAGATCCTCTTCTTCTTTTACACCAGCTCTGTTAGGGTTTTTTTTAGGCAGGGGTCAAGTCCAGGGGGAACGCAGTTACCACAACTTTTTCAGGTGGAGCTGAGTTCCTGTTGGTCCCACACACTAGAATACTTATATTTAGGTGTTCAATTATATATTTCCCTGTTGAGTCACTATGAAAATAGGATTTATCATAAATTTTCATTTACATCCACATATATATATATATAAATATATCACATTTGAGAGTATGTTTTGTGTTACGTGCAAGTACTGGCTGGGTGGAGTAGAGGTAACATCACTGCTCTGCGTGGAGAGAGCCTGTGGAGTCATGGGTTTGATCCCAATGAGCACCTCTCCAGTAAGTGTCCTTGGGTAAGACACCTAACGGTACATTTTAGACAGTAAAAAAATACAACACAGCGCTTTAAGACCTGAGTCCATAAGAAAGTGGAGCAGACACACTATATGCCCTATGTGTCTGCTCCACTTTCTTATGGACTCAGGTCTTAAAGCGCTGTGTTGTATATTTTACTGTCTAAATTGTTATTCGGGTATTTAGAGAAACCCCCATACACAACATTCAGCGAGTGGGATAGACACTATTTCCGGTGGGCGCTTCACCCCTCCTTTCTCCCCCACCTAACGGTACATACTCGCCAATCAGGACATACTTGAAAACGAGAAAAATCTCAATGTATCCTTCCTGGTAAAATCCTTTCTCCAAAAAACCAAAAAAAAAAAAATCGCTAATTGAGGGAAAGAGGGTTTATATGCTATTTCTTTGTATTGTATAACAATGCAAAAAAAAGTGTGCAACAAAAGTCTGTTGCAAAAAATTTGAGGATCTTATTAAAGTTGACCAGTTAAATCAATTAGATGTTGGCATTCTTCTCTTTGTTTTTAATTTGCATGGTGTGAGGACTTCCCTTGTTTCTTCATTTGTTGGCTCACAGGTTTTGTTTTTCAGTGTATTACAAACAGATGCCACCCCTAACAAATATCTCTATTTATGATAAATTACGTTATTACCGTTCTTAGATCAGCAGTCATATTATCAACTTTATATCTTTTCTGTCCTTGTCGTTCACTTATATGAATACATATTAATGTCAACACATTACTATTTATAAATTTTAAGTCATACATATATGACCTACAGTAACTCCACATCAAAATACCCTGATTAAGCAAAAACGTCAATTTGTTGTTTTCATGCTGAAACACACAAAAAAACATGACATTGAATTTTTTTCCCTAGTTTAGGCATAGAGCCATTATATATATGTAGCACAAGGGTATAGAGTAGAAATATAACAATTTGCAATTCATTATAGAGCACTGTAATGGAAAGAACCATACATCTGGAAATCCAGTGGTTGTGTTGATGACTCATTTATTATTCCAGCAATGATCATATGACCATGTCATCCTTTGTTATTTCATTTTTACAATGTTCCATATAGGGTCTCACCGTACATTCCTTCCACATTATTCTAGGATATATGTAAAGCTTGGGATGTTTTTATAACCCGTCATGGCTCCTTCTTATCCATGACTTTGTGTCTGATTTGTTTTGATAGCTTCTTGGGTTTCATTATGGTGTGTATTTAAACATTCTGTATAACGAACACCAATTCTGTAACTTCGGAGGATTTTTAGCCCTCTCAGAGAGGATATAGTGGTTTTATAGAAACAAAGGTAAATATTGTATTTTCAGTTATTATTACTCTTTTTGTGAAATTTCATGTAATATTAAAAAATGAGCTATAAATGGGGAAAAATCTTTCAGGTTGTTCAAGGAGATCCGAATTGTGGCTGAAAGGTAACCGAACAGTGAAATTCAGCGTTCGGTTACCTTTCCTGGCCATTCGGCTATTCAGAGAGCAGGCAGTTCGCCAAATTTTGGCGAATTGCCTGCACATACGGTGCCTGTTCGGTGCCTGTTTGAGGGCAGTGAATCCCCATAGAGAAGCAAGCACTGCTTCGTCTATTCAGAGAACAAAAACCAGCAGTGAAAAGTTGCCGAATTGCCCTGCTGTGCGGTGGTTTCATGCGACTGGTTTATTCAGGCAAATCCCATAGGCTTCAGTGTTAAAAATATTCCTGTTTTTTTATTCAATATCTAATACACCATTGATTATAATATTCTGCAGTAAAAAGTCTCTTTATGTATAGATTGTTTTGGATCTTTTAAGCATTTTTTGGGATTTTTTTGCATAAATTTTTTTCGGTTTCTTTTTTTTTTAAATCATTTTTTCTTTTCTGTAACAGCCCTTTTTATTATCATTCATTGGATCTTATATGTACATTTCAGATATTTTCGTTCTGTAGTTTCTTTGCAAACAGTGTTTCATTTTTCAAACATTAAAGCGTACTGGGGTTTTTTTCACTCCAATCGTCTGCGGTGTCGGGTTTTTTCTGGCGGCTGCTCTGCGCTGTGATCGGCGGCTGCTCGGGTTTCTCCAGCGTGTTCGGGGTTAATCCAGATGTTTTTGCGGGTTTTGGTGTGCATTCGCCGGGTTTTGCGGTGAGTGTTCGTCGGGTTTGCGGCGGCTTTTCCCTGTACTATGACGGCCTTGTGGTGCTTGCTGAATACACCGCAGGGTCGCCGAAATGGGATCGCCAAATCGCACAGAATTGAAGAGAACGAAAAGTCACCAACGTGCGGTGACTTGTCGATTCTCTTTGAATAACCTTGTTTGTATATTAATCTAACTGATACATTGTGCGAATAAACTGGCAAACACAGCAACAAAGGGGGCGGTTCTGTGAATATCAAAGCAAGGCACTGTATGTGACATTGGAACATGTTTCTAACGACTGGATGGTATCCAAGCAAAACTGATTAACAATAAAATAAGAAAGATTCATATATTATTCTATTTATGATGTGCCATTATAATTAAGAATATTCACTACAATGGAGGTTCCACAGCTATTTTGCAGCGATGGTTCTCCAGTTGGGTCATCTCCAGAACCTGCTGATGCCAATAGTTCAGATTCCTTTAAAACAGATGGAGAGGCACATATAGATATAATGCACCGGCCCAGGTTTTAGCAGTCCGAGGTCACCAGCCAAAAAATTGTGCATCCATCGAAGAAACGTCACATGAGGCAAGTTATGGAAAGGAGCTTGAATGAGGACCGCAACGTTTCGGTCCTGACACAGGACCTTTCTCAATCAAAAGATCAGGTTCCAGCAGGGTTAATCCACCCTGATCATCCTTTCCATAAAATAAATATTCAATATAAGGATAATTATAATATCAGTGTTCTTGAAAATGGCTGTCAAACTCTGGCCCCCAGTTGTTTCTGAACTACACCTCCCTTGATACCCTGACCATTTATTATATTCAAAGAACTCTGAGAATTGTAGGCAATCAACATCTGGGGGGGGGGGTTCACATCTCTACTCTAGGGCATTTTTTTTATTGTAACAATTATTTTTAATAGTGTTTAATGAAAGTACATGTTCCTGATGAAAATCTGGCAAAATCTCATAGAGCGCACATGACAAACACATACAGTGGTCATATGTGATACATAAAGTATAAGGTAAACAATGCACAAAATCTGTAAGATGTATTAAAAAAGGAGAAATGAGATATGTTGAACACTTGTTACAGAGATACAAAATTAGAAAGAGTTTCAAGTGAAAGGAAGACACTGGGGCATATTTGTCCTCGTGCCATTTTTCTATTATTTTAATAGTGTTAAAAGATAAACATTGAAAAGATATTAACTGTAAATTCAATCAATCAACTACACTATGGCTTTGGATGAGAACCCACTCTAGCCATCAGGACAAGGATGATGTATCATGATAAATCTGGAATGCATCGTGATTTAAGGGAATAAAATGTCAATCTTATAAAGAGGGGATTACATTGTGAGTTCAATCAGAAAGGATTATTAATATGATATAATAGATAGATAGATATAAAGATAGAGAGTGTAACAGTGCGATTAGGGGCAGGGTGATATACCACCGTTTTGTCAGCAGGCTGATGGAGAAAGCCCTTTTCCTCTATAGGGTTAATCCTCAAATGTCTGCTGATTAAGACTGCCCTACCTTTATAGGTGCTGTGGTTCCCTCTTGAAGAGCAATCTTTTGAGGATGTACAGGAACTCACAAAAGATTCCCTCTTGGGCCCTATTCCTGCTGAGGTGGTGATAGGGACTGGAGCTGTTAACCCTTAGCGACTCCTTATTACCAGCTTTATTATGTGTGAGCCGTGTATACAGTCAGAGAAGGCAGTAGATAAAATCACCCTCTGCACCGTCGGACTAATGATAATTAATGGATTTTTTAAGCTATCCTTTTTTATATGTTAATACATTTTCCATTTGTATATTTACTTAATATGAGTCCTATGGCGAGTAGTTCTTTTTGAAATTAAATGAACTATTTCTGCCCCCAGTTAATCTCCCCCAGTTAATTTCATTTCAACCTCCATATACACACACACACTTTATATATGTACAGATACTATATGTACAGGTATATACACACACACAAACACACCAGTGGGAGTCCTGCTTGTTATATATACTTACCATGGGTAGAAATCCCTGGCTGTCTTGTCCTGGGTCCTTGTGCAGTCTGGGATCGCTCCTCCATGCACTTGCTGCTGAGTGATGGACTCACGCAGCATGGCAAGGGGAGGCTCTGGTTCTGGTGGCTGTGAGGGGATGAGCAGGGCCAGCATGTCCCTGTGTGAGTTGCTGGCGGCCTCTGCGCACTCTTTTCTCTCCCCTTTGACAGGGATTTTTCACTCCAGCGCAGCGTGTGGGAGTTTGATCCCACACACTGACAATCTAATGGAGAACCCCAAGCCCAGCATTCAGCACAGCAGGCACTGCGTTCCCACTGGTGGAGTAGTCCGAGGAACGCAGTTCCTGTGCATTCCCCCTGCACTCGACCTCTGTATGTATCTATCTATTGACCTACCTCTCTATCATCTATCTATCTTCATCCCCTATATTTTCAATCTGATATCATATATTTTGGAATCAGAGACTTTGTTACAACCAGTTGCAAAGATTTTGCGCAAAGTTACTGCTTTTCAATGTTTTTTGTGTTTTTTAAAAAAAACACAATGTTTCAATTAGCAATAAATGTAGGAAACTCATTCCTAAGATTACAAAATGACTGTTTTCATTTATAAATGGGTGAAGATCATTGCAATTCTTTCTTGTAATCAGGACTAAAAATTGTTTAATGCTAAGAGACGACAACTACCTGCCCTTCACCATTTTTATCACCAAAGGGAAACATTAAAGAAACAGCAGGACAAGACATATATTTCATGCAAAAAAAGAAGAGGCTTTCTTATCTGTTTGATATCGCACTTAGGGAATTTTTCTTCATCTTTCTTTAAAGGTACGTGAAAAAAAAAAGTCATTTACAATAGCCGGAGGCCTTGATTCTGAAACAAAGGCAACCAACTGCACTGTAGTGTACTTGACGGAAAAACAAAATCATTCAATTAGGCTTACTTACTCGGTTCTTCTTCGTGACTTGTGAAGGTTGAGTAGAATGGCTTACTTGTTAAGCAAAGATTTTATGAAAAAAAATGCTAATATTGTAAATAATCTTAACTGTAAAATTCTGCAAAATAAAATATTGCTTTTTTTTAAATGGACTTATTTTAGTTTTCTTTGGTTCAGATAATGTTATTGGTACGGCAGACTGCTAAATTGAATCAAGGGAGGACATGTGCCCACCCTCCTTCCTGGACACCTCAGTCTTAAATCCGTATGGCCACCTTCTTCTTTCTTATATTGTCAAGTGGGGATATCAAAAATGATGTCAAATTTGCATTCCCTGAAAGCACGAACAACCAGTTGACTAATAATGGTAGGTTCCTCAATGAAAAGTGTGCATTATGAATATACACTGCCTGGCCAAAAAAAGTCATACACTCTAATATGTTGTTGGATTGGCTTTTGCTGTGATTGTGGCACACATTGTTCGTGGCATTGTTTTGATAAGCTCATGCAATGTCACAGCATTTATTTCCATCCAGAGTCGCATTAATTTGTGGCCAACATCTTGTACTGATGATGGGAGAGTTGCAGCGCTGCGTAAAGTCTTCATCACATTATCCCAAAGATTCTCAATGGGGTTAAGGTCTGGACTATGTGGTGGTCAATACATGTGTGAAAATTATGTCTCATGCTCCCTGAACCACTCTTGCATAATTTGAGCTCGATGAATCCTGGCATTGCCATCTTGGAATGTAATGACCAGAGTGAAGCGCCCACTAGAATAGTGTATATATCTTATTTCGCTCAACGTTATATATGGAGGTTCCTCTAAGAACCTTAAACAATGAATGAGCAAACAAATAACGAAGCGCCGGTATACAAAAATAGTTCCCGGTTAACAAGATAATGCACCATACATGTCCATAAATGTAATGTTCCTTCTTGGAGAGTATAGGCTCTATAGAATGTGAGTTTGATATTGGCATTCATATTTTTTTCACTCCATTGAATCGATGTACTGCGCAATTTTGGTTTCTTTCTTCTATTTTTATAGCACTATTGAGAATATACCAACGCGCTCAAAAAGAGGTGTACTCTCCAAGAAGGAAAATTACATTTATGGACATGTATGGTGCATTATCTTGTTAACCGGGAACTATTTTTGAATACCGGCGCTATGTTATTTGTTTGTTCCATCTTGGAATGTGCCCGTTGTGACATCAGGGAAGAACAAGTCCACTGATGGAAAAGCCTGCTCTTTTAGTATATACAGGGAGTCACATTACCTCATTATGCAGCTGAAACATATTAATCACTGCAGTAATTATCCAATGGTAGGCTCTATTAGCTTAGATAAATCCAGAAGGTGACTTTTTGTTTTGACCAGGTAGGGTAGGTTTTAGGACATCCATTGTGGAAAGGCCAAGACAAAAATAAGGAAGAGAATGGTACTTTATACTAGAGATGTGCATTTGTTTCACAAAAATTTGTTATTTGGAACGAAATTCGATAATTTGTATTTCGGAAGTACTTCTGAATAACGAATCGATATAATACGAATTCGAAACGAAACGGTATATAACAAATTTATTTCGTTTTACACTGTGTCATCATCATAAAAGAAAAATTTGAATAATTGATATCAACTATCGAATTTGAAATGAACAATCAAATTGATATTAATTATCGAATTGATCTTAACTTACAATACAAGTAATAGTCAGCAAACGGCTTTATGAAACAAATTTATTTTGTTTCACTGTTTAATTTGACACAAATACTAAATCTGTGACACAGCTTAAAATTTAACCCTAGCTTTTCTTTTAACAGAAAAAATTTGATTAATTGGGGTTTTATTTAGTAATCCAAAATTTGAATTGATATAAACTATCGAATTGATATATGAAATTCAAATCAATACAAAATTTTGAATCGATCCAAAACTAAACAAAACGAAATACGAAATGAAATTAGCTACCAAAAATGAAATTAAAAACGTAACGAAACAAAACAAATTTTTCAGTCATGCACATCCTTACTTTATACACATACTTATACTGCTTATTTTCGCTTTTTCTTTTGTATTATTCAATGATTGTATTTTAATTTTTTTTACAATGTTCATCAAGGGCCCCAGAGCAATATTAGCAAGACTGAAAACTCACTCGAAACCCAAGTCTTACTGATTCACTAAGAATTATATTTTATCCTGGCTCTGTATATGTTTTCCTGGACAAAAAGCATTTGCATTATAGGGATGAGATAGCTAACCTTGGTGCTGTACATATTTCTGAGCTATGTTTGCCTTGATACTCTTACGTCTTATCTCTTATGCTGCCAACATCTGAAGAGACAAGGTTAGCCATCCTCAGATTTCTGTTTGATTTTTTGTATTGCTGAATGATATAATAAATAAACATAAAAGTGCACAATAAGGGCTCATTCATTTATCATTTCAACAAAGCCTATGCAATGTTTGCTTATGCAACAAAGCCCAAACATGAGGGCACTTATTGTCCAGTAAAAAAAACAGCAGTTAACCCAATACAATTAATCAAGAAAGCTCGTATAGCTTTATTGATAACTGGGAGTAGTTGAGTATAGGAGCGTATTTCAGAGGAATGTCCTTATGAACATTAACACAGATGTGCGTGTGTGTGTTGTATGTGTGTGCATATATATTGGCTGGCCAAAATAAAAGTCACCACCAATCACACAAGCCTGTTATGATCTGGGGTGGCTTCAGTTAGTCAGGCCAAGGTTCAGCAACGTTATGTGCCCAAAAAATGAGGTTTTGTGACTCCCTGAATATACTGAATGAGCAGGTTCTCCATCAATGGGTTTTTTCTCCCCTGATGGCACAGCGGGCATATTCCAAGACGGCAGTGCCAGGATTCATCGGGCTCATACTGCGCAAGAGTGGTTCAGGGAGCACGAGACATCATTTTCACGCATGGATTGGCCACCGCACAGTCCAGACCTTAACCCCATTGAGAATCTTTGGGATAATGTGCTGGAGAAGACTTTACACAGAGCTGCGACTCTCCCATCATCAATACAAGATTTCAGCCACAAATTAATGTGACTTTGGATGAAAATAAATGCTGGGACATTGAATGAGCTTTTCGAAATGATGCCACTGCGAATGTGTGCTAGGATCATGGCAAAAGGTCTTCCAGCAAAATAATATACTTTTTTGGACAGGCAGTGTATGTGCTACTGTGATATGTATCTTTTCTCCCCAGCTAACCATCATTTGTTCATGGCAAAAATCCCCAGGTCATGGACTGACTTAGAGCTAAGCCCATTAGAGTAGCTCAAGCCAAGCAGGTTCCTCTCATGATGGAAAATAGACACTTCACCTGCCTCTCATGGCATGAGAGCCCTCAGATGGGGATAGACCTTAGCCAGATGTCTGTTTGGCCTCATTGGGCTTTTATCCCTGCTTATCAATCTTGAAATTTGCTGAAGATGAAGCCAGGAATGCACCTTTGTCATTTGATTACTCCTTTAGATAGCATGGTATGTCACAATCAATAAATACTGGGTCACCTCCAGAATCTGTTTACATTATTTTCCCCCTTATGATCAGATGAAACTATGGCAAAAACCAAAACAATTTCTCTAAAAGGGAAAAAAATTAATAAAACAACCTAACAAGATAATGACACCCAACATAACTCCACATAGAAGGAAAACAAAATACCAGAGTATATCCCTACCTTAAATGAAAAAAGATGCTTTTGGTTCCATTTTTTGGCCAATATATGTCAAACTCCCCTGCCATATTGTCAAGGCAAACCTCTTAGGGGAGTCCCTTACTTATTGCATCTTGACATATGGTGCATTTAAAACCATTTACAGTTTATATTTGCAAAACCGCTCCGTATCCCTGTCCCATGGTTTTTCACCCAATGATATTGTTTCGTGCTGCTACAGAGTATGTAGAATATTCCATGGAATAGATGTATATCTGTATGTTATAAGAAAAGCAGGTAAAGGTAAGGATGAGAGACACTTCTATCTTCATTAGCCGTTAGCTGTAAGGATGCTGCAAAAGTAGGTTTAAAAAATTCGTAACCATCATAGACGCTGTCATTTATTCTCTTAATGATTCTCTGGAAGACAAATCGTCTGTGGAAGGTATGGTGGTCGGATTCTCAAAACAAGTGGCTTCTGGATCATAAGAGCTTTGCCTTTAATGATAACACAGATGTTTCTTTTTGAAAAGCAAGTTACCTCACTTTTTGAGAGCAATTTGTCTTATCGGCTTGATGCATTATTCTTTAAAGTGACACCTTTTTTTGTGCGTTCGGGGAGCTTGCTAGCGAGATACTGACAGAGCGGAGATTCTGTCAGGCGGTAACTCAAAGGCAATTTCACAAGGATCTAAACAGCGCTGGAAAACTTGTGTTGGATTCAATTACACATATTGTTATTACTATTATAATTTTAGGTTTTCTTCATGAAAGCAAAGGTTTACTGATACATTAATGGAATTTGGCGCATTTTGTTTACACTGTTTGCTCCTGTTGCTTTCCAAGTATATATATGTATATATACAGTATATATATATATATATACAAACTTAATATCAACGACCATTTATTCAGAGCATGCATATTTCGTCAATCTTACTGCACTTGTTAAACCAGTAATTAGTCACGCCAGAGCGATTCAGATGGCCTTTTCTTGCTTGTCATTCAGTGATCTCTTTGAATATGCAATATGCATGTGTCTAAAAGGTTGTCTGCTTATGAAGTTAAAATATGAGCTTGATGCCTGCTGGTTGTGGATAACTGGTCATTTAATGCTAGCCATAGCAAAAAGTGACACAACTTTAAGATTACCCCTCCCCCGCAAATATCCACCTAGTAACTTTATTTTAATATAAACTTTTTACATTTTCCAGCAGATTTTAGTTCCATTGAAGTAACAAACGTGCCTTTGTGTAAAAAGATAATAGCTAATAAACAATTTATTTCAATGTTTTTTTCAATATAATGTAACAAGACTTGTTACTTTCCTCTTGTGCCTTATTTTATACACAGCCATCACACAGAGTGTGTAGGTTGTTATTTATGTAAGTGTCACTGACATACAAGGTACCTCTATCATCACTAACAAGCTAAACTATATAGTCCATATATAGTCCGCCTGGTTTGCAGAATGGTTTTCATACCTATCGGTTTAGGTGTATCTTTAGTGACCCATTACATCTTCAGCTATCACCTCCAAACTCATTATAGACTCAGTTATTCATTTCCAGCTGTCTGGTACCTTCTGATACATAACTGACTGCACTTACAGCAACATCTACCGCTGTCCCAATGCACAGTGAATGGATAATGTCACAGTTTCCATGTAGGAGTAGACTGAGCATGCCCAAAGTAACCTCAAATGGAGCAGTTTTCAAAAGCGCCCCAAGGTCTTGGTAGTTCATGTATCTAATACATAAAATATTATATACAATATTTTTTATTTATTATTTATTTTTATTTTATTTTTATTTTAAATTTAGTTGCAAAATTGCAAGTTAACCCCCACCCCAGTTTCTTGGAAAAAAACCGATCCATAGCTTTTTCCACTTCCAGTGGGTGTTTGTTATTTTTTTATTACATGGTTATTCAGAGAGCGGTGAAAAGCAGGAGAATGACTGGAGAATGGAAAATTCTAGGTCAAAATAGCCAAACCAGAAAAATTCGCCCATTCATCTCACTTTCCAAATCGGCTAATTTAACCTAGAATTTTCCATTCTCCAGTCATTCTCCTGCTTTTCACCGCTCTCTGAATAACCTTGTTAGTTTCATACAGGTCTGTTCAAAGAAAAGTGAAACTCAGGAGAATGACTGGAGAAGTGAAAATTCTAGGTCAAAATAGCTGAACCAGAAAAATTCTCCCATTTATCTCACGTTCCAAATCGGCTATATGGTCTAGATTGTTCTCTTCTCCTGCCAATTCTCCGGTTTCACCTTTCTCTGAATAACCCTGATAGTTAATTTATTGTTTACTGCCCCTATAGGCGATTCAACACTAGTACAATAGACCATATAAGTCTGTGTTATCTAGCTGGAAGAATAAAAGCCTGTTCTGGCATACAGAGAATGGTCCCTGCTAACAGAAATGATTAAGTCAGACTTATTGTAAGACATGCCTGATAATGTCATATAGTATTTTTAAATAATTCAAGAGCAACCGCATAATTTCACCCAGTATCGTATCATACTGGTATTCTACAACCTTTTAAATTCATTAGTAGTCATTTTATGTGTCAGTGTACTCTTTGTATGATAAATCCATTTGGCGTAGGGTTTCTGTAGTTCAGGTTGCTATAGAACTGATAGAAAGGTTACATGTAACAAGTATTTAGAAGTAGCTGATCAAATGTCAGAATTCCACCTTAAGCAGAGAGTTTGACATTTATTATTATTTTGGCTTTTGATTTCCGCTGAACATTTTCTCAAAGATATGTGACTGACATAAAACTATCATAGCTGGATAATCAGCGCTGAATTGCTTGTTTTGTACTGTATATTAATTCGCATTATGTTAAATGACTGGAAATAAATGTGCACAATTAGCAATAAACAGAGCTATGTAAATGAATGTAAATAAGGTACAAAATGAATGTATTATAACTGCTATTAATTTCTCCTCAAACAAATGAAATAATGTCTTTTGACCCTTGATTACCTTATATTGTGTTAGTTGTAAAACGCTTTCTACCCTTTAAGCTCTCCTTCGGGTTCTGCTGTACTTTTATTTCATTTTTTCAATATTTCTAAACATAATTTTGTTTTTCGTATATCGGTTATAGGAAAGGATTTATAGGAACATTGAGCGGTAACATTTCTACACGCTTTTAAAGTTATTTGCCTGCAGGTGGTAGAGTGCATGCTCGTGCCACAGATAGTCCTCCGGGGCTGAGAGGGTGCCATTCTAAACGCTAGACGTCTATCACTGCTACAACCAATCAGAGGGTTAGGTGGGGCTTAAATAGCAGCATCTGAGAGAGCTATTTTCCTTGTCGTGGTTTCAGTTTACCCCTCAATGTGTTCCTGTGTCTGTGACATACATCTCCCATGATGCTCGGCAGCACGTTAGGTTGAATGAGCTTTAAGACAAATGTAGGTTCAATTCATCTGGAGGGTCATGGTAGCTGACCTCTGGTTTAGATCATGGATATCAAACCCTGGGCCCTAGACATTGCTAAACTACAACATCCATGGTCATCTATTGTATTAAATAAATTCTGGGACTTGTAGACCACCAACTTCTGGATGGCTGAAGTGTGACATTCCAAATTCAGACTATTTATCTGTTTTTTTATGTTTGTTTCATAAGTCCTCTGCCAAAGGACCTACATTTTTCTTCTACATACTCCCTCAGAAAACATCTTCCTCCAATATTTATCTCAATGAAATTCGTTTGGCCCAGGTTAGGTATGAATTAAAAGGTATGAGGGACTCCTGTGTGAAAATGCTCTCCTTCTCTTCCTCTAAACTCAAGGTAATTGACCCAAAAAAGGTCTGCTGCTCTAAGGTTCAACACACTGGATGCAAGGCTGACATTAGGGGGGTGGAGGCGCATGACATATTCGGGGCACTAGTGGCACCTTGTCAAACCCTGTGCAGATTGTCTAAGTGCCACAGATGTAAGAGCCATGGACAGGTATACCGGGACAATTTCCAGTGTGCTGCAGCATCTGGTGCCAGTCAGAACACACTGACCCGCCATTTAGAAAGTGGTTAGTATGGTTTGCACTTGGCAGAGCTCGCCCACCAGGGAATATATTTTATCCTCTTGCTGGACCACCAAGGATTTTTCCCACTTCCTGTAAGGATTTATCCCACTTCCTGTAAAATAAAGCAAGAGAGAAGGCAACATTCTTTACTTTTAATAAGTTTACTCGAACAGGCAGCTGACGGAAAGTGGGCCTTGACCTGTGGTTCAGTAGGGGCCCTAGGTTTCCTGACGGCAGTGCTGACTGGATGGTAAGTGTATCAAAGCCCTTTACGCTCAAAAACATGGAGTTTATCACACACATTTAACCCTACTGTAAGAAAAAATTATTAGATGCACATGTATAGATATTTTCAACTATTGATTAAAGCTAGTTAGTGTAACAGGATTTGCGAACTAAATATAAATGCGCTCATAAGCCAGGTGAGTTTGTTTTAGCAGTATAATTCTATCTGGAATTTTCCATTAATAAAGTGCAGTTTAATTTCTTCTGAGAGGATTTGCATGTTAATATGAGTTGGCTGATGACATGCTTGATAGTCTGTGAACTTTAGAAAACCTCATGAAACACTGCTCATTTTAATAGTATTTTGGAGGGGCTCATTGTAACTTCATAAAACCGTGGATTAGTTTATTGGCGAATATCCCAGAGATAAACCGAATAGCTGAGGAAGTGAATCTTGCCAAGAGCATTTCATGGCAAAATAGAACAGTAGGGGGGGTTTGGGAAGAAATTTAAGAGAGAGCGACTTAGCTACAATTATACCTTCAGATTCTGGAGAAAAGATTGTATACACATTTAAGGGCTCTGCATTGCATCAGCAATTAGAAAGACATTCCACGGCTTGAAGTGGCCTGAAATTGAATTAGCCACATATATGATAATTCTAAAATTATGTAAAAGGAGTAGATTAAAATAAAAGTTGTAAAAATGTAAATTTCTTGCAGTTGTTTCAAAATTACAAGGGGTTGTTCAGAGAGCATTGAAATGTCGGTGCTCTTTTGTTCCAGTACACCAACACTGCAGTGAATTCAGCATTCACCGCAGGGTCCCCAAACGCCGCCGATCAGCTTGCCAAAAGCCGCCACCGACCAGACCGCTGAATGCTGCCAAAAAAAGCCAATCAACCGCCGAACGCCTCCGAACTGGGGGTAAAAAAAAAAGCAATTTTTTTAAAAGGCGTTCAAACCAATAAAAATGCATGAAAATGAAGGGAAATAATAAAAAATGTCCTTTAAAAATAATGAAAAGGTCTGTTACAGAATAAAAAAACATTTAAATAAAATGGGAATCAAAAATTTCACCAAAAAAATCCAGAAAAATGCCTAAAAAAATTCTAAAAAGTAAATAAATCAAAAGACTTTTTGCTGCAAATAAAAAGAATAAACGATTGAATAAAAAAAAAGAGTAAAAACACTAATATTTTTTACCCATGACATTCTTGAAAACGAGTGATATCTCAATGTATCCTTCCTGGTATAAAATAAATAAATAAATATTTTTTTACACTGAATCCTATGGGATTTGCCGGTTTAAACCTGCGAACAGAAGCACCAAAAATCAGGGCATTTCACTGGCACTTCAGTGCAGTTTGGCGTTCCCTGAATAAATTGTCCCATAGAGAAGTAATAGTTAATTTCACTGCTGCCGAAGGTCGCAGAATTGCAGCAATCTGAAGCAAACAGCACCATGTCTCGCTTTCTGTATAGCTGAACTGCCACAAAATTGCACCATATGGGAAAATTCACCATTCGGTGCAATCCGTTGGCAAGTTTGGTGCTTTTTGAATAAACCTTACAGCAACCCTCAAAATTTCCACTCGCCTGCTTGCAATTTGCGAGGGCAAATCAAGCGATGGCGAGTGGAAATTCACAGGCAGGCAGCATGATAAGTTATATCGTACTGCCTGCTCTGTGTATTCCAGGGGTGGCCGTATTTTTTTTTACGCCGGCCGACATGCTCAGGGCCAGCCAGTGTGCTTTCCTTTATCAGCAACAGCTGGACATGACCCGAGTCATTTCCGGCGCGCTGACCACACGGGTTGAGATGCAGCGTGTTTACCAGAGATGGGGAACCTCATGCTGAGGAAAAACAATCCGTCTTGAGTGCCACATAGGGAGGGGGTGCAAATTCCCTCTCCTGCTGCTCTCCTTACTCCAATCCCCTCTCCAGTCCTTACAGCTGTGCGCTGGATCCTTCTTTATCCTCAGCCCCTGAATCCAGCATGCCTCAGCGTACTCAGAGGTGAGGTAAAAGGGGGGGGGGTGTGGAGAGAAAGGAATTAAAGGTAGTGGGGGAAGAAATAAAATAGGGAGAGAAATGATTTAAATACTGGGGGGGAGAAATGAATGAAATACTGGGGAAGAGAGAAATGAATGAAATACTGGGGAAGAGAGAAATGAATGAAATTCTTGGGAAGAGAGAAATGAATGAAATTCTGGGGAAGAGAGAAATGAATGAAATTCTGGGGAAGAGAGAAATGAATTAAAATACTGGGGGAGAGAGAAATGAATTAAAATACTGGGGAAGAGAGAAATGAATTAAAATACTGGGGAAGAGAGAAATGAATTAAAATACTGGGGAAGAGAGAAATGAATTAAAATACTGGGGGAGAGAGAAATGAATTAAAATACTGGGGGAGAGAGAAATGAATTAAAATACTGGGGAAGAGAGAAATGAATTAAAATACTGGGGGAGAGAGAAATGAATTAAAATACTGGGGAAAAGAGAAATGAATTAAAATACTGGGGAAGAGAGAAATGAATTAAAATACTGGGGGAGAGAGAAATGAATTAAAATACTGGGGGAGAGAGAAATGAATTAAAATACTGGGGGAGAGAGAAATGAATTAAAATACTGGGGAAGAGAGAAATGAATTAAAATACTGGGGAAGAGAGAAATGAATTAAAATACTGGGGAAGAGAGAAATGAATTAAAATACTGGGGAAGAAATTAATTGGGCAAAATAAATATACTAAAAGGAGGGAGAAATTAATTAAAGGGGGCTCTTGACAGAAAAAAGGTTCCCCACCCCTGTTGTAAACTAAGTGAAAGTAAAAAGCTGTCAGCACGCCGGAAGTGATTCCAAAACCAGTGCCGTTAGTACAACTCCCGTGAGGGGCCATAATTAGTGAAATGGTGGCGTAGGCATTTGAGTTTATGCAAAATAAATCTATTTATAAAGAAAGAGGTGATACGGAAGGAGCAAAAAAGAAAAAAATGGGGATGGAAAGATCGCACATGAATATTAGTGGATTCATCTGTATTAGCATCCAAGGAGGAAACCTGACTCTGGGGTCTAACGTCTATTGATAACCTGGCATATGAATAATGAAAAGAGTATTAAGTTCCCCTTGATATATCAGATGCATAAACCAAAACTTAATTTGGTCCTAAAAACTGTTGGAGAGGAGTCTGTACTTAATGGATGATACTACTTGTCTGGGTCTGGTGCCTGGGTATACATGTATCTGATGCCTGGGTATTAATGTTAATTATTTTTGTAGCTTTATTCTGAATAAAACTTTTAACAGTGTAACTTCATAAGATAGGTTTGTTTAGGGGCGGAGTTCAGGGCAGGGTATGTGGGGCAACAGGTGATGAGTAAATCTTGAGGTCTGGCTAGTAGCTTGGGAATTGAAATTTTGAGCCCTGCCTTACAGTATATGCTTCTCGGCAGATGCAGGGAGTAATGGGAAAACAGACACAAAATGTGATTTCCATAGCGTTCTGGAACCTTTGCTATCTGCTTGAAGATGAGAGAGCATAGAATAGTAGAGTAGTTTTCACCGGAGAAGCTTTTCTCCCCTGTATCACTGCCTACTAAAATTCATCATTAATTTTTCATTCACTTAGAACATTAGTAACTCATTCCAATGTCTAATCTTTACCTTGAACTGCATTTTATATTATTTGCGTAGGGGAATCTGGCTATGGATGGGGTCAGGACAGTATCATTCTAATTGCTTGAAACCTTTACAGTAGTCTCTGCAAGCCATTCAAAAGTTACTGAGTAAGCAGGACTGCCAGTGTTTTCCACACATCGGAAAATGTCTGTTTCACGTGTAAGTGATTGCAGTGAACACAGACACAGGAGATTGCAAAAGAGGGAAAATAGTTTTAGAGAGTGTACTTTCTTAAATTGTGCTGTCATTAGTGATATTACGAATATTGTACATAAAGTTTTTTTTATAAAACCTTAATAAAAAAGAATTAACAAGGTTAGCGATGACTTACTGTATCACTGCTATTTGGATCCTACCGAATGTAAAATGATTTACTCAACATTATTATTAACGAGACTAGAAAGGAAGGTTTTTTATTGTTTTTGAGTAAGTATTTTACAAGGAAGGATACATGGAGATTTCTCTCATTTTTAAGTATGTCCTGAGTGACGAGTATGTATCAATAGGTGTCTTGCCCAAGGACACTTACTGGAGAGGTGTGAGATTCTAACCTGTGTCTCCATGGTCTCCACGGTTATAGAGAAGTGATGTTACCTCTACTCCACCCAGCTGTTTCAAGTTACCAAAACCCTGATGTAGAACGTTTCCTGGTAACTCAACATGATGCAACCTAGAACACTCTGTATGGTATACATTCTAGCCCACAAGTCTTCAGTATTCTGAATGTCCATGATATTTCTAAATTTTATTTTCCTTTTCCTTTTAATATGTCACGAATTCTTCTAAGAAAAGACCATTCCTCCTTCCCACTCCAGCTAGCAGCCATTTCTCCTCCACATAATGTTCTAGATCATTATACTTCATCTGAAAAACCCCTCTTCTTTCCATCGAATCAAAAAGAACTCTTTGGTTTGTCCTAGATTACTTATTCCACATTCAACCTCAAACAAATAGCCTCATGCATCTCCCTTCACACCTCCTTTTCCATACTGTAAATTCCATTGTATAGCAGACCCAGTGACTTTATGGAAAACCAATTTCCATTACAGACAGTGCTAAAATGTATATACCATTCAAGCCAATATTTCAGAGATATTAAGCTTATTTAACAGGCAGAGGACTTCCTCTTCTGGCTAGAAAGAGCTACTACGTGTATAATAGCACAGCGCTTCATGGAACAGTAGAACTCCAAGCTGTTAAAAAAGCTTCAGCAACTCGGCTGACATATCCGAAGTGCTGAATATTTTTGGGGTACATTTTGGAACACATTAGCAAACACATTTTGTGTCCAATAAACAAAATACCTCTGCATTGTCCCAGAATATGAACAAGTTTACTTGATGTTGAGGTCCTGCAGGAGCTTTGGAGATCAGGTTGGGTATACTCATGGCAATGAAGAAGTATATAGATATTTCAATCAGGAATTATTAAACTAAAAATATTCCTTTTTGATATTTAGTTACTGCTAGTGGTTCTGAGCCCTCAAACGTCTACAAGAGAGGTCTAACCCATATCCTCCTAATGAGTGAACATCTGGGCTCACAGTCAAACAGATATTCATATAGAATAGCCTATTATTCTTATTTTTTTCAAGGAAAGGAAGAGATCTCCAGAGATCTGTCAGTTTAATTCTGGAGCTGGCAGACAGTTCTTCTGAATCTGGATCTGAATTCTGAATCAATAAGGAGAAAAACCCTATAGCAGTCACACAGCATATAAAGAATTTGCCAACTGCTTCTGTGGGGTCTCTACACTGGCTGGCCAGTAAAAAAGTCCCACAATCTAATATTTTGTTGGACCACCTTCTGTCCAGAGTTGCATTGTCACAGCATTCATTTCTGTCCAGAGTCACATTAATTTGTTGCCAAGATCTTGTATTGATGATGGGAGAGTCACAGCGCTGTGTGAAGTCTTCTCCAGCACATTATCCCAAAGATTCTCAAAGGGGTTAAGGTCTGGACTGTGTGGTGGCCAATCCATGTGCGAAAAGATGTCTCATGCTCCCTGAACAATTTGAGCTCGATGGATCCTGGCCTTGCCATCTTGGAATATAAAGAAAAATGGTAAGCACCCAAAAAATGCACCAACACCCGTGTCCTGATGCCAAACCAGATGTGTAGAGGTTTCCCCTAAACCAAGAGTAACAATCAAGCAAATTTATACGTATCTGGTAGCACGATGTCAATCGCTTCTCAGGACCAGGGTGCCTCTCATATAATACATCATCCACATGGGTTATATAAAAAAAAGCAGAAAAGTATAATAGTGCAGATTGTATTGTTACAATATTATCGGACACTCTAGGATTATCCAACTCACAAGGATAGAGCCCTATCACTGGCTCTGAGTGGTTAGGTGTGTCTGGGTTGTTTTTCTTCTATTATTTCAAAGGTAGCCCACACCTTTGTGCAACTTTTGGCTTCTCTTGTTCGTTGGATATAAAAGAGAAAGAAAGGACTTCTTTGTGCAGATCAACTGATAATGTATCAGAATTAACAAGAAATGAGATGTCAACTCACGTTTGGTGGAGCTTTTAACCAAGCTTTAGGGAATCAAGCATGTGGATATGTTAGTGGGTCGAATCCATAAAAAAAACCAAACTTATTGATTTTATTTCCCATCTACATCAGTCAAAAAAACGTCAGTCACCAAAACGGACCGTGTGGCCACTACCTTGCCGTCAGTCAGAAAGTACGTCCGTTGCGCACAGACACACAGTCTGCACAGAATGCGTTAGTCTGACCCTAGCCATAACGTTGCTGAACCTAGACATGATAGACTGAAGCAACCCCGTATCATAACTTGTAAGTAGGTGGGGACTTTTTCTGGCCAGGCAGTGTATATTTTTTTACCTCAATTTTACCATATCACAGCTTCAGGAAACTACATTTAACTTGTTTATGCATTGCCCTTCTCTCTACCTCCCATACCTTGCATAAAGAAGTTATTTAGCAATTTTGAAGAAAAGGTATGCATTAATATGAATACATAAAGCTCATATTTTCTTTTTAACTTGACAAGGATCTTAACATTGTCTTATTTGTGTCTTGACATATTCTAAAATCACAATTAGCTGTGTTTCCCACGTCTTTCTGTTCAATCTGACTATCCTTCACCCTAGTTACACAACAACCATATCTTAATTACAGCAATCAGTTTACATGTGGCTAATTACATCAACTATGTTAATTTATAAAACGCGTCACCTGGACTTATATTTGTTTTGATGTGACAAATCTACAATTTTTAGCTAGTCATAAAAGTGTAGAGACGGCATTTAAAAGACCATAAATTAGATTACACTTGATTAAATGAGTCGCTTGTCATTACATAATTAATAAGGATTCTGATCTGCAAAATATCAAAACAACCCACATAAATACACTTGGCTTTACTGAGCCATTTCAAAAATGTCATTCCAGGGGTCACAGCTAGCACGTATAATTGAGAAGCAAATAGAGTCGACTGTCAAATCACTTTATAAATCCAAACGGCAGCAAAACATAAAGCATGTAAAATGATATATAACTTCAAGTGCCCTAAATTGCAATGGATTTTTTCTCAAAATATGCTTGTGTCATGGATTGATTTAGTGTAAATGGGACTTAATGTGAAAAAAGAGAACAGAAATTAAAACTAGCTATAGTTTTTAGTTTAAGATTTTATAGTCAAAATAGCTTATTGGATTATTTTCAATATGAAGGAGAAACATTAACTCCTTATTCTGTAGAATTGAGTAGAATGTCTTTGATATGCAACTGCGGGAACAGAAAGAAATGCGTCTTACACTGACGTTATAGTCAATTCTTACCGATCAAAAAATGCAAATTAAGATGTTTATCTATCTATGCATCAGTTTGTCCACCCAACCATACGTCCTTAAATCTGTCTATCTATTCATCAGTTTGTCCACCCAACCATACATCCTTAAATCTGTCTATCTATCTATTCATCAGTTTGTCCCTCCATCTGTCTGTCTATCTCTCTATCCATGAATCAGTTTGTCTGTGTATCTAACAGTCTGCCTGTATATATTGCGGGCTGTTTGCTTGTCTGTCTGTCACTCCTTCTATATGGTACAGCAGCGAAACAGATTATTTACTGTCCATCCGCCTTTCTAGCTAGTTGTCCATGCATACGTCTGTCTATCTATCTATCTATCTATCTATCTATCTATCTATCTATCTATCTAGCCATGTATCAGTCTGCCTGTGTCTGCCTAAGCATATGTGTTTCTGATTTATTGTCTGTGTGTCGATCCATGTATTTATCCATCCATCCATCCATCTACCTATTCATCTGTCCATACTACATAAGGTACAGCAGTGACGCAGATGCTTTACTGTCCCTGTGTAGTCTTCTTGGTTTGGCTATCCATGAATTCCAAATGCTCATTTGCTTCATTCCATCTTAATGCTCCTTGTGTAAATTCCACACTTTCTTGCATTTATGCACATTTTGGTACTGACTATAATCGTTTTTGTGCATGCATAATTGCCTCTTGTGTTTAATGAAAGATGAACATCACTTTCTGTACACAACGTCTCTTGAGTGATTGACATCCAAATGTTGACATATTCAATCACATGGCCAACATCGTGGCAATACAGTCATGCCTTCAGAAAACAAGCACAGCAATATTTTCTTCAAAAACGGAAGCAAGGAAAGACAACGGGCTATATTACAATTTTAACGCCAACGTTAGCACTCAACTATGTGAGCGTTGACGTTAAGTGGCCCTAGCCTTGGCCACCCATATTACAATCCAAACGGTAAAAAACCCGTTAGCACATCAGAGATTGAGCTTGTTTGCGATGGTTTACTGTACTTTGCGCTCCCTATGCTTAACATGGGGAGGGCAAAGACTAATTAGTGTTAGGATTAACTCAAAAGTTACCCACAGCTAGGAGCTGGAGCGGATTCTGCTTGTGCAGAATCAGTCGACACCAGCTGAAAATCCCCCCAAAAATCAGATATTCACCTCTCATCCCGCAGTGAGAACAGCGGCCCGGTCCACCTCTTTTGGCTGCTGGGAGCAGAGTGAGACCGGGGGAAAAAAGTCTCCAGTCTCCCTTCACTAATCACTCCACAGACTTGAGGTGAGATCCTGCAGATCCTGTGACACAGCAGTAAAAGTCGCAATGGAGTCCTATGGATTCCAGGAGGGGATACTCGGGACAGAGTGTTAGTGCTGCCTCGAGTATCCTCTGGTGTAGCGCTGCGTTACGGGGCAAGCTTCTGAATTAGTGCCCCGTAATATGGGGCTAAATCGGGTGGCGCTAAGAAAAAACCTGCAGTCGCAGGTTCTCCTCCTTAGCGTCCCTGTTTTAGCAGGCAGAATGTAACACTGCCCAACATATTTAATGCTTTCTATACATATGTTTACTTCTTCAGTGATACTTTAAGTGGAGCCCAATGTAGTGAACTCTCGGTGGGGTCAAGGCGGATTTCAGACAATCGTCCTGCCATCTCTGCAGTATATTACATTTTCCAACTTTCATATATAGTTACATAATGATTCCAAAGTTAAATCTTAAAGATAGCACAATCCAATGCAAACAGCTTCGAAGCTCTACAGCCTGCCCTTCACCATGTGTTTTTATCAGTAACACCGCATGCAATTCCATCAATACAAACACTGAGTAGGAGACTTAGACAAAGGATGAAATTAAAATGCTAACCCAGCCAAGACAAATGCTGATTGACTTCTCTTTTGCTACTTTGAAGGGATGGCGGTCAAGGAGATTACGTATATTTCTCAGATTACATATCTTTTCTGCTTGCATCTAGTAAATTGTCAGCTTATCTGCTGGAATTCAAAATGAAGAGGCCATGTAGGATAGAAATCCATGGATTGAGTGAAGGTGGCTTTATGAGTTTTAAAGTAGGCTTAGTGTCCTCGGTAATCGTGTTCTATTATAACCAGGGACTAATTAGCAATGGATTAGTGATTTATAAAAGTACTTTTAAAATAATAATAATTAGAATAAAATTGTTTCTCTACATACGTATATAGAGGGTAACAATAAAATATTATTATTATTCCAGTGTATATATATATATATTTGTATTTATTTTTATATACTTTTTTGACCCTTACACATTTGCTCACATTTTACTTCTACAAACATAAGGACACAAAAGACACATTAGTAAAAAAATAAATATATATTATTATTCTTTATTTATATAGCGCCAGCATATTCCGCAGCAATGAACAATGGGCAAAATATAAACTGGGTTACAAGACATTGAGACTGAACAACATTTTGACAAACCAATACCGGAGGAAACCAATATAACTATACATGTTTTTTATTTGGATGCACCCGTGTCATAAATAAAACAAAAAAAAAATCTTCAATAAATCTACATAAAAACAACTGAAGTTTTGGCTGCAACAGAGAATTTATCTGGATTTTTTTGTAGTTAAGCACCGGCACTAAACCATTTAGGACAGCTATGAACTGAATGCAGATTGTTTGTGCCATATATATACACATTGAAATATATTATTATTATTATTATCATCAAAAATAATACTTTCTTGTTACCTTGTATATATGTATGTAGATATTTAATTTTATTCTATTTATTATTAATATTTGTAAAAATAAATTTATAAAAATAAGTTCTTAAAATGTTATTTCAATGTTATATAGTCCCTGATTATAAATGCTCAAGATTACAGAGGACACTTAAATGACACATAAATCAAAGGTCAAAGATATATTTAAATTCAATGAAATACACTCACACACATATATATATACAGTCAGGTCCAGAAATATTGGGACATCAACACAATTCTAACATCTTTGGCTCTATACACCACCACAATGGAGTTGGAATGAAACAAACACAATGTGCTTTAACTGCAGACTGTCAGTTTTAATTTGAGGGTATGTACATCCAACTCAGGTGAATGGTGTAGGACTTACAGCAGTTTGCAGGTCCCACTTGTTAAGGGACCAAAAGTAATGGGACAGAATAATAATCATAAATCAAACTTTCCCTTCGTAATACTTGGTTGCAAATCCTTTGCAGTCAATCACAGCCTGAAGTCTGGAATGCATAGACATCACCAGACGCTGGGTTTCATCCCTGGTGATGCTCTACCAGGCCTCTACTGCAACTGTCTTTAGTTCCTGCTTTTTCTTGGGGCATTTTCCCTTCAGTTTTGTCTTCAGCAGGTGAAATGCATGCTCAATGGGATTCAGGTCAGGTGATTGACTTGGCCATTGCATAACATTCCACTTCTGTCCCTTCAAAAACTCTTTGGTTGCTTTTGCAGTATGCTTTGGGTCATTGTCCATCTGCACTGTGAAGCGCCGTCCAATGAGTTCTGCAGCATTTGGCTGAATGTGAGCAGATAATATTGGCCGAAGCACTTCAGAATTCATCCTGCTGCTTTTGTCAGCAGTCACATCATCAATAAATACAAGAGAACCAGTTCCATTGGCAGCCATACATGCCCACGCCATGACACTACCACCACCATGCTTCACTGATGAGGTGGTATGCTTAGGATCATGAGCAGTTCCTTTCCTTCTCCATACTCTTCTCTTCCCATCACTCTGGTACAAGTTGATCTTGGTCTCATCCGTCCGTAGGATCTTGTTCCAGAACTGTGAAGGCTTTGTTAGGTGTTGTTTGGCAAACTCTAATCTGGCCTTCCTGTTTTTGAGGCTCACTAATGGTTTACATCTTGTGGTGAACCCTCTGTATTCACTCTGGTGAAGTCTTCTCTTGATTGTTGACTTTGACACACATACACCTACCTCCTGAAGAGTGTTCTTGATCTGGCCAACTGTTGGGAAGGGTGTTTTCTTCACCAGGGAAAGAATTCTTTGGTCATCCACCACAGTTGTTTTACGTGGTCTCCCGGGTCTTTTGGTATTGCTGAGCTCACCGGTGCATTCCTTCTTTTTGAGAATGTTCCAAACAGTTGTTTTGGCCACACCTAATGTTCTTGCTATCTCTCTGATGGGTTTGTTTTGTTTCTTCAGCCCAATGATGGCTTGCTTCACTGATAGTGACAGGTCTTTGGATCTCATCTTGAGAGTTGACAGCAACAGATTCCAAATGCAAATAGCACACTTGAAATGAACTCTGGGCCTTTTATCTGCACATTGTAATTGGGGTAATGAGGGAATATCACACACCTGGCCATGGAACAGCTGAGAAGCTAATTGTCCCATTACTTTTGGTCCCTTAACAAGTGGGAGGCACATCTGCAAACTGCTGTAAGTCCTACACTATCCTAAACAAAAGATAAATCCAGGTTAAGTATCCATGTAATTGGGCAGACTAGATGGGCCGAAAGGTTCTTATCTGCCGACATTTTTCTATGTTTCTATGTTTCTACACCGTTCACCTGAGTTGGATGTACATACCCTCAAATTAAAGCTGACAGTCTGCAGTTAAAGCACATTGTGTTTGTTTCATTCCAACTCCATTGTGGTGGTGTATAGAGCCAAAGATGTTAGAATTGTGTCGATGTCCCAATATTTCTGGACCTGACTGTATATACTGTATATATATATATATATCGAACTGTAGTTAACATCAAGCTTTATTTGTCCACAATGGTCAGCGTTTCGGCTCCCGATATGGAGCCTTCCTCAGGACAGACATACATTCACAAAAACATATACCGCATAAATAAACACCTTAATTACAGAAAAAGAATACCGATTGCTTACCACCCGGTGTGTCGAGTTACTGGCGTGTTCCCCCTGCTACCGCGCATGCGCTGACTTCCGGCACTGACTGCTGACATCACACTGGTTGCCCTGACAACCCCAACATGTACCTAATTTGCGGTGTTCTCATCGCCGGCTCCCTGACGCTTGTGTGTTTACACCACCAGAGGGTGGCAACTATAAAAAACAACAAAAGACATCACCACCTTCTGCTGTTATAAGCAGTATATTAAAATAAAAAACAGATACTGGTACCACTTACTACTGCGTGAGCGACTTGTACAAGTCACTTTCATTTACAATGACCTTACTACACCAGTTAATGACTGCCGCAATGTCTGGTAACTTTACATATACACGAAATACAAATACGAATGTATTCCATGTATATGTAAAGTTAACAGACATTGCGGCGGTCATTAACTGGTGTAGTAAGGTCATTGTAAATGAAACTGACTTGTACAAGTCGCTCATGCAGTAGTAAGTGGTACCAGTAGCTGTTTTTGATTTTAATATACTGCTTATAACAGCGGAAGGTGGTGGTGTCTTTGTGGTTTTTTATAGTTGCCACCCTCTGGTGGTGTAAACACACAAGCGTCAGGGAGCCGGCGATGAGAACACCACGAATTAGGTACATGCTCGGTTTGTCAGTGCAACCAGCGTGATGTCAGCAGTCAGCGTCGAAAGTCAGCGCAAGCGCGGTAGCAAAGGGAACACGCCGGGAACTCGGCACACCAGGTGGTGGGTAATTGGTATTCTTTTTCTGTAATTAAGGTGTTTATTTATACAGTAACTGTAGCTACTCGAGTATACCGCTAGATTTGGGTGACAAATATTTACCTTAAAATTGGAGGGGTCGCGTTATATTCGAGACATCTGCATCGCGTGTAGAAAAAGAAAAACTTGCCTTGCTCTGGATCCCAAATCTCGCAGAAGTTCCGGTAGTCTCGCTGAAGTGAATGCGGGCTCCCTGATGCTTGCAAACACTTCAGGAACACCCGGATTCGGGAGAGGTGGGATCCATCATGGCCAGAGGATACACTCGGTTTAAACCAATCATACACCTCGCTCGCCTCCGCCAGCCATCTAAATCACTAGTAAAGACGGGTGGCCAGCGGCTTCATACTTAGTAACAACTGCAATCATTCTAGAGCAGAGCACCCTGGCCTGAGGGGGAGCCTGACTGTGTTAAGAGAACCTGAAAGGATTTTAATTGTTTACCGGTACAGTAAAATTTTGTTCCTCGCACTATATAAGAGTCTTGAGTATTCTCTCATTTCCATAATAAATCTCTATCCATCGCGTTATATTCAGGTCGCGCTATACTCGAGCATCTACAGTATATGTTTTTTAGACATGTGCACAGCACAAAATTTTGTTTTGAACTAATGGATTAGTCCTAAAATGCACTTTATTTAGTTGCTAAAGAAATTCGTTTTCAGTTCTTTAGTATGAAAACTAATTTCATTCATCTGAAAACCAGTGGATACAATTTTACTATTGTAGTGGCTCCTCAGAGGGCTGAGATCGCTGCTTGTTACAGTATCTCCCACTCTCAGCACAATGTGGGCCATATTACATAGTTGGTGCTAACTTAACCAGAGCTGTTGTAAACTTCCAGAGCCATTATAGCCTATGGAGGTTTTCAGTTTACAACAGCTTTGGTTAAGTTAGCACCAACATTGTAATACTGCCCCGTGTCAGGCAAAGCTGTTACAGTAACTGACTGCTGCTCATCAAAGCGCTCAGAGTTTCAGTAATATTAGTACATAATATTTTTATATACAAGAGGTTAGAACAATATTATTTCCTTGTTTTACTGAAACTCTGAGCGATGTTACAGTCAATTACTGTAACAGCTGAGCCTGATACATTGTACTGAGAGATAATGTAACAAGCAGCCGATGTCAGCGCTCACAGCCACTGGATTTAAAGGGATAAAAGAAAAAAAAAAAGGCTCCTCTCTGTATAATGTTTAGAACATCCTCCTGCATTAATTAATACCCCTCTCTGTATAATGTATACAACATCCTCCTGCATCAATTAATACCCCTCTCTGTATAGAACATCCTCCTGAATTAATTAATGTCCTTCTCTGTATAGAACATCCTCCTCAATTTATACCTTTCTCTGTATAATGTATATAACATCCTCCTGCATTAATACCCCTCTCTGTATAATGTATAGAACATCCTCCTGCATTAATTAATGCCCCTCTCTGTATAGAACATCCTACTGCATTGGCATGTGGAGGGTGCAGAACTTCGGATGCTGCGATGTTGCGCTCTTCATTGCTGGTCTCCTTCACTCATCAATGTAATATCACAAAAAGGACTGAAACTAAAATGTAGTGCATTTTATTTCAGTTTCTTTCGTTTTTTGTACTGAGGAGTTTCGTTTCTCTTGAGTCATATGAAAACTAAATTATCCCAAAATTCGGACTAAATCGTTTTAGTACTAAAACGAATGCACATGTCTAATGTTTTTGTGAATGTATGTTTGTCCTGAGGAAGGCTCCGTATCGGGAGCCAAAATGTTGACCATGGTGGACAAATAAAGCTTGATGATTTGAAAACCCTGGAGTGCTGGCTTAACTACAGTTCGATATCCATTGAGGCCATTGCTGAGCACCAGGTACTAAGAATTGTTGGTGGAACTTGAGTGCAAACCTTGCTGTTTTGTTTATATATATATAAATATATATATATATATATATAAAGTCTAAAAAGAACCTGCACACATGTCTACACAGCCACTTACATTTACACACCTGCAAAGAAATCCACACACTCATATACACAAGCATGCTCACTCACACATTACTCAATATAAAATATATGTCTAATGGTCAGGAAAAGAATTACACTTCAAAGTGGAAACAAATTAGAAGTGTTATGTATTGAAAAGAACACAACTTTACTTTTATCCATTTTAACCAGCATCTTATAAAAAAAAATACACCACTTAAAAATAGCACTTTGTCGGCTTCTGCTCCTTCCTGATGGAGTCTGTGACACATGAATCTGATCCTTTTATTGATTAGGAATAATCTGCCTCTTCAGCATCCCTTGAGTTCTACCAAATAGTTTTTCTCCTTTTTATAACATCAGATTTCCATACAGTTTATTGCTGTCTGTACTATGAAATACAAACTGCAACCTGCTCCTACATGCTCAAGCATCTCAATGCAGCGTCCCACTGTGATCCAGATTAACTCATACTTCAAGGACCTGTAATTCTTCAACATTCCTTTCAAAACAGACAACAATTACAAATATTTACTGCATTTAGACTTTTGTAGTTCCTGCATGTTATGCTTAAATAAAGGTGCATGAATGAATTGCTGCCATTAAAAATTACACAATTTAAATGTCAAGAGACATTTCGGTGTCTCTGAAATGGTATGTTCATAAAAGCATGATAATTATAGCTCTCTTTTTAGGATTGTTGCCGGAATCATTGCCATAGACTTTAAAGGACATAGAAACGAGGGGTGTAGGTTGAGGATAGGATGGCTCACATTAGGTGGGCTTTGGACTGGTAAATCTAAGATTACATGATACTTCCAAGTGAAAATATACAGTAACTCCTTTAACTAGCGAGTTACAGTCACAAAGCATCTTCAATGCCCTTCTAATTACCCCAACATTAGGCCCATCACACACCATGCTACTGTGTCCATTTAAGAAATGGCAGGATGATATCATGATTGATATAGCAAACACTATGCACAAACACACAAAGGAGCATCTTTGGGTTCCAAACAACCCAGGCAGCCAACACAATACAATACTAAGTAGAGAAGATGGTCACTACATAGAGTGGTGAAAAGGCAGCTGGTTCATTGAAGCATGGTGTGATGCAATATTTTGGTTCCTAACTTGGCTTGACCAAGATTCCGGTTGGGAACCGTCACATTGCACCGCACCATGCTTCTCTAAACCAGCTCTTTTTTTCGCCACTTTATGGAGTGACCAGCTTTGTCTTCTCTTCTTGAAATGACAAGATGACAACGTAAGGGAGAAGTTGACCCCATGGTGTTATATCATATATTCTACGACTATTTCATATGATTTTATTCATATAAAAAGACAAAAAGGAAGAAAAACCTATTCTATACTAATTTTGCTAGTGAATAAGTATAAAACATAATGGACCACATTACATTCCTAGTGTTAAAACGTGGGCGCTAGGGAGGAAAAACTGCGCCCACAGTTTTCCCCCTAACACCCGCGTTTTAACGCTAGATTACAATGCAGGCGCAAAAAAATGCTGCCTGAATTGTTTGCGGACGTTAATCCATGGGACTCCATTGAAGCAGACGCCGGCAGTCACATGACCAGCCGGATCTTGCCTTGTGAGATCCGGCCGGTCAGTGTAGTGATATGCAGGGGGAGACTGGGGGGACTTTTTCCCCCAGTCTTTACCTGCTCCCGTCGGACTAAAGAGGCTCTGGTTAACTTTCTGTTAACCGCGGCCGGACGTAATCAGCATTAGGACTTTGTTTATCCTAACGCTGATTAACACTTTGCGCTCTCCATGTTAAGAATAGGGTATGCAAAGTACAGTAACCTCGCGCAGAGAAGCACAAGATACCAAACGCTAACGGGTTACTTAACCCGTTAGCGTTTGGACTGAAATATGCGTTAACTACTTGGGCTAACGTTAACGCTCACGCAGGTGAGCGCTAACGTTAGCACCAAGTATGTAATGTGGCCCAATATTTATTATTAGCATATTTTCTCTTTTGTAGAGTTTGTAATGGTTATGGGCAGTTTGGTACTTGGTGACTTGAAATAGGTCACGTTACTATTAGTCTACAGATAAGCCATCTATTGTATGTAGTTTTAGTTATATAGCCAACTTGAATCATCTGCTACCATATTTGCACTCAGAAAGCTCAACTAAGTTCACAGACTTTTAATGGAGATAGTCTACAAAATTAGGCAAATGTATAGCTTGGCTGTAATAACCAAGATGATCTAAGCCAGTGTTTCCAAAACCTGTTCTCGGTACCTGCTGACAGGCCATGTTTGTCAGATATCTGAAGCACAGCACAGGTGATATGATTTGCAGCTCAGTGATTGCAGAATTCAGTCTACATTTCCCCAAGATAATCCATACAATCTGGCCTGTTAGTAGTTTCGAACCCTGTCCTAAGGTACCAACCTGGCTATTTCTGACGAATCCACTCTGTGTACCAACTTCACTATTCCTGACGAACCTGCTCTGCGTATCGATATTGGCATAAGGCTGACTACCTTTCCTGGTACTAAGACCCCTGCTATCCTGAATAAGTATCTCGTTGCATTTTGGTATCTGTTAACCCTTACTGGGTATGTGTCATTCTATTCCCTGAATATAGATTGCTCTGCCGACCATCTAAGGATCGGAAGGGTAGAAAGAATACTGTGTATAGGGACCAGTATCATAGACCAAAGAGGGAATCATGACAATTGGCCAGTAAAATAGTGATTTTTTTTACATCTATTTAATGATATAAAGTAAAAAGTGAAATAAACAGAGTATTTCAGGGTGCAATGATACATTTTCTGGGCTAACGATTACAAGTATAGGTTTTGGGAGTCTCCTCTCTTCTTCAGGTTGGATTATTTGTTGAAAAATATTGTTATTTGACTTTAAATGTGAACAGTACACAATACGTTTGCAAAAATGCCCACAACTCTCTCTTCTATGATTTTTCAAGGAGAATATTGAAGGATTTCACTCAATGTTTAAGGAAGCATAACACACATGACAAATCATAAGTCACAGGTGAAGTGAGGGTACGGCCATAGGTTCCAGACGCGATAAAATGTATGGGAATTCAGGCACGAGAATCGCTCACTAGAACTTTGCGATAAGATGATCTTTCCACGACCTTTCATTTTTCTTTATCCTGCAAAGTACAAACATCAGCCTCATAGTACTTCTTTTATTTTATGAGATGAGAAAGTGTCCAATGATGCTAACTACTAAAAAACCTCTTTACAAGCTGACAGCTTTAAACTGATTAAAGGACGCCATCTCTTATCCAGCTGTGGGCTGGTTTATGTTCTTAAGAGCAGCTCCTTTGAATTCAACCTTTTCTTTTATACATCCTGTGACCTCACCTATCTGATCCGCGAGGATGCTGCTTACTCCAAAATGTTACTTTCTGTAGTTGATCTTTTAAGCTCCCTGGTTTTCAGGGAGGCTTCCAACAGGCACGCATCATAACAAATACCATTGGAAAGAAAGGCACATTTAAAATATATTGCTTGTATTGATGTGTTTCTCTTTCACCGGTCAAAAGTGGAGAAACCAAAATATATATATTTTTTATGGGGATCATATATACGTATATTCATATATGTATTTTACCATTTAAATGGAAGCCAGGAATGTAAACCAGTCAAATGAGACTGTTATGAAGTTTATGAATGGCTCTTGTAAAAACAATAAAAAAAATATGTTACTTATATTTGCTCTTAGAAACAACCCTGACGGCTCCCTGACAGCCAAGTATAGCTGAAAGGTAATGTTCATACATTCATAAAAATATATTTGTTGCATAGGTGTGTTCTAATTATCTTAATGAGCTCACATTGTACCAGACCTCAGTGTTAGATGGAATAATTAATCTTGGTAGAGATAGATGTTGAGGGATAGTTATAGGGATAGAGAGATAGATGGATAGATAGATAGATAGATAGATAGATAGATAGATAGATAGATAGATAGATAGATAGATAGATAGATAGATACAACAACTCCAGCTGGAGTGCTCACTTTCTGGTTTGTTGTATTACATTGTCTGGAGAAGCACCCACATTCTGAGTTTAGTAAAGGTTGAGTGCTACCCTTCTTGTGTATTCTAGATACATAGATAGATATTTAGATTTATATATGGATTGATAGATTGATTTATTGATTGATTAATGGATGGGTGGATAGATAGATCGATAGATTGATAGAGGGATAGATAGATAATAGATATTTAGATTGATAGAGGGATAGATAGATAATAGATATTTAGATTGATAGAGGGATAAATAGAAATATAGATAAAAAAGAAGAGTACTCAAGACATCTCATTCAAAGTTTAGTTTGCTATAGTATTAGTCAGGACAAAGTCTTTAATGTGCAGAAAATCAAAGCCGAGGTTGAAGGTAATTATATGAGATATCAAATAAAAAAAATTGAAATCCAAAGTGAGATTTGAAGTCTCACTCAGACTCAATGGTTAGAGCGGTTAGCAATCTTCATAATAGATAAAACAAAAAATTAGTCCAATGAGAGCAATGACAAAAGCTACTGTGGGTTTGGGAGGTAGGAAAGTCCATCTCTGTATGGAAGGACATATGAGACTATGTTAGCTTGGGCTGGTTATTGCGGCAGGTTATTGTAAAGGAACACTTCCTACACTTTGTATAGGAAGCACTGATCTGTGTTCAACCAGAGAATAACGAGTGGTCAGGGGTCCCTTTTTATTCTCGTCAGGAGTTGTATTTATTAAAAATGTCATTTATTTTTTATAAAAAAATGTCATTGTGCTATGAGATCTTGCCTTCCATTGATTCTGCATGACTCCACAAGCTTGCGCAGAGTTGACAAGACTCGATGGTGTCCTTTGGACACCGGGAGACAATTCTAGGAGTGGTGTGCAGTGCTGCTGCGGAAGTGCGGATACCTATTAGAAGCTCCCTCATATACTAACATAGTGACTCTCTCCAAACATAGAAACATAGAACATAGAAAAATGTTGGCAGATAAGAACCTTTCGGCCCATCTAGTCTGCCCAATTACATGGATACTTTACCTGGATTTATCTTTTGTTTAGGATAGCCTTATGCCTATCCCATGCCTGCTTAAATTCAATTACTGTTTTGGCCTCTACCACTTCTACTGGAAGGCTGCTCCATGTATCCACCACCCTCTCAGTAAAATAATGCTTCCTGATGTTACTTTTAAACCTTTGCCCCTCTAATCTAAGACTATGTCCTCTTGTTTTGCTACTTTGTTTCCTTTTAAATATACTCCCTTCCTCTAACTTGTGGATTCCCTTTACGTATTTAAATGTTTCTATCATATCTCCTCTGTCTCGTCTTTTTTCCAAGCTGTACATGTTAAGATCATTAAGCCTTTCCTGGTAACTTTTCTCCTTCAAGCCGTACACCATTTTAGTAGCCCTTCTCTGAACTCTCTCTAAGATGTCTATATCCTTCTGGAGATACGGTCTCCAGTACTGCACACAGTACTCCAAGTGAGGTCTCACCAGTGCTCTGTACAGTGGCATGAGCACTTCCCTTTTCCTACTGCTAATTCCTCTCCCTACACAACCAAGCATTCTGCCAGCATTTCCTGCTGCTCTATTACATTGACTACTTACCCTTAGATCCTCTGAAATAATAACCCCTAAATCCCTTTCCTCAGATGTTGAGGTTAGGACTGTATCAAATATTCTATATTCAGCCCTTGAGTTTTTACGTCCCAGGTGCATTATCTTGCACTTATCCACATTAAAACTCAATTAAAAACAGATCCAAGAATAGGGAGCTGCTATGGGTTAATGGCGCGTGCCACATTTACCCATTGGCGGCTCTCCATTACCTACTCAGTAGGAACAGGGTGCTATGTTTTCATTGAAATATTACTTCTATTATACCTTGAGCATGACACAATATTATACCTTATTACAGACACAATAAGATTGCTCTCATTATACAAAGTAGCCTTTTGTCTGGAAGAGACATGTAGATACATGATGTGTTATCTTGTTGTTGTTGTTGTTCTGGATACACAGAGTGTTAATGATAGTGATTCCCAAGAACACGTTTAAGCTAATGTCATGTTTAAGCTACTGTCAGTCTAAAATGTTTAGGCTAATGTCAGTCTCAGAGATGACAGTGGTTGTTTGCTCGCATTAGCTTAATTCAAGCAGAAGACCTACCCTTTAGCACGTCCTTTGTGTAAAGAATCAATTGTACAATAATGCACCCGGATATACCTCTTTTGGGACGTGTCTCCCTGCGTCCCCTCTCTGTGTCGCCTCTTTGACTTTGCTTATAAGTAAATGCACTTCTTATTCATTAATTCCTAGGCAGACAAAAAATATTTAGCTTTTTAAGAATTCTTAGCACCCCAGGAGAGGTTGCATTACCCGTTATATTCTCTCACCTATTTGTCCATTTTAATTACCAAAATTAGCATGCGGCGCAGAGCAGTGCATTATTCCGCAGTCGCCGGTGAGTGATGAACATTACCTTGATATCTCCATTAAGTATACGTCTCTTCTCTATTTAATTTTCATACGAAAAAAAAAAAACGATTCCTTTATTTTTTTTCCTGCTCTTATTGGGCTGATTAAGAATGATTGAAACTACTTTTTCTTTTCCTGTAGCTTGATTATAGCCCCTCTGGTGCCGTTAGACCTCTGCGTAAACCCCGTAAGAGCAGTAGCATGACCTTGTCAATGTCAGTTTTCACAAATCACACCATTTTGCCGTGGAAGAAAAAAAAAACATTTATGTATGCAGTTTCATCTAGTCAGGTCACCTTGGTTCTCATTTGTTTTAGCAAATTTATGTGTCAGATTAACCAGCGAGGTAGCATTTTTCTGCAGAAGGAAACAACAGGGAGTTGTATCCAGCAGTGCGTTCATGTGATTTTGTAGTCTAGTGAATGGTCTGGTGCTACACAGCTTTTCGATCAGCTAACAGGGAATAGTGCGCACCTTGACTGTACTATGGAGTGGGGGGAAAAAAATCAGATTTTTTTTCAAAATGTGTTAAAAAGTGCAACTATGCAGGATGCAATATGACTAGAATTTCACAGAATGTGTTTTATCTCTTGAAAGTTTTCATACCATGTCTGGGTCAAGATAAAATCAAAACGGTATCAATATCTGTCTATCAATGAGAAGATATCCATGTTGATACACTGAAAAAGAGAGTCTATAAATAGTCCATATGGTGCATATGGTGCATAAAAGAAATTCCTTGTGATGGTGATATTGCACAGATCCGCTTTCAACTGTGTCGGCATCAGCACTTCAACTGTGAGAAGTTATAAAAGCAGTATAGTTACGGTATTGAATGTGTCCTCTGATACTCTTGTGTATCTCAATAGAACACAGAATGATAAAAGGACAATGACACCAACCTTAAACAAAATGTAAGTGAAAGTATATCCAAAAGAGAAACTCACATTTACCAGAGCCTCAAAATTGTGGCTCTGGGTGGTAGCGCCTATGGCCATATAAAGAGTGTCACGTCCCTTCTTTTGCGGCGCTGGTCTCCTCAATATGGAAATATAAACACAGACAGAGACAGCTCTCCCATAGCACAGATAAACAATGTATAAAAGGCTGGTAGATAATAGATAATCTCACTCACCATATAGGGAGCCTATGTGTATCCAGGCTCAACCACCACTCTTGTTCGTCAGATGTAGGGCTTTGAAATCCTTAGTTTTACATCTCTCCAAGCAGCCTGGAGAGGCATAAAAACAGATGCAAATAGCAGCCCTAAACCTCACTGTAACAAAAAGTTCAATTAGATTACTGCTGCATTATAGCTGCCAGGGAGAAGGCATAATACAGGGAGTACTCTGGGGTCACTCACTGCTGTACAGGGATATGATTCAGGGGGGTTATAATGACTGCAAATCCCTGTACAGTACAGATACAAGGTGTTACTGTTATTTCCATATACAGGCATTATGTCACATACATATATAATTTGTATATTCTATTGGTATTTTTTGGAAGCTGCATTGCTAATAATCTGATTATGATCGCTACAAACCCCCAAAGGCAAGAGATCTGACCATTTTTATTATTTATCTTTATCACAGTTACTGTATCTAACACAAAGGCTATTTCTGACTTTATGATAATAATGCAGACCCCGTTTAAATTTGTGTAAGATAACGGACGCCATCTAGAGCTCAGAATCTTACATTTCAACAATATTTCTGTAAAGGATAAACGAACACAAGAAAAATTAAAAATGAGCAAATTAACATTATTTTAGTTACTTTAACTTTCTCAGAATAACAACTTCTGTACAAAAATTATATTTTACCCTATATTGAATTGTTACCTTCACATTCCTTGTTTCAAATAAATGTTATAACTGTTTTTAACAAATATCGCTTGGTAGTGAAGGGCTAATTAAAGGGTTATTTTTGTGAAGGTTATCCTAAAGTAATTTAAAAACACAACAAATTAAATTTTTCATACACACATCTATGAATCAACCCCCCAAAAATGACTACTCCGTATAATGTCCCTTATAAAAAAAAATGCAATCGTGATAGTAAGGCTTGGGTTTCTCGTAGAAATAGAGACCGTAGAGAGCTCGGTTTCCAGTACATCTGATAATATTTTAAAAGCACTTATGTATTCTAGAGCAACTTGTCTAATATGTTTCTAATGGTTTGTTCAGGGTGACCTCGGCATTTGTTCCATAAATGTTTCAGCTCACTTATGTGCTTTATCAGATATTACACGCGGAGAAAGGTCCACGGCGTTTAGAGCGGATTTAGTAACAGTTAGTGTCATCGCCATGGCAACAAAATAATTGTTAGTATATGGTAATAAAGTATATGGTTCTTGTTTCCATGGAACACAGATTACCACAGGGCTTGTTGATTTGTGCTCTGAGATTTCTAATTAGTATGTAAATACCCTATCAAATGCTAGACTTCCATCTATTTGCTGTACAAAAGCCAAAAAAGCATGGAGCTTCGGAAACACAGGGGTGCAAAGCAATTTTCAATACATCCCTCTGGTTTAATGGCAAAGCATGTTCAATAGCCAGAGGGACACTGCGCATTGTGATGTCGAGACGGAAATATGACTTGCAAATTGTTCTTATTAGGTGATTTTTACAAAATAAGAAGAAGGCTCGTAAGATATACCACTTTTTATCCCATTTCCTTATTCATCCATGAATATCCGATTTATCAAGGAAGCATATGTAACTGCTCGCGCATAAAAAAAAGCGACGTTATGTAATGAATTCATTCTTATGTTAACATACGCCATACTAAAACCAGAAGCGACACAATACAAAAATGTCAGTTGGCTCTCGCCGCTTTCCACTATTTTTTTTTCTCTTAACCATAACGAAGAATGATGACACTT